>CM064509.1:26491200-26642936 GCA_032716605.1 Paralithodes platypus | reverse complement strand
GGATTCTATTTTAACTCCCAGTATTTCACACCATGAAGCTTACTGATGATTTAGGAATTCAAGTACATTATCAGTGAGTGTGAATGTACAAGGCTTACACCTCCACGTGTTTCTATGCGGTTCAATGAAAGCCGCTACTGTAATAGGTGAGTAACCAGGAATCCATACTCTCACTACATTCCTCTTGATCGGTGTTTAATGTGATGTTTTCTGGTGAGAGCACAACGCAACAAATATAGCGTATTAAGTCCATTCTTCTATAGCAGGCAGCCTCTAATAAAAATGGTACTACAATTGTTTGTAGTTCTGTTTTTGGCTTTAGGCCTTGGATATTTGCACCAACAAGAGATGGGGAGAGATTGTTTGCGGAGAACTAAAATCGTGTTTCATAATAGTCTTCGGGAGGTACTTCCACTCTTGGGTGGCCAGGAGGTGCTCTAGGTGGTTGTATCTGTCCTACTTCCATCGCCGTCAATCTCCTGACATCTTCATCCTGCCAGTTCTCTCCTGTGCCTTCTTCCTCAGTGTCATCGTCCATCAACGCGAAGCTGGAGAGTTTGGTGTATGGTGTTGCCAGAAACCATTTGCAATTGATGGTTACTTGCATACCTCCATGTACCATCTAATATGAAAATCGTCGGCAGTCGGGGGTAGTTAATTATAGCAGAGTCTTTTCTTTCAGGTGACACGACTTGGCGATTGGTTGGGTGGTGGTAGTCGGTGCATTTTTCACCAAATACTGCAGGTTTTCCCATCAACTTATTAGTCTGTTGCAAATTTGTGGGTGGGCAAAATCGTGCCAAAATTTTCCTCTAATATCAAAAACCGTTTTGCCCAAAATAGCCCCGTGAATAAACATATTTTCAGGTACATATCTGCAAATATTGGTGAAGGTGACTGAGAGCTGTATTTATGATGGTGAGCTATGCTGTGGGCGGGGCTATAATGTGGGTCTGGGAGGGGGAGGTCTGGTAGTTGGGGAGAAAATACAAAGGTTGGTTTGTGGTTTTAAAGGGAGTGGTGTGGTGTTATGAGGTGGTGTAGTGGTAAGGGGCTGGGTGTCATGATCTGCCAGGCGTAAGTAGGCAGGATGGCAGAGGTGTGGAGGTTGGGCGGGTAAAAAACATGTGGGGAGGGGCGAGAGGAGGCGACGGGACGGATATGTGGTATAGGGTTGTGGTGAGCTCTAGGGTGGTCGAGGATCGAGGGTGTTAGGTTGCGAAGGTGGTGGGGAGGGGTCTGATTGTAGAGTTTTTGTGTTGGGAGGAGTTGTGTGTGGTGTTTGTTTCATGAGGGAGGTGTTGTTGGTTGTTTTGGGTGAGACGAAATAGGAGTACTTGAATTCGATAACGGTTTGTGGTCAGGGGATGTATGAGGGGGAAAATGTTTGTGTGCTTCCCCAATTTTGTTGGAATAACACCGCCTCTTGCTATAATTTAGTTTTATTCTTGTACCTCTGTTTTTTCCACTGTCTGGATGATTTGCAGTGTGAACTCGGCACAGTTGTTGCAAAAATGGAAGTTATTCCCCTTATTATTATAAGCCATGTTTATCGGTCTGGTGTAAAGTCCTTACGCAGCACCAATGGAAAACTTGTCTTTGAATATTTGTCATTTTGTGCCATGTTTGTCTCTCACTGTGTTCCCTATCCAGATTATTTGCAAACGTCATTGGTATTCATATCTTAACATTATAAGGAATATTTCACTCGACTTTCTTTGTATATGTAACGATGTGCAGGGGAGGGAAAGGGGCTAGAGAGAGAGAGAGGGGGGGGGGGGGTCACTGTTTTGTGGTTAGGACTTGTTCGAGCTACATTTAGCAATCGTTCATAGTGTGCCTTCCATGCTTCGCTGATTTCATTTTCTGCATACATAATCTTCCCATTATTGTTTCTAACACACTGTTCACCTATAATATCCCTACTGTCATTTTTAACTCGCCTAGCTAGGTTGAAGATCCCATTGCGATTGTCAGTGTTACACACTTGTTCGAGGACCAGGTCCTTAATGCAATTTTTAGCATTGTAAATAACTATTTTGGCAGTTCGTTTAGCTGCCTGGTATTCCTCCTTGCTGCCTCCATTCTTCCATGCTTTGAAGCATCTCCTTTTCTCTTTCACAGCATGTTCTACCTCATCGTTCCACCACCAGGAGGTCTTATGCCTGGGGTGACCCTTTGTTTTCCCACAGACTTTGTCAGTGGCAGCGATAAGGCTATGCTTAAGAAAGTTCCATTGACTATTTACATCGTTAGGCCTAGCTTCCTTATTTCTATTCATTTCCTCCAGTTCATTATGAAACCTATCCCTAACTTCCTTGTTCTTCAGCAGCCACACTTTCCTTTTGGGTATGTATACCTTCTTGCGCTTAGGATCTCTGTATAAGCTCATGTCGCACACAAGTAGCTTATGCTGGGGGATACATTCTTCGCTCGGGATGACCTTTACATTTCGAACTAGTTTCCAGTCTTTCCTGTTAACCAAGAAGTAATCTATCTGGCTACTGGAGACCCCAGAGTTATATGTGATCAGGTGGCTCTGTCTTTTCTTGAACTTTGTGTTACACACAACCATGTTGAGGGCAACGCAGGACTCCAATATATATCGGCCTTCCAGATTTCTCCTTCCGTAACCATTTCCTCCATGTACCCCCTCGTATCCATCTGCAGATGCTCCCACGTGACCATTCAGGTCCCCCCCCCCACGATTGTTATTTCATTCTCCGAGAGGCCTGAAATGACACTGACGGTGTCATTCCATAAGTCCTCTTTTATCTCTTTCTGTGACCAGCCTGTGGGGCATAGCAGATATCACATTCAGAATTCTTTCACCAACTTTCAAATTCAAGACTATCAGCCTTTCGCTAACTCTCGTAATCTGAAGCACACTTTCCGCCAGCTCTTCAGCCACCAGAACACCCACTCCTCCTTTAGCTTTATCAGTCTCCACTCCCATCCAGTATATCCTATATCTTTTCTTTTTCCGACAATCCACTGTACCCCATGCCTCTTCCAGAGTGTTTCCTGGGTACAGCAGACGTCCACTCGCCTCCTCTCACACATCTCAGCCACTTCATTCGCACAGATTCAAACTACCAACATTCACACTAGCAAGTCTGAGATTGTGGGGGCATTGGTCCTTGTCCTGTGCGGTTTTGATTCATCGGACTTACGTGTCTTTTAGGTTGTTTAGTCATAAATTGGTATGGCTGGCAATGGCAAATGCGGCATCCCCCCCCCCCCCCCCCCCCCCCCCAAGAACGTTCCAGTCTACCCCGGGACCATTCCAGTACCTTCCCCCAATATTACAAGGGGGGTAGGATACAGTGGCCCTACGCCCCACCAGAACCAGCCGCAGGGACGCACCCCGTGCGCGTACACAGCACTACGACTGGTATTTTTCGCCCAATGACATGGCAGCCTCCTGGAGCGCTACCACCAGGTTCGGGCCCCCATACTATTGGGCGGAAAGTGCCAGTCCGGGGAAACACTGCGTACTGTACCCTCTGGATCCATTCGACCAGGTTGGGCCCAGGGCGCCAGATCCAGGTCCAGAGGGAGCGACACCCACCGCCAGTGTGCCGCCATTAGGCAACTTGGAGCAAGTACAATGAAGCCCTCACAGCACTGTCATATAGAGACAATGCCAGCGCCAATAACAAGGCTTCATTGTATAGTGATGGCTACTTGGTCCGCAAGTCTAACACCATCCCCCCTATTAATCGCCTTGTACGATATGCAGTAGGATGCGTGAGGCATATTCTTTTTTTCCTACACCATAGGTGAAGGCCCCCTTACCCCCTGGGGTTCAAAGGAAAGGAAAAGGGGAGTGTGTGGAAACTACAGAGGAATATATCTCCTTAGCATAATAGAAAAGTGGTATGGTAGGATATTAATAGACTGTGAGAAGAGAGACAGAGGGATTGCTTGGCGAGGAACAAGGTGGCTTCAGGAGAGGAAGAGGATGTGTGGACCAGATCTTCTCTCTGAGATGTATTATCTAATTTATTTATTTCACTCCCAACACGAAACACCTCTCAATGAAATTAATGAAAGCATATGATCCACCCGGGATTCTAACCTGGGTTACCACATAAAGAGAAATTTCTGGAGAAGGGTAAAAATATATGCAGCTTTCATGGGTCTAGACAAGGCCAATGAGAGAATGGAGAGATAAGGAATGTGGACGATTCTAAGGATATATGGAGTAGGTGGCAAGTTGTTTAGAGTAGTACAGAGTATGTATGAGGATGCAAAGGTGGCAGTGCACATGGAGGGTGAGTTGAGCAAGTTTTTTTATTTGAAAGTTGGGTTGAAGCAGGGGTGAAACATCAAATTCTTGTGATTTTGGCGTGCTTATAAATACAGTACGTAAAAAAAAAGTCCTAACCTAGGTTATATATATACAGTAAACCCTCGCTATCTCAGACTAATTGGGGGGAGACCCAGTCCGAGATGACCGAAAATCCGAGATGTCCGAAGTCCGACTTATGTCCGACTTAAGAGAGGGAAAATTCCGAATTAGAAGAGGAAAGTCCGCATCAACAGAGAAATTGAGATTTTTTTTTTTTTTTTTTTTTATATATCTATTTGATGCATCTATCTCCCTTATTATATATAACTGTCTTATTTGGTATTTTTTTAATCTATGAATCAATTCTAATACGATGGAATTGAAAACAATATTACCCTTCTAACACACAAATAATAAAATGAAAAAGAGAGTAAATAAAAATGTCTCCTTTGTCTTTCAGAAACATAAGTCCGTCTCGTATATGTTAGTATTTTATCGCTCGCTGGCCCCTAGCCACTCTCTCTCTATCTATTTATCTCTCTAATGCATCTAACTAACTCCCTTATACATTAACATAACTATGTCTTATTTGGACTTTTTGTAATCTATAAATAATTTCTAATGCGATGGAATTGAAAACAATATTATCCTTCTAGCACACAAATAATAACATGAAAAAGAGTCAATAAAAATGTCTCCTTTGTCTTTTCAGAACCAATTAAGTCCGTCTCATAATAGTTCGTGTTTTATCGCTCACTCCCCCTCTGTAACTCTCTCTTTCTATCTATCTATCTCTCTAATGCATCTACGTAACTCCCTTATACATTAACATAACTAGGTCTTATTTGGACTTTTTGTAATCTTTGAATCATTTCTAATGCAATGGAATTGAAAACAATATTATCCTTCTAGCACACAAATAATAACATGAAAAAGAGTCAATATAAAAGTCTCCATTGTCTTTTCAGAACCAATTAAGTCCGTCTCATAATAGTTCGTGTTTATCGCTCACTCCCCCTCTGTAACTCTCTCTTTCTATCTATCTATCTCTCTAATGCATCTACGTAACTCCCTTATACATTAACATAACTATGCTTATTTGGACTTCTTGTAATCTTTGAATCATTTCTAATACAATGAAATTGAAAAATATAATATCGGACATTTTCCGAATACTTATATAAAGTCCGACAACGTCAGAGACTGTCGGAACGATGACGGAAATGTCCGAAATACGGAAGTGCATGTCCGAGAGGCCGTAGCCAGTCCGACTAGTACGGGTTTCCGACTTCTAGAGGTCCAAGATGGCGAGGGTTTACTGTATATATATATCCAGATGCAGTACTTGTTGTTATCTTCTGATAGGTGAAGACTAGAACTCTCTATACCAAGTGGTTCAGGGTTTTTTTTGTGAAAATAAGTACTGTAGGTCAGTTATGGCCGCTGCGAGCCTGGATTTGCGTGAATGCTCGTCTTTCGTCATTTTCGGATATACATAATGGCCTAACCTAGGTTATATACATACCAGAGGCATTACTCGTTGTTGTCTTGTGATGGGTGAAGACTAGAACACTGTACATTAAACGGTTATTGTGTGAAGTGGAACATAAAAGTGAGTGTTTTTTCACATTACTGAGAATTATCCGAATGCGGCGATGCAGTAATGGCGGCTCTGGCTATGGTTCGTTCAACAATTGATTATTGATTATGGATTATGGATTATGGATTATTATTGGTTATAGATTACTGATTTATTTCACCATTGTAACCATTCCTAAGTCACTGATGACTGCTTGCATACATCGTACTGTATGGGACTATAGAAAATCAATACAAGGTTGTAAGATGTCCACAAGCAAGCAAGAGTCAGCTGACTGACTGGTTATGTGTTTTTATTCGATTTGGTTGTTGTTGTTGTTGATCCCCAGGCTGTGCCGAGCAGCCCCAAGGTCCCGAGCAAGGCCAAGGTCATAACCGAGCGCCCCACAGAAACCTTCCAGCTATACCCCTAGTAAATGCCCAGGTGACCAAAGCTGCCCCCAGGCGAGGGGCTGAGAGAGTGCGGAAACGCCCGGGACACCGAAGCCCCTCCCAGGGTCCTGTGCCCCTTAACAGATATGAACAGAAAGTTGAAGGGCAATCGAAAAAAGATAAGATCTGTCTCTGAAAGGGCAGAGGGGGAGAGGGTCATCAGCCCATGAGCTTGCATCCCCGGACCAATGCCCCCACCGTCCGCAGCCCACCTTGCATTGCACCCAATCGGGCGATCTCGCTAGCACCTAGAAGGAAATGTATAACAGGAAAAGAGACAGACAGAAACGGCTAAGGTTGGGTAGAGGATGCCAAGCCTCACTCTGGATAGGACCAGCCCTTACTCATGTTCTTTTTGGTTATGCGGACCATCCACTAAGACAACAAAACTTTTTCTAATGCGATTTTAAGTGGTTTTAAGCCATGAAATAATGCAAGGAATCTATGGAGGCCAGCCAGACTTTACAGGGCAAACTCAATATGAACTCTGTGGAGTTCAGGGCCAGATGGGTTAAAGAAGTTCAAGGGAGAGCAGTGGATGCTGGATTGACATTGATAAAGATAGGGAAATAAGTGGAAGTTGCCTGTGCTGTTATGTGCGGGCGATTCTGTACAGTACTGTTAAATGATGATGAGTGGGAGCCGCAAGGCTTAGTAAGTGGGTTCGGAATGGTGTGTGAGAAGCGGAATTTGAAGAAGAATGGGGATAAGAGCAAAGTTTTGGTCTTTCAGAGGAATGAGATAACCAACTGTGAAATATGGCTGAATGGTCTGGAGATAGATGATGTGAGAACCTTTAAGTATTATCTAGGTTGTGTGTTGAGTAAGGATGGAAGTCTGGAGAGTGAGATACAGGACAGAGTGCAGCAGGGCAGGAGTGTTGTAGGCACATTGAGGAAGGTGATAAAGAATAGCGAGGTTAGTATGGAAGAAAGAGGTCATTGCATGATAGTGTTGTAGTCCCCACCTTGACGTATAGAAGTGAAGTGTGGACGTTGCTAGAGAGAGGGACATGAGTCAAGAGTGAGAGCAGTCGAAATAAGTAATCTAAGAGGAGCTTGTGGAGTCACATGGATAGATAAACTGACGAACCAGGAACTATGTGAGAGGTATGATGTTAAGGTGGATGTTGTGGAGAATGTCGGGAGAAATGTATTGAGGTGGTATGGACACATGGAGCGATTGGAGAGTGTGCGGAGGGCAAAGAGAGTGCATGAGAGTGAGGTAGGTGGCAGGGGTTAGAGGGAGGGGTAGACCAAGAATGAGCTGGAGGGATTGAGTGGATAGATGTATGGGGGAAAGGGGGATAGGCTGGGAGGAAGGACGAGTGTTACCGGGGGATGCCCCATTTGTGGCCACCCCGTCAGTGATTAGAGCGTCTGGCAATAGTTAGGTAGAGTTAGGTAGTGAGTTAGGTAACTCAATTCAATATAGCATCTGTCGATGTTGGGTACACCATGGGAGTAAGCGCTGTAGTAGAATAAAGGGACCCCTGCCGAAGGATAAGTCAGAAATAGAGAAATTTGAGTGCGTAGTGTGCAAAAGCGAGCTTGTGTTAAGTGATGATCCTGTGGCTGTGAATTTTGGAAATTAGTCTTTGGAGCTGGTGAACAGGTTTTATTACCTAGGAGATACCATCTCTGCCGGTGGTGGGGCCGAGGCTGCCACTGTTGCTAGAATTAGGTGTGGCTGGGGGAAGTTCAGAGAACTGATGCCAATCCTGACCATGAAAAGAATGCCTCTCCCCCTGAAGGGAAAGGTGTATGCCTCATGTGTTAGAAGTGCAATGACGTATGCCTCAGAAACATGGGCCGTTAAAGTAGAGGATGTCAACAGAATGGAGCGTAATGAGATGAGAATGGTGAGATGGATGTGTGGGGCCATGCTACAGGATAGAATAACAAATGTTGAGCTGAGGAGACGTTTAGGTATAAAGAGTATTAGCGAGGTGATGCGTACAAGTAGACTGGGATAGTATGGACATGTGGAGAGAATGGATGAACAAAATTGGGTGAAAAAATGCAGGTCTGTGATTGTGGAGGGAGCTGCACCAAGGGGTGGACCGAGGAAGACCTGGGATCGGACTATACGTGCCGATCTCAAATCCAAGAACTTGACAAGTGAAGCAGCCCTTAACAGGGTTGCCTGGAACGCCGCCATTAGGACAAGTGACTGAAACTGCACGTACTGTATGTGTGGAACACTCAGTCTTAAAATTTTATGTATGTATGTATGTACATGGGAACTATTATACCTGAATACAAATCCTCTGGCACTCTTCCTCCTTCCCATGCTAGTCTGCACATCTTCCAGATCCACACAATCACTATTTTTCCTCCATACCTAAGCATCTCCCCACAAACTCCATCTATTTCTGGTGATTTTCCCAACTTAACCTGTTTCAGTGCCTTTGCCACTTCCGCCCTTCTTATCTCCTCATGGTTACTCATCAATATATTATTTAATGTTTTTCAGACTTGTGCCAGGAAGTTTGGAATGAAGAAGATTAAAAAAGACTGGGGTATGATGTCACTCCCTTCTATATGCATTATGTAATTTTCCTCCTCTGATTTCCCTTATAAATCTCACTAAAGACTATTTGTTAACATCAGACAATTAGTCTTCAATGAATTCAATAACCTTTATTGTCATACTAATGTTCCATTATAAAGTTATGTAACCGCTGGTTAAAAGGACAAGTGGTTTGACAGATCACTCATAGATGGAACTCTTGATAGTGAAATCAGAAAAAGGAATCCCCTACTGCAATACAGGAGCTATGTGGGAGCCCCTGGCTTCAGCACCACCTTACCACCTCTTTGATTCAAGTGGGTGTGTCCTTCAATGCACACAATTCCCAACTACATGGTATAGCCTTACTAACACACCAGGCTATATGTCAACTACCTTGACACGATGATGGAAAGTGTAACTGGTTAAATGATCTGATACACATTTCAGCAAAAAATACAATTTGTTAGTAGTCTTGGCAAATCCAACATCATGGCACAGACTCCCGGACCTACGCATGAGCGATCTTCGCCTGTCATAATTTTTTCACGTGCCGCCGTTTGTCACTGTCCGAAATCCGCCTGTGCTCTTCAAATTCACCCTGTCACTGGTATGTTTCGGCTTATTTAGCCTTCTTTTTGCTAGGCAGATGCTACGTGATTTAGGGCACACGCAAAAAGGGGCTCCGATGTGTGTCAATTGGAGGTGCGTGTGGCAATTTCTTACAGTTTCTTACAGTAGATCCTCTGGAAAAAGGCAAACTAGGCCTGTGTATCCAGCTCAGTACCAGTACTTGAACTGCTGCGGTCGTTCACGGTGTTGGCGGCGGCGGTAGCAGACGCAACATTTTTACTATTCTGTATTTTTGCTTTATAATCAAACTTCAAATCTTGTCTTCCCCATGCTTTATCAAGATTACTTTCAAACTCCCTTATTGATTCGGAATCGACTACATACTGGGGCAGTGCGTTCCACTCATTTACCACTCTATCACAAAATGAGTTCTTTGCCTTCTCAAGCCTATTTCTTTCTTTGTAAATTTTCTTAGAGTGTCCTCTCGTTCTTGTTCCCTCCCGCATCAAGAAGATACCTTCACACACATCCTCATCATACTTTCCTGACACTATCTTAAAAGTCTCTATCATATCCCCTCTCTTTCTCCTATATGCCAGTGTCGGAAGCCCCAGTGTCCTCAACCTCTGCTCATAGCCTGCATTCTTCAACGTTGGTACTAGCTTGCTAGCTCTCCTCTGCACTTTCTCCACTTACTTTTGATACTTTTGACTGCTTCTATATCCTTTACCATATATGGAGCCCACACCTGGTTCGCATATTCCAGGTGCGGCCTAACCAGCGCTGTATAGAGATTCCTGAAGATTTCTTCGTCAAGTGACACAAATGTCCTCCTTATCAGCCCTACAATTCTATTGGCGTTGTTTATCTTTTCCGCTAAATGTTCTGAGAAATTTAACTTATTGTCTATCACTACTCCTATATCCTTTTCTGCATTCACTTCCTCCATCGCTTCATACATACTGTATCCTACCTTGTCTATCTTGCTTGTCCCAATCCGCATGTACTTGCATTCTTTTGTATGAAAAGGCATTAACCAATGCTCAGACCATCCCTTCATGCCCTCCACATCTCCTTGAAGCAAACCCACATCTTCCTTACTCCTCACTCTTCTATACAGCGTAGTGTCATCCGCATACAGGTATACCTCACTTCCATTAGTTATAACTTCAGGTAAATCGTTGATAAATATAACAAACAGTAGTGGTCCCAACACAGATCCCTGAGGAACCCCCCTTGTAATTTCCCTTCACCCCGAGCCTATTCCATTCACCAGCACCCTCTGTCTCCGATCTTTCAGGAAGGCTTCTATCCATTTAACACATTTCTCCCCTATATTATAGCTTCTAACTTTCTCTATTAACCTTTTATGTGGGACCTTATCGAAGGCCTTCATAAAATCACAATATACCACGTCTATTACATCACCAACCTCTAGAATTTGCATCTAATCATCTACCACCTTAATTAGCTGTAGTACCGTCGACCTCCCCGGCAAGAATCCGAACTGTCTCCCACTGAAAAGTTGGTTTGATTTCATATGCTCCATTATTCCTTCTCTAATTACCGTTTCCATTAGTTTACACACAACACTGTCAAACTGACTGGTCTATAATTTCCTGGGTCATTTCTCTTTCCCTTCTTAAATATAGCTGTTATGTTCGCCTCTCTCCAGTCCATCGGGATTTGTCCTGTATTAAACGATACCTCAAATAACATTTTCAATGGCTCTACTAACATCTCAACTCCTTCCTTTATGATTCTTGGGTGTATCCCATCCGGTCCCGGGGACTTACTTCTGTTCATTTTTTCTATAGCCCTTCTTATTCTAGCATGGGAAAACTCTATTAGTTCTAGTGCAGGTGCCTGTTTGATGGGAATATTTGGCACTGCATCATCCGACTCTACTGTTAGTACCCCCCCAAAGTATTTCCCCAGCACCTCTACTTTCTCCTTATCCGTCTCCGCTCTACTCCCATCATCCAACCCCCCTACCAGCTCTGGGATCTCTACTCTTCTTGTTAACTTTTCCTGAATGTACTTCCAGAATATTTTTGGATTATCCTTCATGTTTCTTGCAATCTCTCTCCCTTTCCTTTATCCCCCTCCTTGTCTCCCACCTTATTTTATTGTTTATCTGTCTACGTTCCAAATCCACTACTTTAGCTTCTATACTAGACCCCCTGTTCTTTTTTAACACTTTTAATCTATCCCACAATCGTTTCTTTCTTCTTATCAAAGTCCACAGCTTTCTTTTCATTGGTAATTCTGAGTTTGTTCTTTTCCTCAATTTCCAGACACCTTCTCAGCAGCTCATAATCTGCTCTGTCATACATGTATATTTTTTTATTGCTTCTATCATCCCTCTCTGTTTCAATATTGCAACTAAAACTTATACAGGCATGGTCACTATGACCTATAGGGCTATCCACATTGACATCTTCCACTATATCCTCCTCATTGCTAAAAATTAAATCAAGTACACTCCCCTGCTTCCCATCTCTATATCTTGTCATCTCTGTAATATGTTGCGTTAAAAAACAATCTCTTACTTTCTCTAAAAACTTGTTTTCCAGGCTACACTGTCCCGCTGGAGTAGTATAATTTGCCCAGTTGATCCTTGGCAAATTGAAATCTCCAATCAAAATCTTATATTTGTTCTCTCTATTATCTATTTCCTCCATTGCTTTCAGTAGGTTATCATCCTCTTCCCTACTATTATTTGGGCTTCTATATATAGAGGCAATTAGAATTGACCCTCTTGTACATTTTACTTCAATACACAAATACTCACAATACTGCTGTCTCATATCCACCTCATTTACCTTGAGCTCTTTTCTTACATAAATAAACAGTCCTCTTCCAACCTCTGCTCTAATAGCATTCCTCTCGTACAACGCAAAACCCTCCAAACTATACTCCACCAGTTGCCTTTCAATTCTAGCATTTTTTGGTCTTACTTCTTGTAAGGCTATGAGATCAGGTTTTTCCTCTTCATCCTGCAACCTACATATCAGTTCTCTTTTCTTGTCCTGGGTAAATACATCAACATTACTAAACATAATCCTTAACCCTTCAACCCCGGGTGGTACACGTGTGTACCATTATGTTTTGACCCGAGGAACCCGGGTGGTACAACATTGTACCATTGCTTGCGTATGTGCTTTCGAATGGCGCGCGTAAACATTTCGTTCCGTGGTCGCTAGGTGACGCCACCAGACACCATGTACGCCACCAAAACAGTCTCTACCCTGCCGCCAACATGGATACTAGCCCAAAAAGTGATTACCCTGTGTCCGATTCCATGCTCCCTTCGACGCCTGCCCAGGTTCGTCGCGCCCTAACGCAAAGGCACGTACAAGATGCGTTGACTCCCGGAGGTATTGAAATAGCTTTGAGGAGTTATGAACGTGGTGAAGGACAAAATAGTGTTGATGACTTGGGCAGTGATAGCTCCGAGTCTTATCAGTCGCACTATAGTGAAGATTTATACGATCTAGACGAAATTCATCAAAGAGACGCGCAATTTGTTGGATTTGAGCATGACGATGAAAGTGATGATAGTACTGAACGTGATATAGTTGTGCAAGGTGATGAGAGTGTAGTGAGAGTGAGCGAATGGGACAGCACTAGGTCGACTGCCAAGTTTAGGTTGAGTGACACGACACCTAGCCCTTCGCCAGCTAAATCCCCATTCAAGATACGTTTTTATAAGAAGCAAGTTCTTGAAAAGGCGGCCGCGGCAGCCAGGAAAGAGGCCCTAAAACTTTGTGAGGGAGCAGTGCGTGACGGTGCCAGTGAGGCTGAGCGTGAGGGTGAGGTTGACCCGCCATTGTCTTCCCTATCTACCCACGCCACCCAAGTTGCCCCAGGCGCCCGCCATTCTTCCCCACCACCACCAGCACTGCCTAGGGTTGAGGACCCCCCACTTTCGGCCTATTTACCCCCTATTTCCCCCGAGAGGAGACATACTACTACAGAAAAGGGAAAAGGGAGAAAATATGTGAAAAAAGGAGCTACACGTAGGCGCTCTTTGTTCGAGGCTCCCGCGGCTTCCACCCCTGCCGGTCCCAGCCATACGCCCCCGCAACTTTCCCCAGGGTCCACCCCACCTCTCCAGCCTACAACAGAGGTTCCTGATGATGTATTTGACCTCGCATCCATACCTGCACCTACAGACACTGAACCAGTGCTGTCTACGACTCGTCGTAGGCCAAGGAGCCCCGAACCTCTGCATGAAGATGACAGAGCCTCACCTGCCACTCCTTCCCCACCTCGCCGACCTACACGCCGCCCACGCATCATTCGTTCCCCGCGAGATTATGAGGGGGGGTCTGAAGATGAAGGGCACCTCACAGATGACTCTGGCCATGATTACCTGGGTCCACCGTCAGGGCAAGATGACGGCTCTGACGACAACGACGATGACTTTATGGACATCGACGACCCTCAACCCAGACGCTTGGCCCAGGGCCGTCGTGCTCCTGGCCGCCCTGGCCGCCGGGCTGGGCCTGGGCGCCGTCGCGCTCCTGGCCGCCCTAGGGTGCGCGCCGCCAAAGTTCGTGGACGTGCTGCCCCAGCTGCAGCTCCTCGTCAGCGTCGCCAGCAGGACCCATTTTATATTTTCAACTGGCAGGATGTGGCTGCTGATGAAGTGAATGACCCTGATGTAACCCCTTTGGATGAGGTACAGGAGGGTTCAGGAGTTACCCCAAGTTTTCCCGCAGGCCCCAATGCTCCACCACATGAGCTTTTTGAGGCATTTTTTGATAAGGAGGTTACTGAGTTTGTCATAGAGGAGACAAACAAGCACCACCAAATCCAGGTGAACTTTTTTGGCAAGGTGACCAAGGGCCACATGAAGCGGTGGACCCCAGTGACTCATCCCGAGTTCATGGTGTTCCTGGCAATCACCATTCTAATGCCTCATGTAAAGAAGCACAGGTTGGCTGACTATTGGATCACCAAAGATCTGATATCCACCCCTGCCTTCGGGAAATACATCTCTCGGGACCGGTACCTCGACATCCTCGGAGCGCTCCATCTTGTCACCAACACCAACATGCATCTCTTTGACAAGCTGTGGAAGATTAGGACGTTGTACGAGATGATGCGAGAACGTTTCACGTCATACTTCATGCCCTTCTGCAACGTCTGTATTGACGAGTCTCTTGTGCTGTTCCGGGGAAAGCTGAGCTTCAGGCAGTACATCCCCTCAAAGAGACATCGCTTTGGTATAAAGTTCTTTGTGCTGTGCGATTGCCAAACTGGCTATGTCCTGGACTTCCTGGTCTACAGCGGGAAGGAAGGGGACGTGGAAATAGACCCCCTCATTGGCTTTGGCGGAGCAGTGGTTCAAGCCATGATGAACCGGTACTTCGAGAAGAATCACGTCCTCTACACGGACAACTACTACACGTCCCCCACTCTCTCTCAAAGTACCTCCATCAGCGCAAGACGGGGACTGTAGGCACAGTTAGAGCGAAAAGGAAGGGCATGCCAACTTTCCCTCCTAAAACCAAGAAAGGCGATGTCTTCAAGAAGAAGTCGGGACCCATTCTGGCTATCCACTGGCACGACCAGTGGAAGGTCAACCTCCTGAGCACCGTCCACAAGGGGGAAATGGTTGAGACTGGCAAGGTGGATCGCCGCACCCAAGTCAGGGTGACCAAGCCCGATGCTGTAATGGACTACAACATAAATATGAGGCTGGTGGACAAGTCCGACATGCAGATAGGCTTCATCGACTGTCTGCGTACCTCGTGCAGATGGTACAAAAAGTTCTTTCTGCACATGGTGGACATGTCAATGCTGAATGCCTACAATATCTACAGGCTTCGGAATCCGCGCACACCCAGGAAGTTCAGTAGCCTGCGGAGGTTCCAAAACAGGTGTTGGTGGAGCTCCTGGACAGGTATGCTACGCCACAGAGGGCAGTGGCACAACCTGGGCGCCCCGTTCAGGACCGCATGCAGTGTGCACAGTATCTAAATGTGCACAAGCTCGGTTACCTGCCTCTGGAACGAGATGGAGTCACCATTAGCAGAAGGCGGTGCCATGTCTGCTGGAACAGCCAGGTGAGGCCGAGGAAGCAGAAAAAGACCACCATGCAGTGTGTGGAGTGCCAGGTGTCACTATGTGCTATACCGTGCTTTGCTGAGTACCACACCAAGCAGGAGTACTAACTAATAATCATAGTGAAAGTACCAAAGACTGACAATATGTATGTATATAGGCAACATGTGGAAATAAAACAATGTATTGTGATAAAAAAGTCATGTATTATGAAAACATATATAAATAAGTGAAAAAAGACACAATAAATTGTATATAAAACGTTTACAAAGCATATAACTAAGTGAAAGTGACACATGACATAATATTAGATGGCCAAAGTATAATAAACACCTGTGATAACGAATAATCAGTGCCTAATATAACAATAACCTACCTCAATTACTAATAAAATGTACCGTATCAAGTGAAAATGAGCATTATCAGTGACAGTGACACTCTCTCAAGCATATTTACCAAAGTGAAAGTGACACACGAACTAATATTAGATGGCCAAAGTATAATAAACACCTGTGATAATGAATAATCACTGCCTAATATAACAATAACCTACCTCAATTACTAAAAATGTACCGTATCAAGTGAAAATGAGCATTATCAGTGACAGTGACACTCTCTCAAGCATATTTACCAAAGTGAAAGTGACACGAACTAATATTAGATGGCCAAAGTATAATAAACACCTGTGATAACGAATAATCACTGCCTAATATAACAATAACCTACCTCAATTACTAATAAAATGTACCGTATCAAGTGAAAATGAGCATTATCAGTGACAGTGACACTCTCTCAAGCATATTTACCAAAGTGAAAGTGACACACGAACTAATATTAGATGGCCAAAGTATAATAAACACCTGTGATAACGAATAATCACTGCCTAATATAACAATAACCAGCCTCAATTACTCATAGTGTAAAATGGAGGGAGAGTAAGAAACTGTTCTGGAAAGAAGTCAAGAAAGTTAGGGAAGGTAGCAAGGGAAACAGTAAGGGTGTGAAAGATAAGAATGGGAGAATGCTAGCCGAGAAGCAAGAGAGAGTCGAAAGATGGAGGGAGTACTTCAGTGAGTTGCTAAATGAAAGGAATGAAGAGCCAGCAAACATAGCTGGATATGGTATGGGAGGGAGAAGAAGAGAAGTAGTGGAGGAGGAGGTGGGGATCAGGAGGTCAGAAGTGTGGGAAGCCATGAAAAGAGTGAAGTTGGGGAAAGCACCAGGAACAGATGGAGTGTGTGGGGAAATGTTGAGGTATGGTGGTGAGATAGTGATAGAATGGGTATGGAAAATGTGCAAACTAGCATGGGAGAAGGGAGTGCACCCAATGACTGGAAGACTGGCATAATAGTCTCCCTATATAAGGGCAAAGGGGAGAGGAGTGTGTGGTAACCACCGAGGAATATGTCTTCTAAGCGTAGTAGGGAAGGTATACAGTAGGGTAGTGATTGAGAGAGTGAGAGTGAGAACGGAGAAATGGATAGGCGACGAGCAGGGAGGTTTTAGGAAGGGAAGAGGATGTGTAGATCAGATTTTTACCCTGAATTGTGTTGTGGAGAAGTATCTGGAGAAGAAACAAAAGGTGTATGTTGCCTTTATGGACTTGGAGAAGGCCTATGACAGAGTGGATAGAGAAGGTTTGTGGAAAGTACTTAGAATATACGGAGTAGAGGGCAAGTTGCTGAAAGCAGTGAAGAGCATGTATGAGGGTGCAAAGGCGGCAGTACGTGTGGAGAGTGAGCAGAGCGAGTTCTTTGACCTGAATGTTGGTTTGAAACAGGGTGTGTGATGTCCCCGTGGTTGTTTACTGTATATATGGATGGAGTTATGAAAGAAATACTATCAAGAGCAGTGGATGTTGGTGTATCGCTGAAAAGGGAGGGAATTGAGTGGAAGCTACCTATACTGCTGTTTGCGGATGATACAGTTCTGATGAGTGATAATGAATGGGAGTTGCAGGGTCTGGTAAATGCGTTTGGAACAGTGTGCGAAAAACGGAATTTGAAGGTAAATACGGGGAAGAGCAAGGTTATGGTCTTCGAAAGGGGTGAAGTCACAGAGTGTGAGGTGAAGCTGAACGGTCAGGCTATGGAGATCGTCAACTCTTTTAAGTATCTGGGCAGTGTGTTGAGTAAAGATGGGACTATGGATGAAGAGGTGCGGGAGAGGGTACAACAGGGGAAGAGGGTTGTAGGAACGCTAAAAGCAGTAACAAGAAATAGGGTGGTCAGTATGGAAGTGAAGAAGTCCTTGCATGACAGTGTGGTAATCCCGACACTGACTTACGGAAGCGAAGCATGGACGTTGGTTGAGAGACTCAGACCAAGAGTGAGAGCAGTGGAAATGAATTACTTAAGGAGTGCGTGCGGAGTTACATGGAGGGATAGACAGACTAATGAGGAAGTAAGAAGGAGGTGTGGTGTGGAGGTAGATGTGCTGGAAAGTGTGAAAAGGAACAACTTGAGATGGTTCGGCCATATGGAACGTATGGAAAGCGAGAGAATGACTAAGAGGGTGTACGAGAGCGAGGTGGAGGGACAGAGGGGGAGAGGTAGACCGAATATGAGGTGGAAGGATGGAGTGAGGAACTACATGAACGAAGGCGGTGCTGGTTGGGGGGAGGGGCGCCGACTGACTGGGGACAGAGGTGCATGGGGGCGGTTCGTTCGTGGCCACCACTTCGGGGATCACGGCGTCAGGCAATAGATAGATAGATAGAATTACTCATAAAAACTACGGTATCGAGTGAAAATGTGAAATATTAGTGACAATGATAGCCTAATACACATATTTTATATAATTGGACTCCAAATAACTATAATAACATCACTATCAATAAATAAAATCGCCTCCGGGAGGTAAAAACTCTGGCGCGACGAGTGGCTAAGTGCGCAGTAGGTTAGCCAAGCCGGGGCCTGGGCCAAGGCGACGCATCCGAACGCGGGAAGATTTTCCCGCATAAAAATCACTCCACTTCCCGCGCTCGCCATTATGCAATCACTTGGGCTAGAGACCTCTACTCAACGGCATTCTACACATGAAGGTTTGTGCAACATTTTTTTTTTTTTTTATAACTTTGTGTCATGTATTTCAGGAATAACAGGTGAATCAACATGGACCAAAATTCCTCAAAACCCCCGGTCACAGAGTACAGTCACGATCTACCCTAGCCGGGGTTGGAGGGTTAATCTTTCTACCATTCCTTCAGCAGCTACATCATCCCGCTCCTCCTGTCCGTGCCCTACTCCCCACCTCACACTACTGGTACTGGGTCTGCAGCTTCTTCTCCTGTCTCTCCCCGAGACGCTTCCACCCTGCTCTCCACCTCTGCCACAACTTCTGTCACATTCTCTTCCCTCCCAGCTCTCCTTCTCCCTTCTATTCGTATAAACCACTTCCTCAATTTCCCGTCCCTCACTCTCCAGAAAAACTTCTTCTTATCCTCCTCACCCAACTTTCCATTTTCCTCATCAGCCTTTTCCTGTAGTTCCTTTATTTTTTTTTCTTTGTTCTATGCTCAAATCCTTCTTTAATCTTATATGTTTCAGTTCTTCATTTGTGTTTAGTCTCCAACTAAAATTTGTCACTGTCTCTACCACTGCCCTGGTTTTAAACTGTACTCTTATAGGTCTCATCTCCCCCCTTCTATATCTACCTATCCTACTGACTTCCTCCACCTGCCCATCCCATCCAAATCCATCTACATCAACAGCTTTCATGACCTTCACTTTCTCCATATCTCTCACTTTTCTCACTCCATTATCATCCATATGAGCCTCTATATCTCCATGCATGATTATGCGTCTATCCCTGTCCATGGCCTCCCTCACAACACTCTCCTTGTTCTTCATGACACCTACGACTGCACTCTCAAAACTTTGTTTTGTCTTATTCATTTCCTCCTTTTGTTCTTTCACAATTTCCTCCAAATCCTTAACTTTCTGTTCACCTACCACCATCCATGCAGTTGACTCCTTCACTTCCTTGAATCGTCCTTCGTATTCCATCAGCTGCTCCTTTAATGCCACATTCTCTGCTCCCAATTCCTCTACCCTTTTTAATACCATCTCTAGGTTCGTATTAGCTTCCAAAATAGGCCCACATTCACTTCCTTCACTAAGCCTAGGCCTATCCCCCCCCCCCCCCCCCCCCCCGACGCACCACATAGTTAGCACAATACCTTGATTTTCTCACCAATGTCCCCCTTCCATTTCTCCGTTTCACTCTTCCAATTTTCCAGATCCTTCACAACATTAATAATATCTTCGACCTTCCTATCTGTACTCCTAAACCCACGAAATCGCTCTAACCTTTCTTCCGACTCCTAGATTTCCGCCGTTCCATCCGCCATGTTTGTTTACAATCACTACACTCCAGCTGACCCTTGTTAAACTAAATAGGCCCACATTCGCTTCCTTCACTAAGCCTAGGCCTATTTCCCCCCCCCCCCCCCCCCCCCACGCACCACACAGTTCGCACAATACCTTGATTTCCTCACCGATGTCCCCCTTCCATTTCTCCGTTTCACTCTTCCACTTTTCCAGATCCTTCACAACATTAATAATCTCTTCGACCTTCCTATCTGTACTCCTAAACCCACGAAATCGCTCTAACCTTTCTTCCGACTCCGAGATTCCCTCCGTTCCATCCGCCATGTTTGTTTACAATCACTACACTCCAGCTGACCCTTGTTAAACTACTCGTTTTACAATATAAGTTATTATATAACTCACCCCTCCACCACACCAATTTTTCCCCCTAGCACTTCACCAGTCCTTCCTCTCCTCGCTCGCTCAGTATGTTCTCGATATTCCGTTATATTTAATCTTGCACATGATAATATGTCGGAGCTCATAAACTACATCCACCTCCCACCACCGCCTGACCTGACTACCGAAGGTTCGGGGGTCGCCTGGCGTCCCCCGTATTTGTTATTTACTCATCTTTCTCTTTTCATATTGTCTTTTCCGTTAGCTGGGCATAGTTTTAGCTTATCTATAGCCTAGCTTGTTTCTCATTCAGGTTTGGCTATGCCCTATTGAGTTTTCATATTGTCATAGCCTAGGTGTTTACGTTTGGGTAAAATTCAGAAATCACCTGGGGCCCTTGCTTGATTTGTAGTGTCTGTGTCGGTCATTTACCATCAGCTTTCTTTCCCGAGTCCCGCCCTTCCGATCCTCAAGAGTGGGTCAGGGCCTGGGCGTGGTGGGTTTTACTCCCCAGGGTTTTTTCGCTTCCGACACTCGCTGCAAATAGGCTATGCACCCCCCTTTTTTCTCCCCAGAGGTCACTTCCTGGCATGTCTTTACCCGTTTACGCTTCACCTCCATTCTTTCGCCCACCTTGAACTCTTGCCCTTTCTTCATTGCTGGTTGCTGTGCTGTTGCTGTCATCTTCACCCTCGCCCCGCTTTGGCTGGTTAGGCGAGTGGGGGGCGGCACTCCCTACCTTATCGTAGTGGTCAAGCATGCACCCCCCCACCCCATGTCTTCAAGCTGAGTTCAAGGGCACGTTTGCGGTGGGCTATCATCCCCTTTATTGCACTTTCGGGGGTACCTTCACAGGGTCCCCATGTGTGCATAACCCCCTACCTGCCTCTGTCTCTCCTGGGCTATGCTCGTTCTATCACGGGTAAGGTGGTTCCTGGGGGAGTGTCCTCACCTCCCCTGGTGTGTCTTCCCTGCTGCCCAACAACCTTTGGCCTGGTTGGTTGGGCGTTTGTTCTTGAAAGACACTGTAAAGCTTGTGGACCCCCATGCACAGCCTTAGAGGTGCCTGCTCTTGCGGCCTGTCTCAGTGTCACCTCTGGCATTCGATCCGCTTTTTTGGCGCGGACCGGCTAGTTTGGTCCCGCACTTGTGCGGGTCTTTTTACTGGTTGGGTCCCGCTATATTGCGGGTTGTGGAGTCGAATTGAACACCGTCATAGGCCCGCACTGATGAGGAAGTGGGGGGCCGTTTTCTGCTCCCCATCTGTCCTTTTCCGCACTTGTGCGACTGTACTGTGACATGAGTAATGCATGGAAGGTGTTTTACACACACCTTCTCCATTTGGTTCTCCCTGTTGATATATGTGACATAGACCCTGCATTTAAGATGTCGAGTGGCGGTTAACCCTTTCTCCATCTTTGCCGATCTCCCTTGTGTGGAGAGCTCACCTCCCTCATCGCTGCCCTTAGTGTTACTGGAGTCGTGAGTACAGAACCCTTCATTTTGCTTGCATCTTGGTTCTTATATGTCCTTCATTACTGGATTACTGAGACATGCTCTGCCTTTAAGGTGTCAAGTGGTGGTTCACACTTTCTCCATCTTTGCAGATTCTCCAAGTGTTCCTTTCTCCATGTCCTCTTCACTACCGTTGCTGATCCTGGGCTCGTGAGTACCCTACACCACCATTGTAGCTTGCTTATTGGCTCCACATGACATTGTTGGTTTACTGGACATATTTCGAGCTTCGCCATCTCCGTTGGTCCTTATGGTGTTTTTCTTCGCTTGCAGAGGGATGCCTTCATGTTTTCGTCCTGGATGTGCCTCCGCACGCATGCGGAGGCACCTAACCTGCATGCTCCACTCCCGCTGTGTGTCCACCATCGCCTACACTCCTGCATTATGTGGGGACTGTATGGATCTGATGGATGTGGTGGATGAGCAGCCTGGTACCCAAGACGCGGATGATGCCAAGTCTATAATCATTTCAGGGCGGTTGGTTATCGTTCTCCAGCCTTCGTAGATGACCGCATCTGTCGTGCCTTGGATTTTTTTTTTTTTTTTTTTTTTTTAAAGAGACAATGAACGGAGGAAGGAAAAACACAGATAAAACAAAAAGGTCCATGTGCCTAAAGGCATCCTCCATTCATAAAATGTTTGTAACAACTGGATTTAAACATTTGTAGATTGTAAGTTTGTGGGAATTCGAGGGAAGTGAATTCCAAAGAGTAGTAGCTCTGGGGATAAATGAATTCTGATAAGCAGAAGTTCTGCATTGTGGAGGAGAAAGTGTAAATTCATGGGCGCTCTCAGCTGCCCTAGTTCTACGGGGAAAGATGTGGAGAGGCGGCACAATTGAAGCAAGTTCCTCGGAACAATTGCTGTGAAAATATCTGTAGAATAATGCAAGGGATGCAACGTTTCTTCGTATGGATAATGTAGGAAGGTCCTGTGTGATTGCAGGGTTATTGATTAATCTAATAGTTTTATTTTGAATTTTGTCCAACTGCCTCAATGCAACCACTCCCACTTTCACCCCACAGAGGTGAACAGTAATCCATCTGAGAACGCACATGACTTTTATATATCACGGCCAACTGCTCGTCAGTGAAGAATTCTCGAACTCTGTACAGGAGTTTTTTAGAGGCATTCTTAGCAATGCTTCTAACATAATGTGTCCAGCTCAAGTTAGTAGTTAATGTTACACCGAGAATGTCAATACTAGGGGAAGTGGGAATATTTACATCATTAAAAAATATATGGGAGTCAGTGAGATTCTGTCGGTTAGAAAATTGAATGTACTTGGTTTTCTGTGAATTAAAGGAAACTAGATTCTTTTGTCCCCATCCATTAATTCTAGAAAGGTCCTGGTTCAGAGAAATTGCAGTGTTTATTTTTGAATTTATAAGATCGGGTTGGGTGAAAGAATTGGTAAATGTGAAGGAACTGTGGAGTGTTGAGTCATCTGCATAGGAATGTATTGGATTATGAGTGGTAGATATGAGATCATTGATATGAATGAGGAACAGAATTGGGGCCAAAACTGATCCCTGGGGAACACCAGCATTTATTGAGTGAAATTGAGAATAAAGGCCATCTACCATTACACATATTTTTCTGTTATGAAGATAAGAAGAAATTAGTGGAACTAATGATGCAAGGCCGTAGTGTGACATCTTCGACAATAAGGATTGATGCCAGACTCTATCAAATGCCTTTGATATATCCAGTGCTATTGTATGTGTTTCACCATGTTGGTCTGTAGCTTGGTTGATTTGATGCGTAAGAAGGCAAAGCATGTCTGCAGTTGATCGACATCGTCTAAAACCATATTGCCTATCACTGATTAATTTATTATTCTCAAGATGCTTAATTATGTGATTATTTAATATAATTTCAAAGACTTTACCAAGAGTGGAAGTTATAGCTATTGGTCTGTAGTTTGATGGATCTGAAGAGGCACCTTTTTTAGGAACTGGATGGATGTTTGCTTCTTTCCAGGGTACTGGGAAGCATGAGGTATGAGTACACAGACGGAAATTTTTTGCCAATACAGGAGCGAGCACCAAGGAGCAATTCTTAAGTACTATTGGAGGAATTTCATCTGGACCAGGAGCCTTATCTACTGAGAGATTCTGCAAAATAGTTTTGACATGTCTGGTGTGGATCTTAAGTGAGGGAATTTCAGGCGAATTAAAATTAAGTACAGGGACATCTTGATTTATTTCATCTAAGGTCGAGTTGGTGGAGAAAATATCCGCAAGAAGGTTAGCTTTACCTCGTGGGTCACTTACAAGATTGCCAGTCGGAGATTTTAATGGTGGAATGGATGAAGCAGTAGTGAAGTTGGATTTAAATGAGTTAAGAGTAGACCAAAATATTTTGTTATCATTTGGATTATTTAGAAGTTTATTTGCCTGCTTGTGGAGAAAGTTTGATTTAGTTAGGTTTAATACAGTTTTGGCATGATTTCTGATGTTTCTAAAGTAATTAAAGGCTTCATGTGTTTTTGATCTTGTGTATGCATTGTAGGCTATTGCTTTTTGTTCAGTTACTCTAGCACAATTATGGTCAAACCATTTAGGTGAATTAGATATTTTACTGTACTTTTGATGAGGAATAAAAGTTTCCATTCCAATTTTTACAAAATCTTGTATGTGGCTCAAGGTGGAGTGTGCATCATTAGAAAAGAAAGAGGTCCAGGGAATATCAATAAAGAAGCCTTGAAGACCCTCCCAGTCTGCCCTATCGTAATGCCATTTAGTCACCAAAACAGGTTCAGAGTGGGAAGGTGTGCTAGCTGATAGACAGGTGGCCTGTATCAGACAGTGATCAGAAGATCCAGAAGATCCCCCCTCCTAGACGTAACCCCCCCCCGCTGCCTGCCTCCAGTGTGAGTCGGTCCAGGATACCTCGACACCCGGATGATCCCATCAGCCGTCGCCGCTCTCGCTCACCTCAGCGGGTGCTCGTTACGCCTCGTCCTTCAAGTAGCGGCACTACCACCTTCCGCCCTCACCAAGCTCCTCGACCTGCTGCTGGGGATAAGGGCACGACCACTTTTCGGCCTATCCGCCCCCCGCCGTCTCGTCAGCCTGCTCCTCGCCGTGAACCTGCTCTGTCTTGTCCTCCTCCCCGCTCCACTGTCGTGGACGTTCATCCTCTACCTCCTCGCCGTGCTTCCCCGATTATTGACGTACCTTCTGATGTTGTCTCTCCGCCTCCTGCCTCTCTGCCTCCACTTCCTTCCGAGTCTCGTGCCAAGGTGGTGGTCCCAACCTCCTCCGCCTCGGTATCGGGACGCCCTTTCTCTTCGGGTACGGGGGTTCTGTCCTGTCTTCCCCTCGCGACCCCATCTGACCTACTCCTCACTCCTGGCCAACGTTCACCTCATCATCCTACTTGTACTCCTCCTCCACCATCTCCTTTCTTGACGCCTGCCCGGGGCAAGTCCCCGTTTCCCGGGTCGGGGGACCGGGGTGACGCTTCGGGTTATTCCTACTCTGGAGATGGCGCCTCTTGGGACGAGGGGGATGGGCTTGCCTCCCCCTCAGGCGCTGGTGATCGTGAGGAAAGGTACCGGGATGGGGCCGAGCGTCGGCGCTCTCCCTCTGGGGAACGCACCGCCGTTAGGTCCTCTCGTCGGTCTCGCTCGCGATCCCGCTCTCCCCTCCATGCTGGTCCGTCGTCGCCTGATGACCCACTCTCGGCTAGATTGACCGCTATGGAGGACCAGATGGCTTCCCGCCTGGCTGCCGACATGTTGGATCTTCATAAATCCCTCTTGTCAGACATCCTGGCGGCAATTCATCCTCAGCGCCCCTCTCAGCCCGCTCCTACTACGGTCCCCTTACCTCCTACTGTGGACCACATCCCTTCTCGCCCCGCTTCTTCGCCTCCTCGGACGTCGTCGGCTGCTGCTCCCGCCTTGCCTCAGACTGTCGCCCCTTCAGTGTTTCACGCTGGGGTCCTCCGTCTGTTGGGGCAAGGCCCGCGCCTGCCTCCCATCCAGAAGGCCAAGGCTCCGTCACGGAACATGCCTCTCCTCTACGGGTCCTTGGCTGTGTGAAAGGTGGTGCAGGCGTCTCACCCTGAGCGCACTGTCGAACTCCCAGCTGGTGAGAGAGCCCTTCCTTCTAGATGGACTGTTAATATTAATGATAAGTCGCAAATCAGGGCGATCAGAGTTGATGGCAAGGTTGCGGACGTCGATGTGAGGGCGTACCCGTCAAGATCTAACATTCAGTTCTTCTCGGTTAAGCCCAAGCCTCAGTCTGCCCCCAGGACCAAACTCTGGTCAGACTTCAACTGCCAGGACATCCTTCAAGATGTTCAGTCCCTCTCCATCTTGACGGGGCTGTCCTCCTTGGGGACTGGTTTGAGCGACGACGGTAAGCCCGCTCTTACTGCCGAGCTCGATAATCCTCTACCCTTGGAGGCCTGGTTCGCTGAGGCCTTAGAATTTGCTAACCGCTCCACTGACAAAGCTGCCTCACCGCCTCAGGACGCTTCGTTCCGGACTCCTCCTCTCGTCTCTGTCAGTGGGCTGGATAGCAAGTTCTGGTCCTAGATGTGCGCACCCAAGCTCGAGATCTGCGCTCTTGCGAACCCTTTCTTCTCTCTCCCTGATAAGGCGGCGGTGGACAAGGATTTTGCCTTGCGCCAACGGGTGGTGAACCAATTTACTTGTATTCTGGGTCATCTTCAGACGTCTGTTCACTACCTTCGCCTTATCAAGGCGACTGCGCTTGGAGATCTTCGTGAGGGTATGGACCACGTTCGGCGAGTCCACCTACAGCTCACGGTCTTTATGGTCCCTGAACTGAAGGCGGTCTTGTTCGAGGCTGCTCGACATCGCCAAACGGTCAGGTCTTCGTTCTGTCGGAAGGCTCCGTTGGATATCCGCCAGGGTTTGATATACTCCGAGTGTTTTACAACGGGGTTGTTCGCACAGGACGCCTGGGAACGCTACGCTTGCCTGTCGGCAGACCTAGCATACGACGCGCAGCGCCGTACCGCATCGCATGCTGGTGCTTCGCAGTCCCGTCGCTCTAGTGACCCTCGTCGTGGTGTTTCTGGTGGTGGGGTGGTCAGGCGAGGCCGTAGGAGGGGACGGGTTTCGGCTCAGTCTCGCTCTTCCCGCCACTGTCGAGGCGGGCCTAGTCACCCCTCCGCCACTGGACGCTCTTCGACAGGGTTGGACTCACGCCGGACAGGAGATGGGGTGACCCGACCTTTTCGTCGAAGTGTGTGTGTGTGTGGGGGGGGGAGCAGGGGAGGTCATCGAGGGGCTCATGACCGCCAGGACCGTACCGGGGGGGCCTCCACAACAAAAAACGTGTAGGTTCTCCAGGTCGGTCTCCTCCTCGTACTCCCTCTCAACTGGTGAGTTATCTGTTCAACAGGTGGCGTTGTGTGTGTGTAAGTGTGAGAGTCCGAGTGTAGGGGGTGAGACAGTGAAGCACGGGAACGAGGTGGCTTCAGAGATGGGGTCGTTTCGGTCCATGAGTGAGCACCGTGCCTCATGTGAAGGCAAGATGGCAGGTGCTCGTTGTACTCTACGTGCTTCACATGTCTCACTCCCTAGGCTGGAACAAGACCTCACGGGCTTCACTGTTCATTGTAAAGCGGTGAATGTTAAGGCTCTCAGCCTATGCCCGAGAGGAAGTAAGTTGGAATATAGAAAAAAAAAAAAAAAAAAAAAAAAAAAGCTAACGGGTCACTCAACTCATTGTGGGAGCTTCTACCGGTTGTTTTCTCCCGTGCTCCCTTTGCTGGACGCGGGGGACGTGGGGGCAAAAAAGTCTAACCTGGAGATGGAAGTTCAGACCCCCACTCAGCTCTTGTCACCGCTGCCGGCCTGTCTCTTCAGAGGTGGCCAACGTGATCGCGTCAATGCACGGACAGGGAATTGTGACGGAGGTGAGAGCCGATCACAAGGCTTTCATCTCCCGTGTATTCCTGGTACCCAATGACTGCGACGCTATGCGACCGGTGGTAGACCTGTCGGCCCTCAGCGGGTACATCGTGAACACGCGGTTCCGAATGCTGACGGTACACCAGGTACGACTGGCACTGCGGCCTCTGTCGTGGGTGGTGTTGCTTGATTTCAAGGATGCTTATTGGCATGTTCCCATACATCCTCGGTTCCAGCGCATTTTGGTCGTTCAGTCTTCCGACCGCGTGTTATGTTCGACAGGCTTCCCTTCGGTCTCAACATCGCGCCGCGGGTCTTCTCGAAACTGGTAAAACAGGCTTTGGATCATCTCCTCCGGAGCGGCATCCAGGTCCTGTTTTACCTGGACGATTGGCTGATAGTTTCCGACACCCGAGAACATGCGCACAAGACACCATCACAGTTGTACAACACATTACACAACTACAGTGCCCGCAAAAGAAACCGGTATGCTAGTCAATACAGATGCATGAAACAGCATGCCGGCTTTTATTACGCTACAGATGCTATGGGGGTGATTTGGCAACATCTAATTACATGCGGCAACACTGCTATCATCACACCATGCTTTGAGACAAACGGGGCGTCAGTAGGCCTCCGGGTATGGTAGTGAGAGGATAATTATCGCGAGTTGTGATCCGAGCCAAATCGCCATTTTGGAACCCCCGCCTTATTTCCGCCCCTGTGCCTGATCTACTGGTCATAATGGGACCAAAACAACTCTCAGATGCCGAGAAAGCACGTATCCTCCTCCCTGATGGATATTAACCCGGAAACTGCGGGAAGACTCTTAAGAGTTTCCCCGGCGGACTGCGGGAAGACTCTTAAGAGTAAGGGAAAAAAAAAATCCATTTAAAACACCCCAAAAAAAAAAAAAAAAAAAAAAAAAAAAATTTTTTTTTTATTTTTTTATTGCCCCTGGGCCATGCCAAATATCACTCCTCCACCTCCCCTCCTTCCCTCACCTCCTTCAGTTATCACCTATTTTCCCTGTTATTCCCTTATTCTGTGGTATATTTTCGTGCTAACATTAGCGAGTTGCAAGCAGGGCATTGTCATCACTGTTAGCAAGCGAGTGCAAGAGAGAGAGAGAAAGTATCGATCGACAGTCTCTCTCCAGACGTGGAGAAAAGTGGTGGGAAGGGAGGTTGCCTCAGCCATACATTATGTAACACCCGGCCTGTATCGCCGATTTTGACCATCCAAACGCTGTTTCCACTGTTTTATTGTTGTAACAGGTTAATACCTTTATAATCAACCTATAATAGGCGCATATGGATAAGTATTAATGCTATTTATGGTAAAATAATGATGTTAGTGATGGGAACAGCTCAAATACGTCAGCACAGGAGTGTGGTGTCTCATACCCCCCATGCGCACTTCAGAGGTTAAGAGTTGTGTTTCACTATGTGTTCATAATATAGATGTTTACAAGAAGTAGTGTTATCAATTGATAAGGTAATTTTTTGGTAATTAGTGGGAAGGATGGTTCGGACTGGTCCGAACCATCACCACCCTCAACTGTCCGAATGATCCCGAATCTATATAGTTAATTGATGGGTACGCTCAACGTTCACACAAGCGACTTCAGCATTTGTTATTTACGGCAATATCTTCGGCATACAACATAGTTTCACCATAATAATGCATATTTAGCTGGTTGACATATTCATGGAGGTAGAGCTTACGATATAAAGTGAAAATATTACATAGGAAGTGCAAAAAACCATAAAATCGGACCTAAAAAAGTGTAGCTGATGTATGAACCAAATCACGCGTGATAAAAGTAGACAAAATCTCGCAGTTTCACGCAAAATCTCGGGGCCTTAGGTCCCATACGTTTCTCACGAAATGCACTGTCCGAACCATCATTCCATCCGAACGATCACCGCTCTCCCCTATACAGTATAATCCCTTATAACCGTATTTCGTACTACCGAAAATCTCAGTCAACCGTACATAATCATCCTATTTTCCTAAACTCTAATAACCGCAGAAATTCGGGATCCAACCGTAATTTCAAACAGACCGCTCTCCCGTTCGTGTGGGGCGGCAATTTTACGGCCCAACCGCAAGGTGTCGCACCGCGCAGCCTCCCGCCTCCCTGTGTTGTTTCGGCGTCATTGTATCTCTCGCCATTGTCCGTAAAATTTGCTCGTGACGCTCCGTGTTTATCGCTGTGAATCGCGTATACTCCTAGTATAACGCCTAGTATACTCAAGATGTCGACAGGATCTTCAAACAAGAGGAAAAGGGTTGTACTCACCATTAAACAGAAGATAGAAATATGTCACAAGATGGATGCGGGAACCAGTAGGACGACATTGATGCGCCTGTATAATTGCGGTTCTACAACGCTTTATGATATAAGGAAACAAAAGGACAAGTTGCTGAGCTTTGTGGCCAATTCCGACGTTAAGAAGACCTTGGAGAAGCGGCATACAATACGAGAAGCCAAATTTGTGGAGCTTGACAAAGTGCTTTACGAGTGGTTTTTGGTAAAGCGAGCCCAAGGATGCCCTATGAGTGGGCCAATAATCATTGAAAAAGCAAGAGATTATCATGAAAAGATGGGCATAAAAGAAGAGTGTGGCTTTAGTGATGGCTGGCTAGTGAAAGTGGATGACAAAACCATTTGCTGATATGGATAGTGGAATAGGCCTACTGGGGAAACCACTGAAAAAAAACCGAACCAACATGCCTACCTCTGTTGGTGGTTTGGAAATGGCAAAACCCTGGATTACAGCACTACCTCTGCATCACCCTGGCATTACAGCACTACCTCTGCATCAATCTTCAATGGTGAGTTAAACACTTTATTTTTTGTATATTCATTGATTAGGCCTATTTAATGTAGGCTAGGCCTACTAGAGATTTGTTTAGCTTGCCTGCCATGCTCTTCTATGTTAGTAAATATTTAATGGTTAGTTAAACTTTGGACTTCCTAGGCATCCTAGAAGCCTAGAGGCCTAATTCCTAATAAATAAATAGGCCTAGCCTAGCCTAGTAGGCTAAAAAGAAAAAAAAAGAAAAAAAAAAGAAAGGCCTAGGCTAGCCTAATTTTCGAATATCCGAAATATTTGTATTTCCGAAATGTCCTGAGATTCGTGATTTTCGGATATACGGGATTATACTGTATATACACGTTAGCGGGTGCCCAACCCCAACAGGGGTTGAAATAGGGGAGCTATCCCCCCGCCAAAGGCGGCTTTCTAGGGCCTTTCCTAGCTGATGCGGAGAGGATTGGGTTCTAGTCATGTGGTGATCTATCTATCTATCTATCTATTGCCTGACGCCGCGATCCCCGAAGGGGTGGCCACGAACGAACCGCCCCCATGCACCTCTGTCCCCAGTCAGTCGACGCCCCTCCCCCCAACCAGCACCGCCCTCGTTCATGTAGTTCCTCACTCCATCCTTCCACCTCATATTCGGTCTACCTCTCCCCCTCTGTCCCTCCACCTCGCTCTCGTACACCCTCTTAGTCATTCTCTCGCTTTCCATACGTTCCATATGGCCGAACCATCTCAAGTTGTTCCTTTTCACACTTTCCAGCACATCTACCTCCACACCACACCTCCTTCTTACTTCCTCATTAGTCTGTCTATCCCTCCATGTAAATCCGCACGCACTCCTTAAGTAATTCATTTCCACTGCTCTCATTCTTGGTCTGAGTCTCTCAACCAACGTCCATGCTTCGCTTCCGTAAGTCAGTGTCGGGATTACCACACTGTCATGCAAGGACTTCTTCACTTCCATACTGACCACCCTATTTCTTGCTACTGCTTTTAGCGTTCCTACAACCCTCTTCCCCTGTTGTACCCTCTCCCGCACCTCTTCATCCATAGTCCCATCTTTACTCAACACACTGCCCAGATACTTAAAAGAGTTGACGATCTCCATAGCCTGACCGTTCAGCTTCACCTCACACTCTGTGACTTCACCCCTTTCGAAGACCATAACCTTGCTCTTCCCCGTATTTACCTTCAAATTCCGTTTTCGCACACTGTTCCAAACTCATTTACCAGACCCTGCAACTCCCATTCATTATCACTCATCAGAACTGTATCATCCGCAAACAGCAGTATAGGTAGCTTCCACTCAATTCCCTCCCTTTTCAGCGATACACCAACATCCACTGCTCTTGATAGTATTTCTTTCATAACTCCATCCATATATACAGTAAACAACCACGGGGACATCACACACCCTTGTTTCAAACCAACATTCAGGTCAAAGAACTCGCTCTGCTCACTCTCCACACGTACTGCCGCCTTTGCACCCTCATACATGCTCTTCACTGCTTTCAGCAACTTGCCCTCTACTCCGTATATTCTAAGTACTTTCCACAAACCTTCTCTATCCACTCTGTCATAGGCCTTCTCCAAGTCCATAAAGGCAACATACACCTTTTGTTTCTTCTCCAGATACTTCTCCACAACACAATTCAGGGTAAAAATCTGATCTACACATCCTCTTCCCTTCCTAAAACCTCCCTGCTCGTCGCCTATCCATTTCTCCGTTCTCACTCTCACTCTCTCAATCACTACCCTACTGTATACCTTCCCTACTACGCTTAGAAGACATATTCCTCGGTGGTTACCACACACTCCTCTTTCCCCTTTGCCCTTATATAGGGGGACTATTATGCCAGTCTTCCAGTCATCGGGTGCACTGCCCTTCTCCCATGCTAGTTTGCACATTTTCCATACCCATTCTATCACTATCTCACCACCATGCCTCAACATTTCCCCACACACTCCATCTGTTCCTGGTGCTTTCCCCAACTTCACTCTTTTCATGGCTTCCCACACTTCTGACCTCCTGATCCCCACCTCCTCCTCCACTACTTCTCTTCTTCTCCCTCCCATACCATATCCAGCTATGTTTGCTGGCTCTTCATTCCTTTCATTTAGCAACTCACTGAAGTACTCCCTCCATCTTTCGACTCTCTCTTGCTTCTCGGCTAGCATTCTCCCATTCTTATCTTTCACACCCTTACTGTTTCCCTTGCTACCTTCCCTAACTTTCTTGACTTCTTTCCAGAACAGTTTCTTACTCTCCCTCCATTTTACACTCAGATTCCTTCCAAATTCCTCATCTACTCTTCTCTTACTTTCCTTCACTACTCTCTTCACCACCCTCTTACTCTCCACGTACCTCGCTCGTTTCTGTCTCTCGGAATCTTCATTCCCTCTACTACCCAACCACTCTCTATATGCTTTCTTCTTTTCTTCCACAGCTATTCTTACCTCTTCTGTCCACCATGCTGTACCTTTCACTCCCCTCCCTCTTTTCCTCACTCCACACACCTCCTCACATGCTGCACAGATCTCATCCTTAAACACCTTGCTCATCTCCTCCACTTCCTCCATAACTTCCAGGTCGAACCCACCTAGTCGTCTTTCCACTGCTCTCCTGTACTCCTCCCTGACTTCCTCCTCCTGCAACCTCTCCACCCTCCTCACCATTCCACCCTCCTCTCGCCTCCCTCACCCACTTCTTTTGTATCCTAACCTTAGCTACCACTACATAATGATCAGACAGACCCCCTCCAATACCCCTATACACCCTAGCATCCATCACAGATTTCTTCATTCGTTCATCCACACATACACAATCAATCAATGACTTTCGTTCCACCACTGTCTTATCCTTCATCGTCAACATCCGTTTCCACGTGTACCTGTGGATCATTCTGTGTCGGAAGAAGGTGTTGGCTATCCACAGCCTCCTCCCCACACATACGTCCACAAGTGCACTACCATTCCCAGTGGTACCAGTCATGTGGTGATGGGCTGGTCTATCAGAGTGAGAACTGAGCGATCTCTGCCATACCCATAGCTTACTCTGACTGTTCCTTTTACTTATATATTTTCTAGATCTCAAGTGACGGCGTCTCTTCCGTGGATTGACCTCCCAATCTACCAAGATTGGAAGCCAAAGCGTCACATTTTTCCTTTGCCCCTCAACTTTCTCTTCATAATTGCTGAGGGGCACAGGGCCCTGGGTGGGGCTTTGGTTTCCCGGGCGTTTCCGCACCCTCCTCAGCTCCCCGCCATGGAGTGGCTTCGGTCACCCAGGCTTTATTGTGGTTGGCAGGGAGGGTTCTGTGGGGGTGCTCGGTTATGGCCTTGGCCTTGCTCGGGGCCTTGGGGCTGTTTGGCCAGGCAGCTTGGGGAACAACAACAACAACAACATATACACGTAACACTACACCGGTGTAGTGTTACGTGCTCGAGCGTACGTTGTTCCTTGTGGCTCTGGCGACTGGAGATCGGGTGTCGGAACTAGCAGCCATGTCAAGGTCCCAGGAATGCATGCGATTCTCTCCGTCATTGAATGCAGTCACGTTGGCCCCCTCTCCTCATTTTGTTGCCAAGAATGAGCGGGAGACCCATGTTTTCAAGCCCTTTACCATCCAGGCTTTAAAACGTGGCCATACTCACCATTTGTTGTGCCCGGTTCACGCTTTGCACACATATGTTGAGTCTGTGGTGCCGGCGTCGGGGTCAGCTGGGTGGTTGTCGCCTAGGACAGGTGGGAGGTTGTCGAAGGTACAGGTTGGACGCCACCTTTGTCGGGTCATTCGTGCCAGTAACCCTGGTTGTGGGGGTTCTGCGCACGATATCCGGTCTTTTGCAACATCCTTAAGGTTCCTGCAAAGCCGGTCGTTACCCGACATTGCCACTGCTGGGTTGTGGTCTTCAATCCATACCTTCGTTTCCTCGAGGGTCGTTAGACCCTCCCGGTCGGTAGTTGCTCTCGGGAGTCGCGTTTTCTAGTGCTCTCACGATATCACTGGGCGCTCCCCCCTCGTCGCTTTTTATTTTTACTTTGTTTCTTTTGCAAAAAGGGGGAGAGAGTAAAGGCCGCGTCATACAGAGGGCCGACCGATGTGCGACAAGGTCCCGAATAGGACGACTTGCACATTTTTACCGAATTAAGCCGAGACCCTCCCGAATGGTGAAGTTTACGAACATGGCCCGAATGAGTTAAGAATAATATACGATAGTCAAGAACGACCTACGACAAACTCCCGAACAACTACCGAACAAGAACCGAACATAAACTCGTTATGCAAAGAATAATTTTCGACCATACACGAATCATCAGACACAGATCCGAATGACATTGGAATGCTTTAGGATAATTAACCGAACTTAACCCTCTCACCACGGAAGACCTCTTGAACGCCCATAAAAAAGCATATAACAGGTACCCGGAAGGCCTCTTGAACGCCCAGTGGTTGAAAGCCTGTGAGCTTCGTGTGCGAGGCGTCGGTCCGACGCATGTAAACAACAGCCGGCTGGACCGACGCCCCGCATCTCCGGCCACAAGAAGGAGAGCGTCGCTTGTTCGTGTGTGCCTGTATGTTGTTGTTAAGTATCGAAAAGTGGTGTAAAGTGGCTGTTTTGGCCATAAAGTTATCTCCAATGAAATCATCATCACAGCTCAACCAGTTGACTTAGAGAGCTCTACTTAATGCCATTCTACAGGTAAATAACACAGCTACGCTTGGGGATGCGCGGGAATGCGGGAAGCAGTCTGATTAACGAATATACGGTAGCCTAGCCTAGACGTTTTTCGGCCAAAACACCCGGGTTTCGAGGAATATATATATAATACATAGCCGGGGCTGGAGGGTTAACCGATGAGATGTCGACAAACAACCGATAGAGAAGAACATTATGAGAACAACATCAGACTGTTTTACGACTGTAGCAAGAATTTTTTTACCTGCCCTATATAAAGAGATGGGTTGGCTCACACCCCACCAGTCTCAACTCTTCTGTTACGTATCTTGATCCTCAAGTGGTTAACTTGATGAATCTAGATAGCACAGAGATATATATTAAGGTATCAGTCAGCTGAAGGCAAAACGAAAGTAAAATCTAATAAAATTATTTCCTGTTGTTGCTTCCTTTCCTTTTGGATCTTAGGACTTGGTATCCTTTATTGACTGATACTCTTTAATTATGAAAAAATACTGAAACTAATTAAAGTCATGTAGTATTTATAAAGAATTATTATTTAACCAAAGCTTAGTAGGCTATGGTTATGAACCGAATAAGTTATAATTATCTAAAGAAGGACTATTAATTATATATCAAGTCTTCAAAGATAAATATTACGGTAAGAATATTTCTGTCTCTTACCCTTTTTGAAATGAATAGATAGTTTTCTTATATCATGTCCTTTTATTTATATTTAATGTAGTTATTATTCTTGGTTCTTGTCTTACGTTAATAGTATTATATTATTATTATCAGGATTAATATCAAAGTCACATAAAAAGTTAGATATATATTTAATAATTAGATAAATGTATTTCTTAACCACGTAACATTGAAGTTTGATTATGAGTAAATTAAGTTACAGGATCGCTTCATAGATTCGATTCAGGTCTCACTCAAATAATATGAAAAGCAAAAATAATATTTTGAAGCTAAAAGAATTTTCTTCAGCTTAGGAAATCACTAGAAGTAACATTAAAACAGCCATGTTAGTCTAAGGCGATATTACTAATATGAGACAATAGTATCACCGTTCTTTTTCTTACCAGCAATGTAAGCTTAATTAAAAGAAAATTAAAGAACTCGCAAGTATTAATATAAAACAATAGTACAGGTATTACTTTTATCATAACCCAATTACTTAAAGAGTTGCTTTAGTCCACAAGTCAGTCAACTAAAATAGTTAAGTACATAATAGTAGCGTTAACGTTAATTCCCAATCACATATCTCACTAACCAACATACTGTAAGTGTTTACACCGAACACACTTAACCCTCCAGCCCCGGCTATGTATTATATATATATTCCTCAAAACCCGGGTGTTTTGGCCGAAAAACGTCTAGGCTAGGCTACCGTATATTTGTTAATCAGACTGCTTCCCGCATTCCCGCGCATCCCCAAGCGTAGCTGTGTTATTTACCTGTAGAATGGCATTAAGTAGAGCTCTCTAAGTCAACTGGTTGAGCTGTGATGATGATTACATTGGAGATAACTTTATGGCCAAAACAGCCACTTTACACTACTATTCGATACTTAACAACAACATACAGGCACACACGAACAAGCGACGCTCTCCTTCTTGTGGCCGGAGATGCGGGGCGTCGGTCCAGCCGGCTGTTGTTTACATGCGTCGGACCGACGCCTCGCACACGAAGCTCACAGGCTTTCAACCACTGGGCGTTCAAGAGCCCTTCCGGGTACCTGTTATATGCTTTTTTATGGGCGTTCAAGAGCCCTTCCGTGGTGAGAGGGTTAACACACACTTATATAATCATCAAGATTATAGTTGAGTTGAGATAAACAAGATACTGTACATCGAACAGACATCCAAAATTATTCGTATATTTGTCTGAATTTGATCGTAACTTGTTCTGAAATATCGTAACTCGTGCGAGTTTTATTCTCGAATACGAGGGATTCATCGTGAATTTATCGAAGTTTTGTCGGGAATTGTGCGGGATTTGTTCGGGATTTGTTCGGGTAGTTCCAAACAACATCGGCAATGGAAAAAAGTACCGAACAAGTCCCGAATCAGAAGAACGAACAAAGAATTAATCCGAACAAATACCGAACGAGTTACGAATAACTCCCGACCAACATCCGACCATTTTGTAAAGTTTTTTTTACCCGAATGTTCGTGGAAATTTAGTGTAGCCACTAATTTTTTCCCGACTCTCCGGAATGTCGGCAACATACATGAACAACATCAGACCAACATCAGACCAACCCACGAATAGTCAGGAACGTATGCCGAATTGTGCAGAATATACCCGACCCGCCTGAAATTTGAATATTTTTTGCAAGTCATCCTATTCGGGACTTTGTCCTAGTACGTTCGGCCTCTGTATGACGCGGCCTTAAGGGTTTGCATGACTTTGGTCTCGGGCTTGGGTATAGGCTAAATGTATACTGAACATTAATTCATACCATATTCCCTTGTCTCATGCATTGCCATATTTTTGTTTGTTTTTTGTGTTTTATATTATAATGTAAAACTTGCAAAATAAACAAACCAAAACGTATACGAACACAGTATGTCAATTAGGTTTCCGTTTCATTTTAAATTTAACCCCTCCTGCCCGGTTGTCATTTTAAAATGACACCGCGGCAGATGGGCAGTAGCCCGGGTGTCATTTAAAAATCTGTAGGTTGAAAGCCTATTAAGCGTGGTTTGAAAGCCGTGCGTCGAACCGTATGTAAACAAGCCGATCGGAGCAACGCGCACCTTCCAAAACAAGAAGGAGAAGTCCAACTGTTGTTATTGTTTTGGAGAACAAGAACAAGTCTTTGTTAATGTCTGATATTGCAAACATCGCATCGAATCTCTCTCCACGGAAATCGTCATCACAACTGAACCAGTTGACCTAAGGAGCTCTACTCAACGCCAGTTTACAGATACGAAACAGGGCTACGTTTTGAGTTGTGTTTGAATTCTCTAGCAGTTAAAATAACAAAGATAGGGCTAGCTTATTACAATGTTTTTCAGCCATATCCCCCGGGCTCTCAATGCTGTCATTTAGAAGGCGAGCCCGGGGAGGAAGGGTTAAGTAAATTGGTGTTTTTTGGAAGAACCGTGACATTTTGGAAGAATTGGGAATTTGGATGTACTGTACTATTGTAGATTTAAGATCATGTTTTTCAATTATTATGGATGAAGGAACACAGGATTAAAACTGTTTTTTTAACTACTCCTCAGTTTTGTCACACTTTTTTATTAAACTCTCTTGTTTATTTTGTGTTTCCTTGTCATTCATATTTTTGCTTTGCATCTGTATTTGGTAATTGGGCTTGGATGTCCTCCTCCAATTTGTTACACAGCCTTGACGTTGGATTTGCCAAGACTACTAACAAATTGAGAGGTTTGACGTACCTCCCAAGCTACCAAATAGGAAAACCTACTATTTGCTAGTAGTCTTGGAAAATCCAACGTACATAGCACCCTCCCACACGCCGTTCCCCTGCCCATCCTCGCTCTTCTGTCTACGTGAATTTTTTTATGACAAGCGAAGATCGCTCATGCGCAGGTCCGGGAGTCTCACCATGACGTTGGATTTTCCAAGACTACTACTAAATAGTAAGTTTTCCTATTTGGTAGCTTGGGAGGTACGTCAAACCTCCCATTCGTTGACCAATACATTGGGCACAGAATGTGGATGATGGGCATTCCTACCCATCATAAATTATAGTTCTCTTTTAATCTCTAAATTCAGTTGAGAAATGCAAAGAAATATCAGTACCAGTTGCAATTTGAAAACTGCAGTAGAATGATGCAATCCAAAACACACTTTCATTAGGAGAAACAGTATTGATTTTGACGATAAAGTACACTGTAGCGTAAAATGAATATAGGGATAGTAATATGCTACTATGCCACTCAAGGCATAATAATAACCACAGAACCGAGACGTACCTGTTATCCTGGTTGTTATAAATCTTGACAATGTAGGCAAAGTCTGGCCCGTTCCAGTCGATCGGGTCGAGCTCCTGCCACATTACGTTGATGTTGCGGTTGAACCTTAGATCTTCCACCTCAAACATGCCGGTCGTAATTTCAGGCGCCTTGGTTGGTTCTGTCGGGGGGAGGTTGATTAAAGCTCCTTTTCTATGCTTCTTGTGAGCTTACCTTGAACCTTACCTTATGGAACATACTACAGTACTGTATTGTATTTTTTCCCTAAAAGACACACGGTATGACGTAATGTAGGAAGTTATGTAGTATGATATAGACTAGTCCTAAAATATGATACAGTACTCATGTTGTGCTAGAACCTCATATCTTACAATTCAAACAAGCCTGTGGTCATCCGAGGTTCCTTGGTCAATTTGTAATTATTCAATTAAAGTGTGTTATATGATTAGTAATACTGGACTGTATATTTTACTACAGTATATAAAAAAGTACAGTATAATGTAATCTATTACTTGATGTAGTGTGAATGTGCACATGGAGGGAATTGTATGAAGGGTTGAACCCAGAAAGACATGGGATCAGGTATTACAATCTGATATCCTATTTAACAATTTGACAAGTGAGGAAGCACAAAAAAGGTCTGCCTGAAATTCTGCATTTAGAACATGACAAAAATCAGTCTATTAAGTGTATGGCCAAATTCAGAAGATGGAGAGAGGGCATGGCAAGTAAAGGATTAAGAGTACCGGTAAATATAAATAACACCAAGGTTTGTACAGTAGATTAGGTGGTGGAATTGTAGAAAAAAACGATGTACTGTATACTCATGTCCTATATGCAGGAAAGGGGTGGGCGCGAACTTAATTAAGTGTAGCGTCTGTCGTTGCTAGGTACACCATGGGAGGAAGCGCTATACTAAAATAAAAGAACCTCTACCGAGGAAGAAATCCGAAGTTGAGAAATTTGTATGCATAGTCTGCAAAGGTGAGTTCGTGGACAAGTTTTGCTACTAAGGAGATACCATATCTGCCAGTGGTGAGGCCGAGGTCTCCACTACCGTCAGAATTAAATGTGGCTGGGGAGAGTTCAGAGAACGGCTGCCAATTCTAACCATGAGAAGACTCCCACTCCCCCTTGTAGGGAAAGGTGTATGCTTCATATATTAGGTGCTTCAGAAACGTGGCCTGTCAAAGTGGGTTATATCAACAGAAAGTAACTTAACAAAATGAGAATGGTAGCAGGGTTGTATTGGGGCCATACTGCAATATAGGATATCTTGTGAAGAGCTGAAGAGATGGTAGGTATCAAGAGTGTCGGTGATGCGATGCGTACAAACAGGCTTGGATGGTTTAAGCATGTGGAGAGGATGGATGAACGAAGTTGGGTGAAAAGATGCAAGCCTGTGAACGAGGAATCTGCACCAAAGGGTAGACCTAGAAAGACGTGGGATCAGACTTTATGCTCTGATCTTGAATTTAAAAACCTGTAAAGTGAGGCAGCTCTGAACCGGGCTGCCTTGAGCACCGCCATTAGGATATGATACTGGAACCAACCTTCGTGTGGAGCACTCGATCTTTAAATTTATGTACAGTATGTATGTATATGAATGTATGTAGTCGATGAGGAGGTCTCAGAATATTACATGATGCTATTGTATGATGTAATTTATGAAGTGTATCATGTAAGGAATACATCCGTACATACATACATAAATTTAAAGAACAAATGCTCCACACAAAGTGCGGTCCCAGTCTCATGTCCTAATCATGGCACTCCAGTTAGCCCTGTTCAAAGCTGCCTCACTTGTCAGGTTTTTAATTTAAGATCAGAGTGTAAGGTCTGATCCCATGTCTTCTTGGTCTGCTCCTTGGTGCAGCTCCCTCCATTTCACGGACTTGCATCTTTTCACCCAACTTAGTTCATCTATCCTCTCCACATGTCCAAACCATCCAAACCTGCTAGTACGCATCTCATCACTGATACTCTTGATACCTAACTGGCTTTTCACTAGACATCCTATCTTGCAGTAAGTCATTGCACTTCTGACACATGAAGTGTCCACCTTTCCCTTCAAGGGGAGAGGGAGTCCAGGGTGTCAAACGAAAGCGGAGTCCATTATTTGTAGTCTTAAAAATTGTGTATGTAAGTATACAATTGAGGTTTAATAGTTCAAATTATGTTTTTGGAAGTGATAACATGGCCAAAATCATGCTATTTCATGTTAAATTTCTTGTATTACTTTTCATAGGCTATCTATTAAAGTCTTCAAAACAAATTGCTCTGGTTTGACACCCTGGGGGAGTCTTCTCATTGTTAGAATTGGAAGCAGTTCTCTGAACTTTCTCCAGCCACATCTAATTCTGGCGATAAAGGCGGCCTCGGTCCAACCACCGGCAGTGATGATATATCTCAAGTAGCAAAACTTGTCTACCATCTCATGTGACTCATTGCCAAAGTAAACATTCTCCAGCCGGTCATTGAACACAAGCTCACCTTTGCATACTTTTCATACACATTTTTCAACTTCAGACTTCTTCCTCGGTAGAGGTTCCTATATTCTAGTACAGCGCTGCTTCCCATGGTGTACCCAGCAGCTGCAGAAGCTACACTGAATTGAGTTAGCGCCAACCCCTTTTCTGCAGTCTGCACATAGGCACACACCACATTTTTCTACTTTTCCAAGCTCCAATCTACTGCGCAAAACCTTGGATATATTTATGTTAACTCTTAATCCTTTACTTGCAATGCCAAGTAAATGTTGTTGATGATGCTTTTATTTTATACTAGCCCACTGGGCCTAGGCCCTCACAAGGCTAGTGGTGGAGGAGGTGGTACAGAGTTTAAAGTCACGTATATGTCAGTAGTTATATGTCATTGTATAAATTTATAGCTCTCAGGAAGTGACGAATAGGGGTGAAATTGAAACAGTCTGAGTCAGAGAGGATGCCATGTAATGAGGTGTTCACAATGCCAAGTAAAGGATGCCATGTATGATACAGTGAACATTGTACATAATTCTAAAGATTGAGTGGTTCACATGAGGTGTGGCTTCAGCTTCATGTTATAATGCATTTTTTTACCACCATGTACTCCCTGCTCAATAACTGGGCTAAGGTGGGTGCCCTATCGATGTATCAGGGACTTCAGTGAACAGTTGTCACAGATTGCTCAACTGCTCGACCGCGTCGTCCACCACAGCACTGGTGTCTGCCAAATAGCACACTGGCTGGCCTGAGACTCGAACCCTCAACCTCATGGTTTGCAGGCGAGTGCTCTACCAACCCTGCATGTGGCATTAATAATATAGCATAAGATGTACACTCTTAAGACTCTCTCTCTCTCATCTTTATATGGACTCACCCTCAAATCTCATACAAAAAATATCGCAGACCTACACAGCTGTTCACTTTACTTAAATTAATTTATTTATTACTTCACTCATTCATTCTCACTCTCTCCTTACGTGTGGCAAAAGTGGTGGCAGAGACTGTGGCAGGACGGGACCACATGTTCTCTCTGATAGGCCCGGTCCCTGTGTGCAGACGAACTCGGAACTGGTACTCCACATAGGGGCTAAGTATGTCGATCACTTTGTAATACTTGATGCTAGTGAACATCTCAATCTTTACCTCCCATGTATCAACCTGTGGAAATAGTATTTTGTTTTACACAACTGAATGGTCCTGTCTTCAATTTCCATAACTTATAAAATTAACAAATATTACACAACTGAATGACCCTATCTTCATCTACTACATTAAATAACAAAATTAACATCTCGGTCTTTACTTTTCATGTTACAACCTATAGAAAAAGCAAATATTAAATAATTGATAAGTTTTGTGTTCACCTCCTGCATACAATAATGAAGCTCATTTTCATCTCACATAAATAACGGCTGGTAGTGGAAGACCACAAATGTTCAAGAGAAAGTAGAAATACATGAACATGCATGCACCTCGCTGGTGTAGTGACTAGCATCTCGGACTTCCACCCAGAAGGCCCGGGATCGCGCCCACGCTCGGCGCATTAAAGATTTTTCACAAGCACTGAGTCGTTACCATCCCTCATGAGCAAGGGGATGGGGTAGTAGTACAGGACACCAATGGAAATACGCCTAATCGGCCTTATTGGGCTATCCTTAGCTGGCTTAGCATGTGCTAGCTTTAAGAACTATTATTATTATTATTATTATTATAAGGAACATTGTGGTATAGGCAAAAGGAGCATTTCTGGACATGGTAGGATGCTCATACTAAATCTAGCAGAGGGGTTTCCAAGAGGAAGTAAGGTTTTGGAGACGATGATGATGATGAAACAAAGAACTAGATAATGGTAACTGAGTATATCATCCAATTTTAGCCAGTTTTCTATATACTGTACTGTAAATACAGTTGAGTCTCTACGCTGCTAATTACACCTGCTGAGATTCACGCAAAACCAGGAATGCATTAATAGAATAACATAACTTATCGGAATTATTAAAAAAAAAAACTGCGCCGACGGCTAAACTCACCTTAATTTGCCCTTCACGTATCTATCACTCAGTCTGATGATCCCCTGTGCTCACCCGATACAGAAGCTCGCCTTCCATGGCCACAATGTTGCCAGAAACCTTAAAAAATCATTGTGGGAAAATTCCCTAAACATGCCAAAGCTGTCTGGTCCCCTCGCGGCCCTTGATCTTGCTACCCTTCACAACAAACGTTTTGCTTGGCATATTTCCCAGAAATGGCCAGACTCATCTATATTAAAATTCTGGTCAGCTGTGTGCCCTTCTTGTTAAACTAATTTTTATAATAATGAGTGCCCTTCTCAATCCATAAAACGTTAAAAAATGGTGGGAAATTCTAGGCAGCTTCTCTGTTAGTACTGGCAGACTCCCCCTACATGTTGACATTGTTTATCTCATGCTGCCTTTTAAATATCTGCAGCCAGCCATTTGACACATCATCGTGCTAGGTCATCTTGTTCTTGTACTTGTTGGCAACTTGATGATATTGTACTTGTCAGCATATGTTACGTCCTTCCTAATTTTCTTAAGCATGACACGGCTGCTAGTTGCTAGCCACAAAAATTACTAAGTTTTGTCACATAAATTATATTAAGATACTGTACTGTACTGTGCTGTACAGTATTCTGAAACGTGACGTGTAAATGACCAACCGCATAAATCTCGACTTAACTGTAGTTGAATATATTTGAAAAACTAAAGGGCTATGTAGCCTAACTACTGTACATCCAATAAAACCCTACCACTAACATTATTGTCACCTACCATCTTCCAGTCATCATCAAGAACAGGCTTGTCCCCATAGCGTGTTATCTTGTACATCAACTCCTGTATCACGTTGCCGGGGAAGGCATCGATGGGGTGAGGCAGTGACCAGGAGACATTCACCTCATGGGGACCCAGCACATCCGCAACCAGACCACTAGCCTCGTTTGGAATAACTAGCATACAATAAAGAGAAAAGATTATGTTAGCAAAAATACAATAATAATAATAATAATAATAATAATAATAATAATAATAATAAAATAAAATAAAATAAAATCAATTAGCAAATATTAGGAATAACTAGAATGCAAAAATATCCATAAAAAATTACACAGTTGAGGCAGTGACCATAACATTAACTTCCGAGGGTCCAACCAGAACTGGCTCGATGGGAATAACTGGATTATGATACAGTACAAGATACAACAGATCAATACCTATAGTACTGAAAAAAGAACAACAATTCACCATTGTTTTGCAGGGAAAAAAGAAAGGATTACCGGTACTCCTACACAAAAAAATAAATAAAAAATATATAAATACTGTATATGAATACTGTACTGTAAATGAATAAATACAAAATAATTATAATAATAAATAAACAATACCAAAAGATACTGTTTATTAAAATAAATTATTACAGTAACTCTGTTTTAAATGCAAACCCTGCCACAAATGTTATTCTCTCCAGATGATTTTGAAGGCTAGATAGTACCTTCAACGATAGCCAGGCAAGGAACACACGTCAGCAGAGAATCTGCTCATAAACAACAAGAAAAAATAAATAATTTATTCTAACAATCATGCATGATAGTCATCTATCGGTATGTGAGCCTTGGTCATCTAAAGGTTGTAGTGAAAACAGTGGAATCCCCAACTGCAGCATAGCACGTATTTGAGAGTCCCCAGCTCCAGCACCACAATACCACTTCTAGGATCCATGAGAGAATGTTGGGAGCAGCACCCTGATCCCGGCCTGGTGCAGCGGTCTATACGTCAACCATCTTGACATGATACTGGAACTTAGCTTAACTGGTCAATTGACCAGTAAAGATGAATTCTCTACTTATCCACTCAAGGTCGAATGGATATGGTGTCGAAATCTCACAAAAATATCTGGAGAGAGTGGGTTCGAATCCAGGTCAGGATACCTCTCTCCCACCCTGTCCAACATTATCCTTAGATGTATTCTCAACTAAAGCATTGGCACAGAATGTGAATGATGGGCATCCCCACCTAGCATTTTGATGCTTCAGTGTGAATATACTTCACTCTTTTTCTACACAATAATACAAAAATAATCTTTAGGCATTGACTGAAGAATGATTGAACCCGAAACAATGTTTGCCAAATTAAATGACTAGGCAAGACAGATGGCAGCAGTGTACACTCTACAAATATTGATACACTCACCATGAGCCAAGTAGCCTTATTCCAACAACCCATCAAAGACAACATAAGATAGAGACCAAGCTGATTTTGGCAGTACAGTATTATTATTTTGTATTTAAAAGTCCACAAGCATGTAAATAGCCAAAAATTATTACAATGTATAGCACAGATCTATTAACCCTTTCACGCATTTATGACACAGAGGTTGCCATATTAGCAATAAGAAATAGAGTTCTCTCAATCTTATAATTACCTCTCCAAAATTAGTTTTCTGACCATAGCTAACTCAAAGACAACTGCAGAGGTTGAAGTAACTAAACTAAAGGTTTCTAAATACCCCTGATGGTAACAAAGGCTTTAAAGTATCCCCGATAGGCTCAAAATCGCGTAATATGTCGGAGAGGGTTAATGCAATTACTAAAAATATAACTAGAATAATCATAAACTAAGAGATAACACGAGCCGAATTTGTGCTCATGCAATCGAAATCTAGTCGATACAGTGAACTTCACAAAGGAATTTTGATTAAATTATGTTTTTCTATCTATCTATTGTCAGACGCCATGATCCCCGAAGAGATGCCCATGAATGAATCGCCCCCAAGCACCATTGTCCACTTGTTACTGCCTTATTGTAGCACGGTTAAGGCTGGTGTGGTGCAATTTTGCCAGGTGCAAGTGCTACACGCAGCTCCCCCACTTTCACAGTCCAACATTTCTTCACTTAAATGGAGTACTGTACCTGTATAGCATAATTATACACTTATGTTCATGAACAGAGGATACAGTATATATGCGTTAAATTTTATAAATAAAATTTTAACTTTTTATGCAATTCAACACTCAGCCATAGTCTCTCTGTAGTCTGTAGCTTCGATGCCTGGAGAACACCAAACTCTGGAGACCAATCAACAAATGGTGCTAAAGGGCTGCCCATCACCACCTTAGCTTTCTAAAGACGGCGCGTAATGCCACAATCGGTGTCAGACTATCTACCTACACACCACTGCCAATTAATATACATTTGACATCAATAAAAATACTGTATATACACAGTATACTGTGCGGCATACATTATATATAACAATATTTAACCTTAGAATAAAGTACTTACCCGCACTGAACTGACTGATAATATGGTTGAACTGTCTGACCCCCTTCTTATTTTTGGCTATTATCGTCATATTCACCAAATCTCTCTCATGAAAGCTTTCTGGTGGGAAAAAACACCAGTTCTTCGAACTGCTGGGACAATTTCTGTAGGGAAAAATACATTGTCATAGTCTGGGTCCATGCACAAGAGAAATGTGGATATATAAAGGTAGTTTTCAACATTTTTTTTAACAATAATGGAACTTCATATTATTATTGTTATTATTATTATTATTATTATTATTATTATTATTATTATGATTAATAAAATTACAGTATTATTATCATCATTAGGTTGTTTGCCTACAGCAGTCCCATCGGCACCACTGTACAGTCGTGTAAGGTTACACCAATTTCAATCTTTGAATTATAGCCAAGTTCTGAAGCAACTAGGCTATCTTAACCCTTAAAGAGCGGCACGCAACATAAGTCGAGTTAAAGAAACTGGCAAAAAACGGGTGAAAAATGGGTGAAAATCAAGTGAAAATGGGTGGAACAGTAATGAACCATACGTCCGACATCTGTGGCCTCCCGGCCCACACTAACTCCAGTTCCCCCACCGCACGGGAGGATGACAGTGTGACCAATAGTTCGCTAAAAGTGAACAATATAGCAAAATCCGCTAAACTTCCATCTTTGAGGTAACACTGTCAGTGCTCCACGAGTGCTACGTAGCTGTATGTGGTGTCATTGTGTAGCGATTTCCACCTAGTTTTCGGCACAATACAGTTCCTTTCATGCTGATGGTTGATATAGCAGTCAGAATGGCCTGAAAAGGCCCAAAACGGCCACAGACCACCCGCTAGACTAGGGTTAAAGGATTATATTGTCTCGTTATTTCGAAACGGTTGATCAACGAGTTCCAAAATCACTTAACCCCTTCAGACTCGTATGACGCAGAGGTTGCCAGATTAGCAATAAGAAATAGAGTTCTCTCACTCTTATAATTACCTCTCCAAAATTAGTTTTCTGCCCACAGCTAACTCAAAGACAACTGCAGAAGTTGAAGTAACTAAACTAAAGGTTTCTAAATACCCCTGATGGTAACAAAGGCTTTAAAGTATCCCTAATCGGCTCAAAATCGCGTCATATGTCGGAGAGGGTTAATAGATATTTAGTGGATTTTATACTGAAGTTTGACTCCCTTGGATGGTACGGATTTGTGTGATTTCGGGATCTGGCCCATCAACTAAAAGGATAGAGATTGTGCACTGATGGCCTGGAGTTGCCATGAGGCAAAACATTTCCACAGCCAAAAACCTTCCTGGACAACACATTTTAGTGACCTCTTACGACCCGCACTTGGGGACATAATTTAAAGACCGAGTAATCAATAAGAGGCACGGTTATAATCTAATCTCCTAATGGTGGCGAACCAGGCTATCCTGTTCATAGCTGCCTAACTTGCCAAGTTTTATATTTAAAATCAGATCATAGAACCTGATCCCATGTCTATTTATCTAGCTATCTACAGTATGACTATGAAGTACAGTACTGTACTGTATGTAATAATAAAAATTATTATTATTTTCATAAAAATTATTATTATTTTCATAAAAATTATTATTATTTTCATAAAAATTATTATTATTTTCATTAATATTATTATTATTATAATTATCAGACTTCCAATAGGCTTTGTGTTGCACCACACTTACATTTATACATACATACATTAAAGAGTAAAGACTAAGATCTACACGTGAGTAGGTCAGTCTTTTTTGTTCATCTACGGCACTACTGGTAGCCAGTTTTTGTCGTCCCTTTTAGTCAGTCCTTTGGCTGCGAGATCGGTTTGTACCACCTGATCCCACGTCTTTCATGGTCTACCTCTCCTTGCGACTTCTTCCACATTCATAGACTTGCTTTTCTTTTTTTTTTCTTTTTTTTTAAAGACAATGAACGGAGGAAGGAAAAACAGATAAAACAAAAAGGTCCATGTGCCTAAAGGCATCCTCCATTCATAAAATGTTTGTAACAACTGGATTTAAACATTTGTAGATTGTAAGTTTGTGGAAAGCAATTCGAGGGAAGTGAATTCCAAAGAGTAGTAGTTCTAGGGATAAATGAATTTTGATAAGCAGAAGTTCTGCATTGTGGAGGAGAAAGTGTAAATTCATGGGCGCTCTCAGCTGCCCTAGTTCTACGGGGAAAGATGTGGAGAGGCGGCACAATTGAAGCAAGTTCCTCGGAACAATTGCTGTGAAAATATCTGTAGAATAATGCAAGGGATGCAACGTTTCTTCGTATGGATAATGTAGGAAGGTCCTGTGTGATTGCAGGGTTATTGATTAATCTAATAGCTTTATTTTGAATTTTGTCCAACTGCCTCAATGCAACCACTCCACTTCCACTCCACAGAGGTGAACAGTAATCCATCTGAGAACGCACATGACTTTTATATATTACGGCCAACTGCTCGTCAGTGAAGAATTCTCGAACTCTGTACAGGAGTCCCAGTTTTTTAGAGGCATTCTTAACCCAATTATCCTCATTCATCCTTTTCACATGTCCGTACCATCTAAGCATACTCCTACGCATCTCCTCACTAATACTCTCAATGCCTAAGCGCCTTCTGAGTTCCACACTGGGGGTTCTGTCTCTCATAGTAGACTTCCATCCACTTCTGACTCTCGCGACTGAGAAGGCCACAGCCCCACCATCAACATTAATCATGTCGCCCAAGTAGCAAAACTTATTGGCACATCCCCGAACTCTACGCTACCAGGGGGATCTGGTACTGCCAAGACACCTCTACATGTGGCACATTCAAAGTTGACGGCCTGCGACAAGAGGCCGATGCTGTAGTAAAGAGAGAGTGGCCATCTCTTTCTTTCGACGCATTTTTGGTGCCTTAATTATCAAACCACTACACCTCTTATAAAACAAAAAACATAAAGATACTTAAGTAGTAAAATAATCTGAAGTTCCATTGCCATGTTAAGAAACTATTGACTTTGGGGTACGATTCGACCCCCCCTTTGGAGCCGATGGAGCGCTCCTGTTTAGAGATCTTGTTCAAAACACCCTTCCTCCCTTGCTCTGACCAAAGAATTTTTTGTTGAGTCTGGTGAAACTGGCAACGAATATACATTATTAACATATGTCACTGGAACAATTTACCAATTGTATAAAATATTATTATTTTCATTCATAAACAAAAATATCTTAACTATTCTCAGAGTAAGTGAGAAAAGGTGTTTTGTTCAAGATCTCCAAACAGGAGCGCTTCATCGGCTCCAAAGGGGTGGCTGAAACTTGCCCTTGGGTTGCTGAAAGAAGAGAGAAGTGCTTGTATTTGTTATCCTTTTCAATAAAATGATGACTATTCTTTTGTTTTCAATTATTACTTCCCACAGATAATTATATTTAGCTTAAAAAACTTATCGCTTATCTCCCTTAAATTCAAGGACGTCATTTTGGTTTCCTCCGCCTATCATTATCGTATATGGTTTTGTTCAGCTTTAAGAAGGACTGCTAGGAAAATAAAGGGGGTGAGGGAGGCCATCTATCCCAATTAACCCTCTAACTTTCACTGATCAATCCTAAATTGAACAAAATTGTCTAATGATAGCCAAAATAAAACAAAAATATGCCAATCTACTGAGAAGCTAAAAGATGGAATCCGATCAATATTCCTGGCATTTTTTATTTTGGTTATTTGGTCTGCAGGTTCTGAATCTCTTCAGTCTGCCTAAACCAATGCGGCCGAATATCTAATAGGGACAATAACATTGTCACATACTCCGAATTGTGTGAATGATGGCTACAAACATAATCTTGCCAGGCCTTATCAGGCTATCCAAAATCCTGATTCTGCCAGTCATATGGCCTTGATGAGCAATACAGATGTTGTAGTAAAGAGAGAGTGGCCATCTCTTTCTTTGAACACATTTTTGGTGCCTTAATTGTCAAAGAACAAGGTTTTATATATTTTTGATCATGTCAAATATACATCCAAAGACCATGCTATATATCCTGTACCATTATTCATAAATATGTACAGTACTGTACTGTATGGTCACAGAGATATTTGAGTGTAAGAAAAGAATATATTACCAGACCTAAACGGCGGAGGTTGCCCAATCTCTGTTACTTTAAAGGTGGTGGTGCATGGGTTGAGATAAACATGGACAAATAATTGCCAACCTGCACATAATTATCTTGCAAAATGCAATGTCACTGGAATAATAATTAACGATGGTATAAAGGATTTTGTGGATCGTCTACACCGGACCTGTGACGTCATAGTGACATCACAGGAGTATCCTCATCCTGGTCTGGATGGTGAACTTGCACTCCTATGGTATCACAACTCCAATGTAGACGATCCACAGAATCCTATATACCATTGTTAATAATGATTTCAGTGCCATTCATTTTGCAAGATAATTATGTGCAGGTTGGCGATTATTATTCCATGTTTATCTCAACCCATGCACCACCACCTTGAAGATCTCTAATGATCAAAGCTTTTTAATTTTGTTTTAATATTATATTACATTTCTTGATGAGCACTTATTGTATGTCACATTTCATGCCATTTATTAAATAGTTTGCACTGGGGAAATGCCTATTGAAAAATGGCCAGGAAAAACACTCATATGTGTCGTCATTTCTATTGTCAGGGAACTGTTATACAGTACACATTAGTAACAATATAATATAAACGTCATCATATGATTGAAAAGGATAAACTTTAGGAATGAGTGTACCCTGTATGTAGCTTGACTATTATGTTACTTTCCTAAATACAAAACCTCTGCAATATTTACCTACAAAAATTAATATATTATTACAGATAATTTTTACTAATCTAGATGTAAAAGGATATCAAGGTTCTCCATAATTTTAAAATTACAGTAAAGAATATACTATTATGTACTGTAAAATGAAAATAATATATGGAATGTATTGTGTGTTAATGTAATTTAAAGAACTATAAATAGAAAATATAATGTATGTGATAATATTTTTAAAGTACACCTGTACTATACAGTAAGTATTGATTATGAATGTATATTAAGTACCAAATATAGAAGTATGGGTTGAGCATGTATACAGTATATTAAAGTGTGTATGTACAAGAAGTTCTAAATTTGTCAAGTCTCCCTCCACCAAAAAGGGGATATATATATATATATATATATATATACACAAAGGACAGATTAACCAAGAAGCTAAAGGCAGTTTTAAATCAATTCTGTAAGTGCATCTAAGGAAAGAAATCTACAATACCATACCTTTAATAGTCTTTTAACTGCATAATCAAGCCAGTCAATGAAGTACTTGGTGAAGGATTACTTACCTTTGTGATGTCGCGAGGAACCAAGCTGATGAACAGCTATGAGCATTAAATAATTACATCCATTTGAATCTTTTAACTCTTCAAGCCAAGTTCTGAAGTATCTGGGTTATAACAAAGCATTCTATTTTCTCATTAGGGTCTGATGGTGATTCAAATAGGCGCGTAACTATCAGTGCTCACGACTGTACCCATATGTTCTTAAACCTTTCAATCAGATGATAATTCCTTTATTAATGTTACAACTATTTGATTTAACTCAACTTCGGAAGGATTAAGGGTTAAAAATTATCATTATTACCCCTTTAACTATGGCGGATTCTTCCTCAATTGAATCAAAGCATGTATACGTAGCTAAACTATAATAATAATGGGAGTGAGCTAATAATAATATTAAAACTATTTGTCAACAGCTTACTGGGCATAAGCCCTTGTAAGCCATGGGAGTGATCTAATTGACAGGGTTAAGCCTTCTTATAAATATATAAATGTCAACTGTGAAGGAAAATTACAACTGGAGAAGACTTTGAAAACATTACATGTCAAATATTTAAATCATACTTTAACCCGTGCAGTACCGGTGCCATCCTTTTAACTTTGTTCTGGCTAATATTAGACAATTTTATTCAAGTGCATTGGGGTTTATAATTGATGATTAATGTTAAGAACGGGGTGTTACTTTATTCAGTTTAAAAAGGGCCTACAGCCATTAACAGTCATCATCATCATCATCATCTCCGACGCCTTGTTTCCCCCTGGGAAACCCCCGCTAGAGGATGGCCATGACAGACACGTCTCCAAGCTACTTTGTCAAGACATGCCTCCCTTGCCCGTGCCACAATGCCCCTTCCACTACGTGGAAGTTTTTCTTCAATATATTTTTCCACTTTCTTTCCCATACTATAGGTGGTCTTCCACTACTAGTGGTTCCGCTCACCTGACTCCCATATATCTTTCTTGGCATTCTGTCTTCATCCATTCTCTGAACATGACCATACCACCTCAAAGTACTTCTCTTTATCCACTCAACCACACCACAATCAATGCCCAAAGCCTGCTCTTCCATTCCAAAGGACTCGTACACTTCCCTATTACTTGGCCCATCTAGCCTATTCATGCCAGCTGCCATTCTGAAAAAGCTTATCTCCACAGCTCTCAGTTTGGAGAGGTTCTCGTCACTTGCCGTCCATGTCTCGCTTCCATGCGAGAGTGTTGGGAGCAGCACACTGTTTCTCAGTGACTTTTTGACTTCCTGGCTAACCATTCTTCCTTTGAGAATACTATCAAGTTCTCCAATCACCTTTCTCCCTTGCATTTTTCTCTCTTTTATCTCACTCTCCATTTTACCATATTTGCATAGTACAGCTCCCAAATACTTGAAACTTTCAACCTCTTCTAGTAATTCATTTTTCATTTTCATTTTACAACTTTTCTCATGTTCTTTCTTGATTCTATATTTTTCCTTAAAATCTATAGTTTCATGCATTCTTCTCTCAAACATCATTACCTTACATTGACCTTTAACTTTCTCTTTTCACATACCCTGTCAAAGTTAGTGACCACTCTCTGAAGTTCTTCAGCATTTTCCGCCAACAGGACTGCATCGTCCGCATATAGGCATGTTAAAATCTTCCATGTTCTTCCCTCTGATTCCAGTCTAGCTCCCACACCCATTGATACAGCCCTACATTCTCTAATCACTCCATCCATGTATATATTGAACAACCCAGCTGACATGACACATCCCTGTCTTACACCTACATTGACCTCAAAACTTTCACTTAACTTATCCCCTACCTTCACATTTGCCATTGCATTCCTATAAAAAGATTTTACTGCCATTAGCAACTTTCCTCCCACACCATATACTGTTAACACATTCCACAGGCCCTCCCAGTCTACTTTGTCGTAGGCTTTTTCCAAATCCATGAATGCTGCATAGAGTTTTCTGTTCTTGGCCAGATACTTCTCTACCAACAATCGCATTGAGGCTATCTGGTCAACGCAGCCCCTGCCCTTTCTGAAACCTCCCTGTTCCTCGCCTATTTTGTCATCCGTTATCTTCTGTAGCCTCTCTGTTACTACTCTTGCGTGTACCTTTCCAGGTATGCTAAGCAAGCTAATTCCCCTATAATTCTTACACTCTTCTTTACTACCCTTCCCTTTGTACAAGGGTACTATCACTGCTTTCCTCCAGTCCTCTGGTACACTTTCCTTTTCCCATGCTAATTTACATAACCTATGCATTATGTCAACAGCTTCTTCTCCTCCATATCTCAGCATTTCACCTGGGATGTTATCTACTCCAGCAGCTTTTCCCATTTTAAGTCTATTGATTGCTTCTTTTACTTCTTCTCTGCTTATCTGGCTTTCAACTACCCTATTTATTCTACCTCTCTCCATTCCTATGGATGAGATCTTTGCCTTCCCCCTACTCTTTACAGCTAAGCTACTAAAATGATCTTTCCATACTTTCACCACACCATCACCCTCTACCACTTCCCCAGGGCGGGTGCCCAACCCCGAAAGGGGTTGAAATAGGGGAGCTATCCCCCCGCCAAAGGTGGCTTTCTAGGGCCTTTCCTAGCTGATGCTGAGAGGATTGGGTTCTAGTCATGTGGTGATGGGCTGGTCTATCAGAGTGAGAGCTGAGCAATCTCTGCCATACCCATAGCTTACTCTGACTTTTCCTTTAACTTATATATTTTCTAGATCTCAAGTGACGGCGTCTCTTCCGTGGATTGACCTCCCAATCTACCAAGATTGGAAGCCAAAGCGTCACATTTTTCCCTTGCCTCTCGACTTTCTCTTCATAATTGCTGAGGGGCACAGGGCCCTGGGTGGGGCTTTGGTTTCCCGGGCGTTTCCGCACCCTCCTCAGCCCCCGCCATGGAGTGGCTTCGGTCACCCAGGCTTTATTGTGGTCGGCGGGGAGGGTTCTGTGGGGGCACTCGGTTAAGGCCTTGGAATTGCTCGGGGCCTTGGGGCTGTTCGGCCAGGCAGCTTGGGGAACAACAACAACAACAACAACCACTTCCCCATTCATGTCCCTCATCCTACCACCTAAGACACTCTGTCTTCTTTCACAGCTCTGTAGTATGCTTTCCTGTCATTCAGAAACTGTTCACTAATCTTTCTCCCATATTCCTCATCTGTCTTCCTTTTAGCGTCTTGTATCGTCCTCTTCACTCTGTTTCAAATTTTTATATTCTTCTTTCCTCGCATCTCTAGTTTCTCTAGGTATATTCTTTTGCAGCATACTCTTTCTGAACTCTTTCTTCTTTTTCACTATTTCTTCTATCTCTTTACTAAACCACATTTTAAAGGTTTTCTTCCCACATACTTTCTCAGCTGCTTTAATCATGGAGTCTCTTGTACCTTTCCATACTTCGTCTACAGTATTTCCCAGATCTATCATAACATCCATGTCCTTTATAGTCTCTTTCAGGATGTCCTTGTATTTTGTTGCATTACATTCTTAATTTAATTTTCTCACATTTATTCTCTCTACTGTCAGTTTTCTCTCTTTCCTCTCATATTTCCACTCTTTCCTTATCCTCACTTTTGTCAGCACTGTATAGTGGTCTGATCCCGTCAGGGATCTTACAGCTTTTGAATCTAAAATTCGTCCTTTTAGTCCGGAGTCCATCATGGCGTAGTCAATTAGAGATTTCTGTTCCTGCTCACCTTCACCTCTGTGCCATGTATATCTATGAATGTGACGATGTTCAAAAAATTTGTTAGCCAGAAACATCTCTCTCTCCACACATACTTCTAAAAGGAAGTCACCATTCATATTCTTACCCTCCCCACCCCATTTACCCACTATACCTTCTATCTCCTCGTTTCCAACTCTACCATTCATGTCGCCTACTAATATTACTTGTGTACACTCTTGCCTTTCTCTTATACATTTATTGACTTTCTTCCAAAATTTTCTGGTTTCTTCCGCACCTTTCCCAGTTTCTTGGTTGACTGGTGCATAGACACACATAAAAGTATACCTATCTATCCCAATCTTGCACTCACACCATACAATTCTTGAGTCCACGCATCCATAGTTTTTCACACACTTCTTCAACCTTTCTGACAAAATTACTGCTACCCCTTCCTTTTTCTTACGTTTATATCCTGCATGCAATCCAGACCAGACAACCCATCCTTCCCCACCCCACAAATCATGCTCACTCTCACCATCCCACACTCCAGAACCCAACAGGTGCGTCTCACCCACCCCACACTTCCATCTTTAAGCTCTCGCATCAGACACGCTCTCTTGCTAAAATCATTTATGCCATTGGCATTGAAGGCACAGACACGGAGCACGCTTTCCTTCACCCGAACGACGTTTCCACCACTTTTCTGCTTTGTTCCTCCACCCCCGAGGGGGTCCTGGCCGGCAGCATACCGAGCACAGTTATTTCCCAGGAGGCTTCGAACTATCGGACTTAACCCTTTTTACTACCACAGAACTTTCTTAAACTACATAAAGTCATCTAAATATAGCTAGAATGTAATTACAGTAGAAAGACGTCGCCAGTACAGAAAGGGTTAATATATTCATATTATCACCAACCCACTATAAGAAATTCCACATACAGAGAGAGAGATAGAGTTATCTCAAAGACTTTACGGTACATTGCAAATGATGACTTAATGCAGCACACTTGCTGGAATGTAAGCAGAACACTAGCTACTCTCTTCTTAACCTACTCTACTGAAGAACTATTTACAGCCTCAGAGGAAAGTAAATCTTTCTTCTTAAGTGTGAAAGAAAAGTTTCTCGAGTTATAACCTTCCAACTCACCTGATAGAAAACCCCACAAACCTTGGCTGTATTGGTCCACAAAAAATGTCTGTGATCTTCCACCGAGTTTATTGAAAGACCGGAGGGTGAAATTGTACCAGCGATATATGTCGTGAGGCGGCTTGGTAGTTCCACTGAGTTCACAACTCCCCGACGACCCCCACACAGTGTACAGGGGGCACTGGGAGATCCCGTACCTAACAACCACCGCGGTACATCAGATAGAGAGGGTTAGGAGTCGGGCAATTTCTGGGTATTACCATATGTTATGTGTTGTTAGGGCTTGTTACTATAACCAATATATTTTATTAACTAAACAATAAAACCCCTCTCTTTCAGAATAATCAGAGGAAACTGCTCCAAATAATTACATTTCTGAAAGTGTTGAAGACCTTAGTCTCAAGCTTGTACCTCAATCTTTCAGATTTAAAAATACAAAACACCAAGGTGAATATTTAAATCAGATATCAAGTGATTAGATTTTGACCATGTTCTTTGGGACTTTGGCTCGTATTCCTAGACAAACAATATCATTGCAAGTGGCAATTACTATAGTTTTGCAATATTCCTAGCCAGTCAATAGAACATACTAACTGCTGTAACTGCAATGAGATGATAATGATGATGATGATGCAGTTTTTACCACCATGCACTCCCTGCTCAAGAGCTGGGCTAGGGTGGGTGCCCTGATGATCAGGGACTTCTTCAGTGAATAGTTGCCACAGATTCCTAGACCGCACCGTCCACCAACAGCACTGGCTACTGAAATAATGTCCCACTACTTGTTGTTGTTGTTGCTGTTCCCCAGGCTGCCTGGTCGAACAGCCCCAAGGCCCCAAGCAAGGCCAAGGCCATAACCGAGCGCACCCAACTTTGGCTTCCAATCTGCCAACCTCTAGCATATCATATTGACTGGGTAGGAATAAGGCAAATCTATTGTAATTACTGTACTACCAACAATGATGGGGGTTTGATTAGGAATATGGAACTTAGTCAAAAAGAGAGTTAAGTGTTTGTACAGAATACCAATCATCAAACCTCTACCTCAATATTTTGAACCATTACCTCGGTATTGTCCGAATTGGTTACATAGTCTAAAAATCCTAGGTTTCTGGAAGCCTGGGGTTCAGAAGAGAGGGATTATATTTATTTTATTTTTTGTTTATATCTAAAAGGAACTAATTCTGTTTTAGCATCTACTTTTAAAATATATGAGGAATTAGAACACTGTACTGAGGAACAAATAGTTCCTCATAAATTCTAAAAGTACAATAATACCCTTTATGTACAGTACTGTACTGTACTTTAAAAATTCATAAGGAACAATTGTTTTCAGTATCCTACTGTAGCCTACTTTTAAAGCTTGTGGAACTAATTTTCCTTTAGCATTCTACATTTAAAATCTAGGAGAAACTATTCTATATTCAGAACTCAACAGAATACCCTATTTTATCCAAAAATAATTACAGTACTGTACACTACAATATTATTACAATATGCCTTATAAATAAATGAAGGCTACCAGTAAATAAAGTTTCAAATTGGTTTAGTTTTGGATATCAGTAGTAGTCCTTGAAGTAGTGCTATGCCACGAAGCGCAGTACTGTACTGTTACCCACATGAATATGTATCTTGTGATTTTATGTATGGCTTGAGGTGACCACGTGCCAGTTTCAGGCTATATATAATGAAGTTGGAGCTGTAATACAAACATTATTCCCCCTGGTATTACTCTCCTTGTCGCGGTAGGAGGGTTTCGGGGCCGGCGACTGGAGCTTGATGGGGGATAGTTGTTGCCCTCTCCCCTTGAGCTTTCGTCGTTGGCTTGATTAATTTTGAGTAGTTTTTCTTTCCTCTTTCTATGATTTTCCCCTTCTGATCTTATTCTGTCTCATCTGGTAGTCCTTCGGGCGGTTTACATCATATGCCACCCTGGTCTGGCTAGGTTGTTGGCTCTTGACCATGATTTGTCTCTTCGGTCGTTGGTGCAGCCGAGCTGACTCGAATCCCCTCTGTAGTGCATTTTACTGTATTTGCATCTCGCTGTGATTATTTTCTTCCTTAGTCCTGATCTCTCATTCTTCGCTATTGATTACTTCTTCGTTGGTGCTGCAGTGTAGCAGGTCTTGCTTCATCTTTCGGCCCTGCCCTATAAGAGTTCTGCTGTAGAGCTCATGTGGTCCGGCTGAACTGGTGAAATGGCGAGAAATGCCTGTGGGTCTTCACCTTCCTAGATTTGTTCACCTCCTACCTTTCCCTATCTATCTTGTCTTAATTAGTTATTGTTCCCCAGACTGCCTGGCCGAACAGCCCCAAGGCCCTGAGCAAGGCCAAGGCCATAACTGAGCGCCCCCACAGAACCCTCCCTGCCTACCACAATAAAGCCTGGGTGACCGAAGCCACTCCATGGCGGGGAGCTGAGGAGGGTGCGGAAACGCCCGGGAAACCAAAGCCCCACCCAGGGCCCTGTGCCCCTCAGCAATTATGAAGAGAAAGTTGAGGGGCAAAGTAAAAATGTGACGCTTTAGCTTCCAATCTTGGTAGATTGGGAGGTCAATCCACGGAAGAGACGCCGTCACTTGAGATCTAGAAAATATATAAGTAAAAGGAACAGTCAGAGAAAGCTATGGGTATGGCAGAGATCGCTCAGTTCTCACTCTGATAGAGCAGCCCATCACCAATGTCTTAATTAGTTGTCCATCTTGATCTAATCCTTCAGACCAGCCCTATGAGAGATCTTTTGAGGAACTCGGTGGTCAGGTTAAACTATTTTATTTAAAAAAATATATATATAAATAAATAAATACAAACATTATGTAAGTTTTTGATGGATAATATGTTTGCATAATTTGGTTTTATGTATTTATATACAGCATGCACTACAACTGCATGAGCGGGTGCCCAACCCCGAAAGGAGTTGAAATAGGGGAGCTATCCCCCCCGCCAAAGGTAGCTTTCTAGGGCCTTTCCTAGCTGATGCTGAGAGGATTGGGTTCTAGTCATGTGGTGATGGGCTGGTCTATCAGAGTGAGAGCGGAGCGATCTCTGCCATACCCCTAGCTTACTCTGACTGTATCTTTCACTTATATATTTTCTAGATCTCAAATGACGGCGTCTCTTCCGTGGATTGATCTCCCTACTGCCAACCTAGAGGTTGACAGATTGGGAGCCAAAGCGTCATAACTTTCCCTTCATAATTGCTGAGGGGCACAGGGCCTTGGGTGGGGCTTTGGTTTCCCGGGCATTTCCGCACCCTCCTCAGCTCCCCGCCTTAGAGTGGCTTCGGTCACCCGGGATTTATTAGTGTTAAGCAGGGAGGGTTTTGTGTGGGCGCTCATTTATGGCCTTGGCCTTGCTCGGGACCTTGGGGCTGTTCAGCCAGACAGCCTGAGAAACAGCAACAACAACAACTACACTTCACCTGGTAATTCTGCTAAATAGGTATATCTACAGCTCCAACTTCCATATAGCCTGAGACTCCCCAGCAGTCAATAATGAGTGTAGTTTCTTATACAACTAAAATGTAAAACTTGCAAACTAAATAGTTCCCCCCCTCCCCCGGAGAAGGCTGGCTTGATATGGTAAAGGAGGGGGCTCTTGAACCTGGGAACTAAGGTCTAAACTGCTGTTTTTCCCCTAGTTCATATTGATATGCCTTCATTATTTTTTTCTCTTCCATTTCACTTCTTCCTGTATTCCCTTCTCTGTGCTGTTCTCCCTCTCATCATATTGTTTCACATTTTTCCTGGCTTTTGTTTTTCTAATGCTTTCCCATCCGTTCAGGTTGTCATTACGACCTGTATTATATGCCATCCTAGTGATAGTGTCACTTTGGTAGCAGGAGCAGCCCAAGTGTCACATTTCTTAGTCGTTGTCCCTGACACGGTCATTAACCTAACTGCGAATCCACATGTTACACTTCTCTTAACCCACTGAGCCCCAGCGACGCAGGGTTTGCGTCCACAATGTATGTAACGCTAAACCCCAGCGACGCATGGTTTGCGTCCTGGCCGGTCCGGTCCCAATTACTCCGGTCCTATGGCACCTAGAGGGCTCAGATTTGTAAGGGAACTGTGTAAGTATCCCACGCACCCATGCCGATGGTTGAAACCTCTCAAAGTCCAACCGCGTGCGCGTGAGCGTGCAAAAACATGTTTTTTTGGGGAAATTGCCTTCAATTTTTTACTCTTGTAAAATCCGTTTTCGGGGGCTCTGTAGGACCATTTTTTGAGCTTTTTGATAGTTTTTTTGTGGTTTTTCCTTCATTCCTAACCCATTCGCTAGACAATTTTTTGAGCTTTTTGATAGTTTTTTCGTGGTTTTTCCTTCATTCCTAACCCATTCGCTATTGTTTCTGGAATAAACAAAAAATCAGAATCAGCCAGTCCTGGGTGGTACATTTATAAATATTTAGCTGGTAGTCAGTGGGTTAATCAATGTTTCTTTTGAAACTTGACATGAATTTCATAGCCTAACCCTAAGACCTGATATTAACCCTCCAGCCCCGGCTATGTATTATATATATATTCCTCGAAACCCGGGTGTTTTGGCCGAAAAACGTCTAGGCTAGGCTACCGTATATTCGTTAATCAGACTGCTTCCCACATTCCCGCGCATCCCCAAGCGTAGCTGTGTTATTTACCTGTAGAATGGCATTAAGTAGAGCTCTCTAAGTCAACTGGTTGAGCTGTGATGATGATTTCATTGGAGATAACTTTATGGCCAAAACAGCCACTTTACACCACTTTTCGATACTTAACAACAACATACAGGCACACACGAACAAGCGACGCTCTCCTTCTTGTGGCCGGAGATGCGGGGCGTCGGTCCAGCCGGCTGTTGTTTACATGCGTCGGACCGACGCCTCGCACACGAAGCTCACAGGCTTTCAACCACTGGCGTTCAAGAGGCCTTCCGGGTACCTGTTATATGCTTTTTTATGGGCGTTCAAGAGGTCTTCCGTGGTGAGAGGGTTAAGTGATCCTTCTCTATTCGTTCAAGCCAGCTCTATAAGAGATCTGCGCTGAAGCTCATATGGTCTGGCAAAACTATTTACTAAATAAATATATATACAGTAGTCAGGTCTCAATATACGTGGTTAATTCGTACCATATACAGTAGGGTCCCGCATAAAACGAGTCTCGATTAAAACGAGCGACCTAAAATATTAATATTTAAATATTTAATTTTCGATAAGAACGAATGTGATCACATAAAACGAGTCCGCCGCCAAAGTGGGGCAAATCCGAGGAGTTTTCATATAGAGCGCCGAAATATCGTACAAAACGTACGAAATATCATACGTTTTGTACGGAAATTTACGCTTACAGTGAACATTGACGATATTGGGCCACCAAAATGCTGTGTTCACATAGAACGAAATCGCATAAAACGGCCTCGTTTATCGACCAATTTCTCGTTTTATGCGGGACCCTACTGTACATGCCGTTTATATAAAAAACGTGTTTTAGAAATAACAGGCCGTATGAGAATTAATTCATTTGTTCCAGCAACTTTCCCAAAGTCCCCCTTTTGACCCTTTTTGCCTACCTTCAGCCGACTTATATTACATAATACCACCTTCATCATATATGATATAATATAGAATACATTAACCCTCTGTTCCCGGAAGGGCTCTTGAACGCCCATAAAAAAGCATACACGAGCTACCCGGAAGGGCTCTTAAACACCCATGACGTCAAAGCCTGTGAGCTTGGTGTGCGAGGCGTCGGTCCGACGCATGTAAACAACAGCCGGCAGGACCGACGCTCCGCATCTCCGGCCACAAGAAGGAGAGCGTCGCTTGTTCGTGTGTGCCTGTATGTTGTTGTTAAGTATCGAAAAGTGGTGTAAAGTGGCTGTTTTGGCCATAAAGTTATCTCCAATGAAATCATCATCACAGCTCAACCAGTTGACTTAGAGAGCTCTACTTAATGCCATTCTACAGGTAAATAACAGAGCTACGCTTGGGGATGCGCGGGAATGCGGGAAGCAGTCTGATTAACGAATATACGGTAGCCTAGCCTAGACGTTTTTCGGCCAAAACACCCGGTTTTCGAGGAATATATATATAATACATAGCCGGGGCTGGAGGGTTAAGCATCAATAAGAACTGTTTTGGACCTGTTACTGACTGTGTGGATGGATGTGTTTACGTTCAGTAGATATCCCCACTGCTGCATTCCCTCCCCCCTCCCCCCTTCCCCCGCCCCGCCCCGGCAACAACACCGACCCCGTCACTGTGATAAAGTTGATGGGCCTTGTGCTACAGCTCGCACATCGGCCCCTCCAGGTTCCCCAGCATGTTCATCGTCCTAATCGAAACCAGAGAAGACAGAAATATTGTCCATCCTATCATCATCAGAATCAGACTGGTTGTCACTGTCGGAGGCGGCCTCAGCTGAGTCAATTTGTTGTTGTTGTCAGCACGCCAGCGAAAGAAATCCGATATATTCCCTTGTTGCCAGGAATTTATTCGTTCATTAACCCACGAAATACGGGGGGCTTCATATGATCGCGATTGCTGTGTCCAGGGCCCTTTTGGTACAGGCAAACTTATGATTGAGACCACCTAGAGCAGTCAATTTTTTTGCAAATTGTAGGACTTTCTATTGATGATTTTAGTGGCGATTTTTAGCACTTCATTTGAGACTCATATGAGGCCTTCCAGGTTCCTGCCAATTTTTTATTTTGCCTCATATGAGGCATCCCGGATTCCAAGGGTTAAACATGATCTGATAATGGCTGAGGTTACTAGCAACCAACGCTGCATTTTGGTCAGCCCTTTCTCTGTTAGGGTCATCGTATACGAGCCAAGCAGGCCCCAGTGACCAAGCTAAAGTTGGTTGCCGTTTCCCGTTTCCCAGTTCTGCCGCAGTGTGACGTCACGGGAGTCCCGAGGCTAGGGCTGCCACCCGCGTATTTCCGTGTTGTGGCCGACTTTGGAACTTTTGGGATTACCGTGTCCAAACTAATCCGTGTATGAAAAACGTGCGTATATCGAAACCTGAATGTGTGTGTGTGTGTGTGTATATATATATATATATATACAGTATATTACTTAATTAATAATGATCAATAAACAAATTATTCTTTTAAGTTAAACTATTTTTACTTCTACACATAAAATTTGGAGTGGGCTTGAAGTCATGTGGGCAACTGTACTTAGCTGACAGCATGGTTCAGCCAAAGTGAGCCACATGACAGTTCTCCAGTGGAGACGAGTCACTGCTCTTAAAGACAGTGTCAGCATGCTGACAGCCTGGGCTGGCCATGAGGCAGGCGCTGCTGTGGTTAACCTCTTTCATAAGACCACAATTTCCTTACTTTATTTATGTTACTCACAGAAGATTGTACTCAGCTTAAGGGGGGTCACCGGATTTTGTTTATCTTTTTCTCCTTTTCTCGCTTTCCCTGGCTTTTATCCATTCGGCCCCATTCAGCCAACTGTTTCAAGATGTTTATCCCCATCCAGGTGTCGATATCTTCCTGGCGAGCGATAGCGAGCAAGCATTGTATGGAGAAATCCGGCTTCGCCGGAGAAATTTTTCTATCGAAAAATGTACAAATTTAGCTTCCTGTCAAAACAAAAATACATATATGCTGGCTCACTACCGCTTGCCAGGAAAATATTGACACATGGATGGGGTAAAAGTCTTAAAACAGTAGGCTGAATGGGGCCGAATGGATACAAGCCAAAGAGAGAGGGAGAGAAAGAGAAAAAAAAAGCGAGACGGGCTCCCTTAAGAAGATCTCTTGGAATATATAGGTTCGCCATATATCATGAAACCTTCTAAATCTAACCAATCATTCCTAAGTTGAATAAACTGGTCTTGTGGCAACTATGATATATCAAACAATGGCCTTAGCAGCCTGGTATTTAGCTACGGGGCTCCTTTCCCTAATCTATTGGATGTCATTTTAGCTCATTAGACTTGTTTAGATCATAACATTTTGGATAAATTAGGGCTTATTGTAGGCTACTTCTAAAATCAATGAAAAACTAAATCATATCTAAAACTAATATGAACATCTTACAATCTAATGTAAGTTTACTATACAATAGTTTTAGAGGTACAGTATATATATATATAATCCCTTAATACTGTAGTGTTTTCTTTTGAACTTGAAGCTTAGAACTATATCTTGTAAGCAATTTATAAAGATCAAGTGACAAGTTGATTTGAAGATTATATAACATGGTAAATTTAAGAGTTCAGCATCTATGTACAGTAATGTACTAATGTACTGTATGTTGCATTTGACAAGCTGGAAAATACATGGATGATAAAATCCCTATTACTAAATTTGCAAATTATTTAAAAATAAATAAAAATTTGACCAATGCAAATTCATAATTATATGCTTAAACAAACAAAATCTGGAAAAAAATAGAGATAATAGACTAAATAGGCCAACAGATAATATAAAGTTATTTGTGATATACTTTTAAAAATACAGTAGAGTAAAACCCCTCTCTTTCATGTCACACCCTCCTGGGACTCCACAGATTTAGTACTATGTGTGCAGTCTAAACTTTACTTCTTTAAAAAGGACTTCCAAAATACCAAGGTAAATATCTGGACAATGTTATATAGTTCGGACATTTGCCTCCCTCTTTAAAAAAAAAAGTCTGAAAGACCAAAGTTAACATTTGGGCATCTAATTTACAGATAGGATCATTATCCTAAAATACTTCAATACTTTTCAATTTTAGAGATCTTCCACTTCCAATTTGTCCAAAAGAGAAGGGTTTTACAATATTATAAATGCTGACATTGATAATTATACTGTACATATTAATGTTGACATTACATTGTACAAAACAATATACAGTATACGGAGAGGATAGGCCCACATCCAATCAAACATTATACACATCTTCCTCCATCTACATAAACTTCTACCTTAACACCCAGGTTAGTTACCGTTACCTTTAGGCCTACTGCTAAATATTGGGACACAAACACTTTAGATTATTGTTAACTTGTTTTTCCTGTGTTGTTTATGTACCAATGAGTACAATAGCAAGTCTTAACATTACTCTTAAAGCCCACAAATCAATTATAGTATTTTATGAAGTGTACAATAGACATATTAGTATTGAGCCAAACTCTTAACACAGATACTGAACCTTATAAAACTTAAGCAATATTAATTACCGGGTAGCCCATTACACCACATGCACCCCTTACACGTTCATCAAGCCATGTTTACCTACAGTATACCCATAATCATTTCTTGTTAAGAAACTGCTTGAGTATATCCTATCGCTGTCACCTAAAGGATGCATATAATCAGGCATCCTCTAACTTTTGGTAAATATAAGTCAATTCTTGTCAGTCATAATTAAAAGAAGGGTGATCCCCGATTCTATGTTTGGACATTATCATATTTAGGAAGATTATTAATAACCTACCCGGTATTGGAATATGGATCAACTAAAAATGTTCCCTCCTCCTTCCTCATTACCGTAGGTGATATCATCTGTATGGTCATGTGATTTGGTGTCTAACAAGTCCCAATGCAGCAGTAATTTCACAAAAGGTAATTACAGTATCACTGACCAAGACGGCCTATAACCGATTCTGACCATAATTTCTACCCCATAATCCAATATTGACGAGTAAATCAAGACAACTCTCGAATTAGATAGCAATATATAATATATAACTTGCAAACTAAACCAAAACCAGAAACAGCACAATATAAAGACAAATTAATAAATAAAGATTATATATGGAAATAACTAATAGAAGATTTAGCAAAACAATATTATGAAATTAAGAAACATAAATCAGATCCGCTAAGGAAGAAGTTCAGTCACAGTACCAATCGGCTTTCCAAGGGTGATTTACCTATAGAGGCATCGGTGTGGTACAAGATGACCGATTGCTGTTGCTGGGGTCTGACGCGATTGTAATAATCAACTATTTCCGTACCGCAGGCTTACCATTCACACCCAATTTGAGTTTGTCCAACAGTATTTTTATTTTTTTTATAAAATTAGTTTAACCAGACCACTGAGTTCCACAAAAGAGCTCTCATAGGGCTGGCCCGAAGGATTAGATCAAGATGGACAACTAATCAAGTCAAGTTAGATAGGGAGGGGCAGGAGGTGAACAAATCTAGGAAGGCAAAGACACACAGACATTTCTTGCCATTTCATCAGTTCAGCCGGACCACATGAGCTCCACAGCAGAGCTCTGTATATGTATAAGGTGTTGATTTTCGGTGTGAGCATCCTGAGTTCGAATCCACGGACTGCCACATGTGTTTGTAAATTTCATTAATCGATTTTAGGAGTATGGTTGGTTGTTGGAAGGAACATAATAATTGATATTGGTTCAGGAGTAATTTATCGAGGGGACTTCCCTAAGTGGTTAAGGCCCCATTAATTGCTCTTTCCATTCACATATGCATAGCCTACGTGAGTTGCAGTTGGGATGTGTGTACATGCTTAGATTGATATGCAGGATTCGAAGTTGCATAATAAATCGTAGGCAGTGTCCACCAACCTTTAACTGTCTTCGTGGTGCGATGTATAAGGTGTTGATTTTCGGTGTGAGCATCCTGAGTTCGAATCCACGGACTGCCACATGTGTTTGTAAATTTCATTAATCGATTTTAGGAGTATAGTTGGTTGTTGGAAGGAACATAATAATAGGGCAGGGCCGAAGGATGAGGCAAGAACTGCTACACTGCAGCAACAAACCAAGAAGTGATCAAGGTCAAAGAATGAAATATCAGGACTAAGGTAGAACAAAATCACAGCGAGATGCAAAAAATGCATTACCGAAGGTAATCAAGTCAGCTCGACCACATCAGCAACCGAAGAGACAAATCAGGTCAGGAGTCTACTACCTAGCCAGGCCAGGAAAACATGAGATATTGGCTGCCCGAGGACAACTGAATGGGACAGAATAAGAATAGAAGTGGAAAAACATAGAATGAGGAAAGAAAAACTACTCAAAATTAGTCAAGCTGAAGACAAAAGCTCGAGGGGAGAGGGAGGGAAATAACCCTAACCCTCCCCCATTAAGCCCCAGTTGCCAGCCCCGAAGCCCCCAACCGCGCCAAGGAGAGTAGTACCAAGGGGGGGGGGGTCCAACAGTAATAACAACAATATAATTTTAACCCATTTTTTATAGTGTATTGTGTAAAGCATCTAATGAGCAGAGATAGGTAAGTGATGAGAGGAAGATTCGAAGGGATTCAGTAAGACACATTGGGGAACTTTCTACTAATTCGTTCCAGTAGTTCCCTTGCCTTTACGCAGCAACTTTTAAGCCACTACCTAACTTATAATCACCAGTTTACCTTCATAAACGACACTACGCAGGTTGTATCGAGTCCAATAGGTTTCATGTCAGTAAGATTAGGGTGGTATACGGTAATTGGCTATGCGAGGCTGCATAAATAAATATTGTTCTTTCAGTCATTCATATACAGTAGTTGGTTATGGTGATTTTTATGAGAAATGGCTACTATCCTACAGTACAGTGGGGATTTTATATCGTTATTACAAGTTCTGACACTACACTAGTCATAGTTAAGCCCTTTGATCACACAAACATTTCATATAAATAATTAATGTTACTGTATGATGACTTTACTTAGCTTATGAAGGACCTTTAAGGCTCAAATAGTTAGTTTTCTCAGTTAACCCTCGAACTCTGACAGTTCTCGACTAAATTGAGTAAAATTATGAGGAAGTAGCTAGTACTGTAAAAAATATTGGTGTGATCTGAAAGATTAAAGGAAGACCTTAGACACTAGCATAATAAATACAAAACCCTGACAACTTAAATAATTTGTCTCATCTACTCTACTCTATTTACTACAACTAGGCTAAATAACTTATCCCTACAATCCATTTAATATAGGTAGGCCAGAAATGTTAACCACTAACCTTTATAACTCAAACGACTAGAATAAACAAGCTAATATATTCACCATTTGGGAAGAGTCAGCCAGGGAATAGGTGTGGAAATTTACAATCCATTTGCTCTAGCCATATTTGAGTTACAGAGGTTAGAGGTTACAATTTCTGGCCCACCTATAATGAAATGACTACTGTATTATGTTCTTGTAACCCAAAAAGAGCCAGAGCATACAGGCTGTAAATTTGCCCACCTATATGCTGGTTGACTCTTCCTAATAGGTAGAAATGTCAGCTAGATTGCTCAAGTCCTTTTTTGAGTTATATAAAACTACTGTACTGTATAGTCTTTTCACTGTAAGTAGGTGAGAAATCATGACCTCTTTATCCTCTGTAACTCAAAAATGGCTACAGCAAATTGGCTGTAATTTTCCACATCATTCCTTGACTGACCCTTCCCAAATGGTAGTAATATTAGCTCGATTACTCTAGTCGTGTTTGAGTTACAGAGGATAGAGGTCATGATTTCTCGCCTACTTACAGCAAATTGACTATAGGTGTCAAGACTTCTGACCAAGTTAAAGTGAACAGACTATAATTATACACAGCACACCACTTATAAAAAAGTTCCCTTCCTTTTATAACTAATAACAATTAAACCAAATTTAAACAAAATATATAACCTAAAAGTCATATAGTCCTTACTGATGTCAGATTATAGTAGTTCCTGTTGTCTGATGTTGTTCATTAATAAAAAAGGTAAAAACAATAAATTACTGTAAATCCTAAAATCAATCCTAGTTTTACTTGAATAATGAAAAACTTAAGATGTTCACAAACTTTGCTGAATAATATGTATCTCTTCTAATAGGCTAATGATATTCATGTCAGTCAAAAAAAAATATATAATAATCTACTGTACAGTACATATATACTGTAAATGTGGTGACTGGATAAAATGTACCGTATATACCGCATACCACAGCAAAGCTTGGTGTAACAGTACTGTTTGTGTTAATGTACAAGATATGGACAATAAAACTGTATTATGTTCTTCCAACCCCCTCAGATCCATGTCAATAGATTATATTGTAGCTTACAAATACCACAGCTTATCTGTTTAAACTATAAAAGAAACAATGAATTACTTACCAAAACAGCTGTATTTATTTACCATATTGAACTACAACTGTTTGTCTTAAGTAATCTTGTATACAATTTAAAAAATTTAAAAAGCAACTTTACTACCATATTGAGGAGTGACTAAAATTATACAAGATCACCAAAGAATTATCGTATATAATATTGTTCCACTTTTCAAAAACATTAAACAACTTACCTAAGAGGTGTAGTAAGCCATTGTATAGAGGACAATCAACTTTTAAACTTTATAAAAACAAATTGCAGCTATATGAAATCTAAAATCTAAGTATAGTAACTATGAAAACAACATTCAGTGATCGGAAGTGAGAATGAGATTATTAATATGCACAAGATACACAAAATTTGTTACAGAAGATAAACTGCCTTTAGCTTCAAAATATACTTAAACATATGAGGAAATACATAACAGATTTCACAACTGGACAATGTATAAATATGTAAGTGTAATAATGTCATTGTTATCAATCAAAATTAACAAAAAGAACAAAAAACATAATACACGAAAAAGTATATGTAATAAGCATGCGTGTGTAGTTTAAGCAAAATGCAGGCAGCACAATTTTCAATACAGTATACAGTTGTCAAAACATGAACGTAGTACAAAGATTAAGGGAGATTGGCTGTAATTGACTACCATAACACATTAACCCATAAACTGTGACATGCATCTATCGCTGTTTAATTGGTGAAATGTGACGCGCCTCAACAGAGCAAACAATTGTAGGATAACTGTATTTTATGCCATTTTCATACTTATGACTGCCATTACTTGATAACCAGCAGGATATGGGCAAATCTGTTGTAAGGTCACATGAACGGACCAATATCCAACATTTTCAGATACATTTGGTCAAATTTCAGGGAGGGGGGAAGTCAACAATTTTTGCCAGAAAATACATCTGGTAGAGGCAGTGAGAAAATCAAAACACGCCATAGAAGTGTCCAGTTTAAGTCCCACTCTCTAGATTTTACACTTATAAATAAGAAGTTCTTCGGCAAACTAATGATTTTGGCTTTACTAGTTTAATGTCTTGGCAACTGTACATTATATCAAGTTTTCTTTCACTCAACTGTTCCAAGCTATAACAAGCCATCGTGCAGTGTTTGCTTAATATTTGTAGTGTGGCAAAGAAGCTGCAAGCAGAATCAACCAATAGCATTCAATATAAAGCACTTCATGATTCCTTAACTACTTTAGTACTAATATAATGAATAAAACGCAGGGGGTCTGACTAGATATACACTGTGTGTTTATTACTAAGTAATAGTCCAGTCAATTCCAATTTAATCCGAAATATTAGGATTTCAAATTTGAAGATAAAAACCCTCCCCATACAAACTATAACTAAACTTCTTTTAAAATTCAAGAAAAACCTTTCACATAAGAACTATACTGTACCTAAACAAACTATAAAGAACATGCATGGCTGCTTGCACTACTAGAGTGGACTATGGGATCAGGATGTCAACTATGTTAAACTTGGGTACAAAAACAGTTAGGATAGATATAATCATAGACTACAGTAGATCTGGACTGGACACGAAAATGGAACTTTCCAGTAAGGGACCCAAAATCGGAAAACGAACCCTCAAGTTCGAACCTCGAAACCGGGAAAATTTGATATTATTGCGGTTTCGAGGTTGAAACTTGGGGGTTCGTTCTCCGATTTTGGATCCCTTACTGCAAAGTTACATTTTCGTGTCAAGTCCAGATCTACTGTAGTCTATGATATAATCTATTACAGGTATAGTGAAAGTAAAAAGTAAAAGTTAGCATATTATCCTTATTTGAAGCCTTTCTGTAATATTTCCATAATATATAATTACTGGACCATATTTTTGTTAAATAAAATTACCTGGACAATGGGGTGGTAAAATGACATAAAATCTTGAAATGCTTTAATACCATATACCTTCCTTTTCACACCAGAATTATTAACACTAAGCTCTCACTAAACCAGAGGTTCCTGTTTCAGCTATATGGGATGAAAGGTAGCATATACTCCATAATAAGTCAGTACACACTAACTATACTCTTCTTTATTTCAATACTACTGTAGTCCCATCCGACGCTTGAGTTTTTATTGTAGTGTTTTTGTTCATCTATTATTGATGGTTTTTGCTAATTTTGAGTAATTATATTTAGCTTACCCACTAACTAAAAAAATGCCTCCCCAGACCTAGCTCAAGCTAAATGTAGCCTACACATTTATTGTTAGAAAAATTTCCTGGCCAAAGGCAACTTTCGCCTAAATCACTCGCCCAGAAAGTTTCATACCTGAATAGGGTGAAGTGTCTTATGTCTCACCAAATTAATGGGGAGAAACAGGGGTGGTAGAAAAGGACCACCCCTGACATAGATAGGGTTAATACACCAGAAATATCATCCCCATCAGCTGATTTATTGACACTTTATATCAAAATATAAATCTATTGCACCTCAACATATCATAGTAAGATATTTGTATTTAGTCACATCATAAAAATAATCTTGTCACATTTAAACAATAAACCCAAGCAATATGTTACTCATTTGGGCATAGTTACGCATGACTGCAAAAGGAACTCTGTTAAACACATAACTTGCATACAAAGAGGCTGCTTTTGATAGTTACTATCTATAGCCCAATGCCTTGATCCCCAAAGGGGTGGCCAAGAACGAATCACCTCCAAGCACCTCTGTCATCTGGCGCCCCTCCTCCCACCCAACATCACTCTCACTCATATACTTCTCAACTCTATCCTTCCAACTCACTCTCGGTCTGCCTCTTCCTCTCTGCCCATCCACTTCACTTTAATACTTTATCTTAATAATCTCTCGCTCACCATAGTTCCATGTGACCGAGCCACCTCAAGGTGTTCCTTTTCAGACTCTACAACACATTCACATCCACACCACAACACTCGTACTTCCTCATTCGTCTGTCTATCTCTCTATATACTGTAACTCCACACACACTTCTCAAATACAGTAACTCATTTCCACCTCTCTCACTCTTGATTTATGTCTCTCCAGCAATGTCCACGATTCACTCCTGTGCGTCAATGTCGGGATTACCACACTATCATGCAATGACTTCTTTGCTTCCATGCTCACCACCCTATTACTTGTCACTACCTTCATCATTCTTCCAACCCTCTTCCCCTTTTGTACACTTTCCTGTTGGTAGTTATGCAATGTGTAAGGTTTCAGGAGAGAGCTAGATTTATGAGAAATCTGATCAATGTTGAGTCATGAAAATCAACTTCTGGCATCCTACCGTAAATTGCCCGAATGCGACAGAGTTAACCTATGTAAGTGAGTGCAATTTGGCTTGACAAAAATGCCGGGAATTTATGATTTAAAATAAACAGAATGTAGGCTTCACATTATGGTGCACATCATGTGACCTCAGAATTATATGATGCTGGGTTAACTATAGGATCAGGTAAGATATAACAGTTCTGACTTGTGATAGGTAAACTGGGTTAGCTATAAGATCAGGTGTAACAGCCTTGACTGATGATAAGCTAGGTTCTGTGTTAGCTATAATATCAGACAAGGTAGTCAACGGTTTGGTTCTGGGGTATCTGTAAGATCAGGTAATACCTCTGATTCCAATAGATAGGGATCCAGGTTAGCTATAGGATTAGTAAAGTTATAACAGCTTGGATTTGTGATGGGTAAGGTTCAGGAATAGCCATTACACCAGGTAGCCTAAGTATGACAGCTATGACTTGCAATCGGTAAGTCGCCTTGTACGAAACGGAGTGGGATACGTGGGGCATATTATTTTTTCCTCCACCCCCTGGTGAGTAACAAATTATGTTATAAACCAGTGTATCTAATTTATGCATGTACAAAGACTTGATATTAACAATACTGTAGAGTTTATTGTTTATTATGCAAACAAATGGTAATCAATTTGAAGTAAAGATAAAGTAGTTACTTATTCTGCAATCAAGTGTCAAGAAAATAGCTGTGAGAGGCTGACATTTCTTGTTTGCTAAATAGGAACAGTGTTCAAGTGATTCAAAGCCTGTTTTACTACTACATTCAAAGCTTTAATGAATACTAAATAATTATGAGTGATATTCAGTACTAAGTCATACAAAGCATTAGTTAGTGATAAGTTATTCTAAGCATTATTCAGAACTACGTCAATAAAAGCATTAATGAGTGCTAAATAACTCAAAGCATTAATGAGTACTACATCAGTCAAAGCATTAATAAGCTAAATGATGGAGGAAACACACACAGGCACTCTCAAAAACACTCATACTTTGCCAACTTCAACAAAAAACATTGAAAAATATCCATTATTATTAAATAAGGGTTGTTAATAATGTTCTTGTTAAGTGTCAAAACAGAACAAAACTACTGTAATTCATATAAATATCAACTTGTACTTATATATAAAATATTTAATTTTCAAATATTAAATCAATTATTAGTCTAAAACTACTTTTAATACTAAATTGCAATACATTCCAAACATCTCATTTACACACCTTCCACTCATTCCAATATATTAAATCTATATAATCTATAAACTAATACATATGCTTTAACTAATAACCATACCATTTAACTTGCTGCCACCATATCTCAATAAAATAAGTACTGTACTGTACCAGCATTATAATTAGAGGTTCTAAAATATAAATTGTTCTCATAATTGTTCTGGCATCTAAACATAATAAATCTAAACCATCCCCAAGGAACCAGAAACATGCTGCAGTACATCTACTGTTGAGACAATCAAGAAAGAGCAAGAATTCTAAATGCCATATCTTCTAGGTCATGTGCAAAATAATAGTCCATTCACTGAAGAAAGTTAATTTTTGTCTATGCATAATATGTTTCAAGTAATCTTCTATAATCCTTTCACACAGGGTGCTGGATCTAAACAAACCTGTAATAGTGAATGGGTTAATAACAATCTTCAAAGCAATCACTCCCATGCAAACTGTTTCTTATTGCAAATGAATACAAAACCATACTGTACTATCCAAGTCATATCAAGGAACCTTTCTAACATGCGAACCTTGTTATAGAGTTCATAATGCTACGTATTATCCTGATACTCAACTAACAATATATTCCTCATAAACGGCTAATATGCCAGGAACTCTAATACCTAGAACTAAACTGTATCCAAACTTCTACATTATCAGCCCTCTCTTATTCCAATGGCTAATAACACACTTTTACTCAGTCTTCAACTGATTACATTCATACACAAATATCCTATATTTAAATCAATCACATTTTCACACTCCAACATTCCATCACAGAAAATTCCACCTACAGTAATTCATTAAGCATAATTATAGGGGCCTTAAGGGGGGTGACCTGCTTTTTTTTCTTTCCTTTTCTCTCTTTCTCTGGCTTTTATCCATTCGACACCATTCAGCCTACTCTTTCAAGACGTTTATCCCCATCCAGGTGTCGATTTTTTCCTGGCGAGCGGTAGTGAGCAAGCATATTTAAATAAATATTTTTGACAGGCTAAATATGTACATTTTTCGATAGAAATATGTCTCCGGCGAAGCCGGATTTCTTCATATATTGCTGGCGCGCGAATTCGCTCGCCAGGAAGAAATTGACACCTGGATGGGGATAAACGTCTTAAAACAGTAGGTTGAATGGGGCCGAATGGATACAAGCCAGAGTAGGCGTAAGAGAGAATAGGAGAGAAAAAAAGCAGGTGACCCCCTTAATCAACACACACACACACACACAGAAGAATCCAGATACTGCACACACATTTCCATCACATTTTTACCATGAACACCCTACTTAGCATACACTCGCTAACATTCCACACACACAAAATTCCACCACATTCGTCAAGCATAGGGGCGGCGTGAAGCGTACCTGGTGTCGAGGAAGCCAGGGACAACGTACGTGAGGTTGTACTGCACAGTGATGGGGTTGTCCGGGACCGACCACGAACAGTTCAGGGTCTTCCAGTTGCGCGAGATGCATGTGAAGTTCTCTACATCTTGTGGCTGGTCTGAAATGGTAAGGTTATGAGAAGTTAGCTAAGAAATTATATAATGATTTTAATTTTAACGTAATAAACTTTCCTTTCCCTAGTAGTAATATCGATAGTAAAATAACTTATAATTGTTTTTATTCCCAATTAATAAGATTTTGTAAAATCTGCACTAAAGTAGATGACTTTTGGGCTAGAGCTAGGTTACTATACAGACTCTAAGTGGACAGAGGTTTTGAGGCAAGTAAATTGTTCCATAAATTTAATCTTTTTAGGGTCAATTATTGTGACTGTATTCTAAAATTTGACATCAATAATTTTAATCAAGCATTTTTAACTTGAAGTTTCTTGTATAACCTCTGCTTACTTTTTGTCTGTATTTATTGTTTTTTGTCTGTATTTATTGTTTATCTTTTTCTTTTTCTATTATTAATATTAATATTGATGATTTTTTAAATTTATTGTTCTTGTTAAAAGAGTACTCTTTGTTTAAATCTGTTGTTACTTCATATTTTGCAATTATTTGTCTTTATATTATATGTATTCATTGTCGATAGTATCAATTGCTTACTTTTGCGATTTCCTTAGTTTATTTGTGCTATAAATGTATGTTATTTGTAGGGTAGTTATTGATAGGGGTCACTTGAGGCATGCTATGCTTACAGGTACCTACCCGATAGCACTATCGTTAGTGAGTGCTGTACTGTATTTTATATATTATTTTGTAATAGTATAGATATCTTATCAATATTTGTATTTTGTACTATTGTTAATGTCTTGTCATGTTGCAAATTTGATTTTAAATAATATTTTGACATTTAACATGTAGTTTCTTTATTCATGCAGAGTTTAGTAAAATTTGCCAGAACATCCCGGACTTCCCAAACTTGACTACTTCCTTTAACGTGACGATAGTGCGTTGTTATATGTGCGATTAGTTTGCTTGGGAAACAGATTAACTTGCTCATGTAGTAATGTACACCCTATGTGGTGGATTGTGTTCTTATATTTAATAATTTTCATTTTAGTAAGCGTTGTTTCCACATAGCGATTTTGATAATTTAATTTGACTTTATATTGTCCTTGTCCAAATTTTGGTTTGTTTAGTTTGCAAGTTTTACATTTTAATTTTAAGATACAATAAGGTAAAGTGAGGTAAGGCAAAGTAAGATAAGCTAAGGTAAAATAAATTAAGGAAAGCAAAGTAAGGTAAAGTAAAGTGAATCAATGGAATATAATGAAATATGACTGTCCGTGAACTATTGAGTTTGACTGTACAGGTTAGCATGAAAGACTCAGTAATTCGCATCTCATTCTATGTATAGAGTAAATGTATAATGCATACAATCTTTATTTAGCCAAAGAACATAAAATACTGTACTGTATAGTACAAATTGCAATACAGTATAAAGATTTATACAGCTGAGCCTTATGCGAGTAGGACTATCTTTAAAGGTATCTCGAAATTTAACACTCCTGGTTGCACAAAACAAAATATTATTCTTAAGTTTCTGATAATACACATTGAAAAAATAAAATTAAATAAATGTTTACTATACAAATCTATGGTTAACGTGATATTCCAGAAACATAATATCATAGTGATATTTATTTAAACTAATAGTAAAATGATAATGATAATGATAGACTAATTTATTCATTTTTTTTTTTTTGTATCCTCAAATGGACGAAGATACTAATTGTTTGATACAAGTGAGGCAGCTCTGAACAGGGCTGCCTGGAACGCTGCCATTAGAATGTGAGACCGATACCACACTTCGTGGAGCACTCGGCCATTAAATTTATGTATGTACAGTATGTATGCGGGCACTGTGGTGTGCTCCACTGCATGTCTGCCTGCTGAGACCGGAACTTCTCTGGGAGGTCGGGAGCCGGGGGAGTGCTGGAGCGCCCTTAGTGATCCCTGGTCTCTGGGTCTTTTCCTAGGCGACCTAGATGTGTGTGAAATTATATTTAGTTTTTTTGTTTGGTGTTGTCCCTGTTCGGGCTCTGTCTCGAGTCGGCCACCCCTAGCTATGGGGTATGTGCCTGAGTATATACATACTGTACATATATAGGCCTACATGTATGTATGTATGTATGTATTCACCTATTAGTAGCTTACAGAAATTGAGCTGCGCTCGAGTTGTCCTGTCTCAGTTTCTATTGACTATCCAGTTTACTTTTAAAGTTGTGGATATTTCTTGCTTCTACAACCTCCGCACTAAGTTATTCCACCTATCTATTGTTCTATACAGAAAGCTAAACTTTTTCACATTGGACTTGCACCTCTCCTTTCTTATTATATACATATGCCCTCTGGTTCTTCCATCATCCAGCCTAATAAAATCCTCCTTATCAAGACACTCGACCCTCTCACGCATCTATACAGTGTATGGATGTGATAAAAGAATGTAATTAACGAACACCCCGTCCTTAACATTAATCCTCCATTGCAAACCCCAATGCACTAGAATAAACTAATGAAAGCACCACACCCAGAACATAAGCATCTAATCCATTACACCAACAACACAGTTAAAGGTTAAGTACACAATCACGATTAATATCCATTTTCAAATTCTGGATATTAATCTAATCATGTAATATCAGCCTTAACAGAAGAGGTTAAGTACACGATCACGATTAATATCCATTTTCAAATTCTGGATATTAATCTAATCATGTAATATCAGCCTTAACAAAAGAGGATATATAATTCAAGGAAGTTAAATGACAAGATATGAGGACTAACAGTATGTCCTCCAGAGTACAGTAGGGTCCTCCAGAGTACAGTAGGGTCCCGCATAGAACGTGTTCACATAGAACGTTTCCCCTATAGAGCGAACGGCCGAAAATATTACCGGTATTCCAAAATTTTCGTTAAGAACGAATGTGATTTTTTTTTTTTTTTTTTTTTTTTTCTCTATATTCCAACTTACTTCCTCTCGGGCATAGGCTGAGAGCCTTAACATTCACCGCTTTACAATGAACAGTGAAGCCTGTGAGGTCTTGTTCCAGTCTAGGGAGTGAGACATGTGAAGCACTTAGAGTACAACGAGCACCTGCCATCTTGCCTTCACATGAGGCACGGTGCTCACTCATGGCCCGAAACGACCCCATCTCTGAAGCCACCTCGTTCCCGTGCTTCACTGTCTCACCCCCTACACTCGGACTCTCACACTTACACACACACAACGCCATCGATTCAGCCATCAAAGTAGGGCAAATCCAAGGATTCTCATATAGAGCGCCAAAATATCGTACAGAACGTCTCGTGACGTGACGTAGATGCACATTGTGACGTCACTGTCGTCTGTTTCACATAGAGCGATTTCACATAAAACGACCTCGTTTATCGACCACTTTTTCGTTCTATGCGGGACCCTACTGTACTTGATCCTTTCACTCAGAAGACGCAAAACCTACTTCAAAACCTATCATAATTAGCCTCCCTCTGACGACTCCATTTAAGCTAGGAAGAGCACATTGGAGATAGAGGGCCAATTGAGGTCGTCTTTAACCCACCAACACCCATAGGTCCCTCCCAAAATAAACAAAATTGGCAGCAGGCAGCCACAACCAAACAAACCCTGTGTCATCTGACTGAAAGGGTTATGCTACAACAATCCTATGGGTGAGGAAAGCCAAGGAAAAGTATAATAACAATAATAATACTGTAATAATAATAGTAGTAGTAGTAGCAACAGTGGTAGTAATGAATGAAATTAATTAATTAAAAGTTTGTTTAACCAGACCACTGAGTCTAGAATGCAGAGTTTAGTAGAATTTACCAGAATGTCCCCGACTTCCCAAATTGACTAATTCCTTAAACGTGACAATAGTGCGTTATTATGTGTGCGATTAGTTTGCTTGGGAAACAGATTAACTTTCTCATGTAGTAATGTACACCCTATGTGGTGGATTGTGTACTTTTATTTATAAATGATTATTTGACTTAAGCGTTGTTTCCACATAGCGATTTTGATTACAGTACTGCACCAAGTTTCGCGACATCTCGATTCGCGAATCACACTTTCGCGGCAGTCTCTAAATATTCCGCCGATTTGAGTTTGGCAGTAAAAACTCGCATTTTTGCGCCCGAGCTTCGAAATTGAAGGCCTATTCAGCCACAAGCAAGAGGATTCGGTAGAGGAAAAATAAATGTTTGTGTCGAAACACGACCCTATACCAGTAAATGTCACCCAATGTCTATAACTAATCAATACACATACTTACAAATAGGCCTACTCAATAAAATTATTTGTATTTACAAATAGGCCTACTCATGTTGAACGTACCTAGCCTAGTCACCCAATGACCCAGAATTGCTGAACCAACTAAAACTGGAATTGGTACACTTACTTACAGATATTCAATACTTTAATGAGTCTATAATGCTGATTAGCAAAGCATTATAATAGGTTACAATGCTTAGACATAAGGTTATAAGGTTAACCATAACCTCAGGGATCTGTGTTGGGACCACTGCTGTTAGTTATATTTATTAACGACTTACCTGAAGTTATAACTAATGGAAGTGAGGTATACCTGTATGCGGATGACACTAAGCTGTATAGAAGAGTGAGGAGTAAGGAAGATATGGGTTTGCTTCAAGGAGATGTGGAGGGCATGAAGGGATGGTCTGAGCATTGGTTAATGCCTTTTCATCCAAACAAATGCAAGTACATGCGGATTGGGACCAGCAAGATAGACAAGGTAGGATACAGTATGTATGAAGAGATGGAGGAAGTGAATGCAGAAAAGGATATAGGAGTAGTGATAGACAATAAGTTAAATTTCTCAGAACATTTAGCGGAAAAGATAAACAAAGCCAATAGAATTGTAGGGCTGATAAGGAGGACATTTGTGTCACTTGACGAAGAAATCTTCAGGAATCTCTATACAGCGCTGGTTAGGCCGCACCTGGAATATGCGAACCAGGTGTGGGCTCCATATATGGTAAAGGATATAGAAGCAGTGGAGAAAGTGCAGAGGAGAGCTAGCAAGCTGGTACCAACGTTGAAGAACGCGGGCTATGAGCAGAGGTTGAGGACACTGGGGCTTCCGACACTGGCATATAGGAGAAAGAGAGGGGATATGATAGAGACTTTTAAGATAGTGTCAGGAAAGTACGGTGAGGATGTGTGTGAAGGTATCTTCTTGATGCGGGAGGGAACAAGAACGAGAGGACACTCTAAGAAAATTTACAAAGAAAGAAATAGGCTTGAGAAGGCAAAGAACTCATTTTGTGATAGAGTGGTAAATGAGTGGAACGCACTGCCCCAGTATGTAGTCGATTCCGAATCAATAAGGGAGTTTGAAAGTAATCTTGATAAAGCATGGGGAAGACAAGATTTGAAGTTTGATTATAAAACAAAAATACAGAATAGTAAAAATGTTGCGTCTGCTACCGCCGCCGCCAACACTGTGAACGACCGCAGCAGTGCAAGTACTGGTACTGAGCTGGATACACAGGCAAAGTTTGCCTTTTTCCAGAGGATCTACTGTAAGAAACTGTAAGAAATAACCTGTGCCACCGCCATAGGTGCCATTTGCATTTGCACTGTTTTGGGATCAAGCGGCGCCATGATGCCATCTAGTGGCCATAACTGAAACTGATGTCTTGGTCCAAATTATAGGCGCATTTTTGATTTAGTTTTGACTTGAGCCAGAATGCGCCTCATAGTATCATATACGGTTGGAGCGTCAGTATCGTACCGTAACGCTAACTGAACGCAACCAAAACATTGCATAGGCCTATGGCGGTGGTTCAGTTTCTGTATAAGAACTGTAATTCATTATTATGCCTTGCTAATCAGCACTATAGACTCATTAAAATATTGAGTACCTGTAAGTAAGTGTACCAATTCCAGTTTTCGTTGGTGTAGCAATTCTGGGTCATTGGTTGACTAGGTTTGTTCAACTTGGGAGTGAGTTTTCATATATGCCCGGTCCCTATTAAATTAATTCCTATTACCTCAATGCCCCAACTTTCGCTAATCGCACTTTCGCGCCACTTTCGGCGGTCCCTATTGGCCGCGAAAGTTGGTGCACCACTGTACTGTAGTTGTTTTGTCTTTTTAGCCTACTGTGTTCGTATACGTTTTGATTTGTTTATTTTGCAAGTTTTACATTATAATATAATAGTAGTACAGTACTGTAGTAGCAATAATGGAAGTAATGAAAATATTATGTTAATGATATTTATTTTTATTAACAACAATGAATAATTATAGGAATGAATGGAGAATGCTTGTGAATAGATGAGTGATAACGCGGTAATAGGTCAGGCGCCAGTTGGACTAGATAATAGTCTGTCAGGCGCCTGGCCCAGGGAGCCGGTCTATGTTGTGAAGTAAGGTGGGCAGGCATTGTGTGGTGGGGCTTCGTTGCGTGTCTGCCTGCTGAGATCGGAACCTCTCCCGGAGGTCTGGGACCTGGGGAGTTCTGGAGGCCCATAATGATCCTGGGTCTATGGGTCTTCTCCTGGGCGACCTAGATGTGTGTGAATCTTTTTATTTTACTTTTTATGTTGTGTTGTCCCTGTATCTGTCTCGAGTCGGCCAAACCCAGGTATGGGGTATGTGCCTGAGTATATACTGTACATACATATATTATTCCTATTATGGTAGAGTGTGAGTTGTCATGTTTCAACAAATATTGTTTCAATATTTCAATCATAAAAGATAGCAAGAATATTTTTAGCTCATACCATTGACAAAATAAACAAGTTATACAAAAGACAACATATTAAGCATCCAATTCACAACATGGTATAAGCAAATAAGATTAGTAACTTATATCTAAAAAAAAATATGGTACCGTACAGTATATGGACGGTCGGCCTTAAGCAGACCCTCCCCCATGAATAGAAACAAGCCAGTAAATTGAATGAGTAGTCTTGGCATTTGAAAGTATACGATGGCGATTCATTCGTGGCCACCCCTTCTCGGGGATCAAAGCGACTGGCAATAGAGACAGTCAAAATCAATAGTTCTTCACCTACTTTGCTCAAACTGTAATTCTAAGTGACAATCACTTTTTGTTGACAGTTCTCATAGGTTTCTAATAACCTGTGACTAGTAGAAAGTACCACAGTACAGTAATTGTTTTGCATCGTAAAAGTGTTGAGTTAATGTTCCTCTCTCCTGATTTCACACAGAAATGATCATGAAGGTTTTTGGCAAACTATTGATTTTGACAATACAAAAATAACGAGTAACTCACATCCGACTAGAACCTGTCTTGAACACAGCCAGCTGTTGTCGGCCATACACTGCAGTACGTACTTTGAAGCCTCCGAGTGGGTCATGTTCAGGGCTATGGCTGAATCGTTCACTTTCTGTAAAGAGATCAGTTCCCATCATCATCCAATCACTATCACCAAATTCATTCATATTTTACTAATCCTTACCATCATCACCATCAATTTTAACATTACTGTACTATCATTACCAAGAATGAAAATTGCAGAGTAGAAATTGGGAAATAGAGGGTATAGTGAGTAAGTGGGGTGTGGAAGGAAGGAGCATAAATGGAAACTTACCTTTAGAACTACAGTATGTGAAGAGAGAGTGAGATGTTCTAAGCAAATACATTGAGTGAGCATTGGGATTTTCACAGGTATCATGGCAGAGAGGTGAGGGTAAACAGAAATCTCTGATATATTATGCAATGATTGACTCTGGGTTAAAAGGTTGAATTAAAGATTCAATAACTGTGAGAGTCATGCTGACAAGATCAGTCCACTATACAGTAACATACTAAAATAAATAAAGGATCAGGAAAAAGTGGATGTATGAGAGGAAAAGAGAGAAAACTTACAATTGAGATTATATATGTGAATAAAAATGAAGCAGTAATGTAATGCACCAAACTACTGTATATGACTTTGTTAAAAGAGACTGTAAAAAGTATAAATATGATTAATGTAGGACTTTAGAGACTTTGATGGGCCCTTACAAGATATTGGACGATCACTACAGCCCATACATAGCTATCAATCAAATGAGTCCGACAAAATGACATGTGGCTTAGGTGAGCAATCGTATTGACTTATCACTTAGGGGTAGACCTAAGCTATGGACTCAAGATAACCATATTCAATGGCATCCTGTATATGGGTCATGTCACACCCAAAGCATTTACCACTAATTTTCGATGAGCAAGTTTTTTTCTCGCAATAATTTGGGGGATTTTTGAATTATTCTCGGCACCTAGACTGAAAGGAGATACTGTTAGGAGACATTATGAATTTATGCAGTATATCTAATTCAGAGGATAGCCAGGTCAAAACTGCCAGAAAAAATGCTGGAAAAATAGCTTGTGTGACAATGGGCCTGGATTTACTAACAAATATGACTACAATATGAACAAAAGTGACTGCCAGTGGGAGAAGATGCAAAGGAATTAACAACTTAGGGGATCATTCATTCGAATCTCCTCCCACTTGCTATCACTTTTACTATACAGTACCTTGTTCCAAACAAGTAGGCCAGAAGTCGTGAACCCTAACCTCTATAACTCATAAAGGGCTAGAATAAATGGGTTGTAAATTTCCAAACCTATTCCCTGGCTGACCCTTCCCAAATGGTAGAAATATTAGCTTGATATATTTTTTTTTTTTTCTATATTCCAACTACTCCCTCTCGGGCATAGGCTGATAGCCTTTACACTCTACCGCTGAACACGGTGAGGCCCGTGAGGTCTTGCTCCAGTCTAGGGAGTGCGACATGTGAAGCTTCACGGTTCGTAGCAACTCTATCTCTGAAGCCGCCTCGCCTCTGCGCTTCACAGTTTCATCCCCCACACTCGGACCCTCACTCCCAGAACGCCACCTATTGAGCAATTAACTCACTAGGCATTGCCCCCCTGTAGCATATTCTTGAATATGGGAATATTCATACAATGCTATTTAATCAGGGAACAATGAGGGTATTTTTTTGGCATTTCGGTGTGCTGTGGCACTGATACTCTAGGTACAGCACAAATTCCATCCCAATAATATCTTCCCATTAACATATTGGGATTCGAACTCGGGTCCATTGGATTACCAGTCCAGTGGCAAGACCACTCCGCCACACCTCCCCTACTATTACTACAGTATAGTGGTTTGTGAGTTACAGAGGTTAACATTAAAGATTTTTGGCATACTGTACTTATTTGGAAAGGAGTATAGATTGTTGGTTAGCATATCCGGGCCCTGGTTTTGTTTCTGTTGAACTTGTCCTGCATGATTCTACAGAACTGGCTTTTGTATTGGTACTAGCTAGGGGTTAGTTAAAAAAGAAAGACAAAGCACCAGCACAAAAAATCTGGTACAAGTATAAAACAATAGAGGTGTGGTGGCTGTAGGGAGGTAGCCAGGTAAACTAGACTATCACCTATTCATTATAATTAGGCCAGAAATCCTGACCACTAACCTCTGTAGCTAAACAAAAACTGAAATCTTGACCACTAACCTCTATAGCTAAACAAAAACTGAAATCCTGACCACTAACCTCTATACCTAAACCAAAACTAGAGTAATCAAGCTAATATTTCTACCCTTTGGAAAGAATCAGCCAATTAATAGGTGGAGACTTACAACCTATTTGCTCTAGCCCTGCTTAAATTACAGAGGTTAGAGGTCAAGAATACTGGCCTAATTACAGTATAGTGAATTGGTAATAGACAATTCAAAAATGGTGTTCCAATTAGTATGTGATATTGAGAAAAAAATACCCACTATTAAAGAGCAGAGTTAGATTTAAAAATATAAGTACTGTAGTGTCAAAATGTACCGTAAGTGTTGTACAGTATGGTACTAAATTTATTAACCCGAGAACTGTGAGTTTTAGTTTTCCCACTGCCTCTACCAAACATAAATTTGGGCAAAAATTTACCCCCCTCTGAAATGTGACCAAATGTACTTTATAATGTTAGATATTAGTCCACTCATATGGCCCTAAAACAGCTTTACTCAACTTTTGGTTATCGAATAATGGTGGTCATAAATATGAAAATGGCATAACATTACTACACCGAGGAATATGTCTTCTAAGCGTAGTAGGGAAGGTATACAGTAGGGTAGTGATTGAGAGAGTAAGAGTGAGAACGGAGAAATGGATAGGCGACGAGCAGGGAGGTTTTAGGAAGGGAAGAGGATGTGTAGATCAGATTTTTACCCTGAATTGTGTTGTGGAGAAGTATCTGGAGAAGAAACAAAAGGTGTATGTTGCCTTTATGGACTTGGAGAAGGCCTATGACAGAGTGGATAGAGAAGGTTTGTGGAAAGTACTTAGAATATACGGAGTAGAGGGCAAGTTGCTGAAAGCAGTGAAGAGCATGTATGAGGGTGCAAAGGCGGCAGTACGTGTGGAGAGTGAGCAGAGCGAGTTCTTTGACCTGAATGTTGGTTTGAAACAGGGGTGTGTGATGTCCCTGTGGTTGTTTACTGTATATATGGATGGAGTTATGAAAGAAATACTATCAAGAGCAGTGGATGTTGGTGTATCGCTGAAAAGGGAGGGAATTGAGTGGAAGCTACCTATACTGCTGTTTGCGGATGATACAGTTCTGATGAGTGATGATGAATGGGAGTTGCAGGGTCTGGTAAATGAGTTTGGAACAGTGTGCGAAAAACGGAATTTGAAGGTAAATACGGGGAAGAGCAAGGTTATGGTCTTCGAAAGGGGTGAAGTCACAGAGTGTGAGGTGAAGCTGAACGGTCAGGCTATGGAGATCGTCAACTCTTTTAAGTATCTGGGCAGTGTGTTGAGTAAAGATGGGACTATGGATGAAGAGGTGCGGGAGAGGGTACAACAGGGGAAGAGGGTTGTAGGAACGCTAAAAGCAGTAACAAGAAATAGGGTGGTCAGTATGGAAGTGAAGAAGTCCTTGCATGACAGTGTGGTAATCCCGACACTGACTTACGGAAGCGAAGCATGGACGTTGGTTGAGAGACTCAGACCAAGAGTGAGAGCAGTGGAAATGAATTACTTAAGGAGTGCGTGCGGAGTTACATGGAGGGATAGACAGACTAATGAGGAAGTAAGAAGGAGGTGTGCTGGAAAGTGTGAAAAGGAACAACTTGAGATGGTTCGGCCATATGGAACGTATGGAAAGCGAGAATGACTAAGAGGGTGTACGAGAGCGAGGTGGAGGGACAGAGGGGGAGAGGTAGACCGAATATGAGGTGGAAGGATGGAGTGAGGAACTACATGAACGAAGGCGGTGCTGGTTGGGAGGAGGGGCGTCGACTGACTGGGGACAGAGGTGCATGGGGGCGGTTCGTTCGTGGCCACCCCTTCGGGGATCACGGCGTCAGGCAATAGATAGATAGATAGATTACTACTACAACCACAACCACATTTTGAACACTTTCTCAAAGAGATGCTACATTTACCAGGGTAACGGTTGTTGGTGATCATGATTTACCATAAGTTATTCATAAAATCTTGTTAATACTTTTATTTAGTGTTATTGTAAATAAAATTATTTCCTGGACACCTGGTTATAATACAAAACAATTTTAAGGTTGGAAATGTAACATGTTCTGTTATAAATATTTACATTACATGGTTTCTCTTCAATAATTTAATACCATTTCTAAATGTACCGGTTGTTCAAACTTTCAGGATACTTGAAATGTGCACCTCCAACCCGTACATGGTATGTGGGAACCATTAACACTCCTTGCCATGCCAAGAATGAAAAAATAATTCCTTATCCTCAATTGACCACTTGTGAGTTTCAGGCTATAGGGAAGTCAGAGCCGTAAACATTGATATAAAACAGAAATGCAATAATAATGTAGGTTTCTGATGGATAGAAAGTATGATGAATTTGGTTTTATGTACTATATTTGAAAATGCACAACAGCTGTATTTTAGCTGGTAATTCTGCTTTAATATCGATGTCTACAGCTCCAACTTCCTTAAAGCATAAAACTCTTTAAGTGATCAATTACAGCTTCAAACAATAAACTACACACCACACCTTCAAACTACAAACTACTACCGACTACAAACAACATACAAACCCACCTTATGCGTTAAACGCTCATTAATGCTGCCAATCCGAGTACGGAAGTATACGTTCTCGGCGTTGATTCTGGTGGAGTCAAAGATGCAGAAGGCTTCGTACTGCTCGCCAACCTCCCGCACGATGTCCACCCTTGGCACTATGGCTGTAAGTAATGGTTCTGGGTTAGCTATATAATCAGGGAAGGTATAACTAATATACCCTGTTCCAATTAAGTAGGCCAAAACTCTTGAAAATTAACCTCTATAACTCACAAACAACTAGAGTAATCAAGCTAATAATTCTACCATTTGGGAAGAGTCAGCCAGGGAATTGATGTGGAAATTTACAGCCCATTTACACTAGCCTTTTTTGAGTTACAGAGGTTATGGTTCACAATTTCTGGCCAAGCTATTTGGAACAGGGTATAGCTATGATGGTTAATAGTGGCTGAAGATTACAGGTCTCCAATATCAGAGAAGGTATAACAACTATAGACTGTTCTTCATAACTAGGTCCAAATCATAAACATTAGCCTCTTGTAACTCAAAAAGGGCTAGAGTGATTGGGCTGTACATTTCTACATCTATTTCCTGGTTGACTCTTACCAAATGGTAGAAATATCAGCTTGATTACTCTAATCCTTTCTGAGCTATAAGAGATTAGTGGTCAAAATAGCTGGCTTAATTATAGTGATTAAATATATGCATGACTATACATAGTGGTCCAATGTTAGCTAAAGATCAGGGAAATACAGTATAAACACTCTGGTTGCAAGTACAATACAGTAATACCTTATTAAAGTTGTATTTATGTTCTTGAAAATCAAGACAGCAAATATTTGTTGTAATTACATTTGTGATTACATATAATTTATGTCTGATTTACAACTTGATAATGAAGCATAACAACGTTAAGTGAATTTTGATCCCTAATTAATGAACAATGTACTGTATTAATGAAACTACTAATATTAAGTGACTTGAAGTGAGGAGTGCCTGTACTGTAATTCTTCTAAAGTTATCCTTTTCAATACTATATGATAACACATTTCTCCAGTCCATTCTGGCAACACATCAAGACAATTTTACTGAATGGGGTACAAAATGTATCAATTAACTCTTATACTCCCACAGATCCTTCCTTAGCCCAGTAAAATTGTATCATGTTAGAAAGAATTAATTTAAGAAAGGCATCATAATACTGAAAGTGTTAATAACACTAAAGCCGCAATGAAACACTATACAGTAGCTTCAAGTAGTAATTCAGGGTTAGCTATAAAACCATAATAGGTATAACAGCTATGGATGTAAGTAGCTCTTCTAGGTTACCTTAAGTTCAGGTCACTATCTCTATCTATATATTTATCTACCTATCTATTCATCTATCTACCCATCTATATCCATCTAACCATCCACATCTCTCCCTTCCCCTCTGGAAATTTGAAACTGTTGGCACTCAAAATCATTTCCCTACCTGCTTCATAGACTATTGAAGGAAACTGCACAATATTGTTAACTTATTGCTAAGATTTGTCATTTATTTACTTTTATTTGTCCTTAGCATAGATGGCTAACTATGACTTTTTATTAATCAACATTAATATAACCATCATTATCCTGGTATTATCCCTCTTAATCCAAAGCATTTGCAAGGTGAACACTGCATACTTCATATAAAAGTTGACAAAATACAGATAGGCCTACTGTAATATACAATGTTAATTTTTCACTAAATATGGTAAATAGTTCCATGAAAACTTATGTCAATCATCACGTTATGCTTCTAATTGTAGAGTAAAGAATTAATTAACACTCACAACTGTACTAAAATTAAATTAGTAATTTATTAGAACAAGCTTCACACATGTAATGCAGATTCACAAAATAAAGATCAAAGTACTGCACTGTATAATATATCCACATATTATAATTTCACATCAGATAAAAGATGATATTTATTATTCTCTACCACTAGGAAGTCTGCATGCAAATTGACTGTAGAGTAATATAGTTTGGTATTTATCTACTGTACAGTATTTATAGACTTATTCAAGATGGTAATGTTGAAGTATAATACTGTTAATTACTGTACAGTATATGTACAGTAACTTTCCAAAATCATTCTGATCCTTACTACAGTATAGGAAATTTTGAATAATTGTGTAAACAAATCCTTAATCACAGCTCTGTCAGGCAAGACATAATGCAGCTTAGCTCTTGATAAGGCAATATAAATTTCAGAAGATTAAATGATGTCAAAGTGTAATGAAGTCATTAGTAAAATTTCTTATAAATCTTCATAAATGTAAACATGTGTTAATCTCCAATGGAAAGACCAGTTGTTTTAAAGAATACAGTTAGTGACCAACAGTTCATGGGTTCAAATCCTGCTGCATCAAGGGGAGCTATTATTAGGATAGAATATGTGCTATACCTGTACTTAGTTACAGTATTTCACAACAAAGCCCACCAAACCAGGGAGTTGAAGTAGGGGATCTATCCCCCCGCCAAAGGTGGCTTTCTAGGGCCTTTCCTAGCTGATGCTGAGAGGATTGGGTTCTAGTCATGTGGTGATGGGCTGGTCTATCAGAGTGAGAGCTGAGCGATCTCTGCCATACCCATAGCTTACTCTGACTGTTTCTTTTACTTATATATCTTTTAGATCTCAAGTGACGGCGTCTTTTCCGTGGATCGACCTCCTTACTGCCAACCTAAAAGTTGGCAGATTGGGAGCCAAAGCGTCACATTTTTCCCTTGCCCCTCAACTTTCCCTTCATAATTGCTGAGGGGCACAGGGCCTTGGGTGGGGCTTTGGTTTCCCGGGCGTTTCCGTGCCCTCCTCAGCTCCCTGCCTTAGAGTGGCTTCGGTCACCTGGGTTTTGTTAGTGGTAAGCAGGGAGGGTTTTGTGGGGGCGCTCTATGGCCTTGGCCTTGCTCGGGACCTTGGGGCTGTTCGGCCAGGCAGCCTGGGGAACAGCAACAACAACAACAACAACACGACAACCCTTGGGGCTGTTCGGCCAGACAGCCTGGGGAACAACAATAACAACAACATGACATGCTGTTCCCAATACTGTATATTACTGTAGCATAGGTCTTTTGAGTACTCCCATACATATACTGTAATATGAAATGGAAGATTGTACCTAGTGAGCTCACCTGGTGGTGTGAGAGTGTATAAGACTGAGATGGCCAGATAGAGCTGCCAGTTTGAGAAACCCAATGAATAGCTTCTAGTGTAAGATCTCAGATTGTCGTGCCCTGCGATCAAATCCACAGGCTATGGGAAGCTAATGTCTGATGGCCTAGAATTGCTATGAGGCAGGATTAACACTCTGGGAATTGCTATATGCCCTAGAAACATATGAACACTTAACATCCCTTGGTGTTTGCAAATGTTCTAATAGCATGTGAAATATAACATACAAAATGCTAGCAAAAACATTTGTACTGTACATGTCGATCGTTCATACTCTCAATTTGCTTATGCATCTGGTAGCGACACTACCTATACTTAATGCATCCCAGCTTTGCAAATGGAGCTTGTTGTTGTTGTTCCCCAAGCTGCCTGGCCGAACAGCCCCAAGGCCCCGAGCAATTCCAAGGCCACAACCGAGCGCCCCCACAGAACCCTCCCTGCCGACCACAACAAAGCCTGGGCGACCGAAGCCACTCCATGGCGGGGAGCCGAGGAGGGTGCGGAAAAGCCCGGGAAACCAAAGCCCCACCCAGGGCCCTGTGCCCCTCAGCAATTATGAAGAGAAAGTTGAGGGGCAAGGGAAAAATGTGACGCTTTGGCTTCCAATCCTGGCAGATTGGGAGGTCAATCCACGGAAAAGACGCCGTCACTCGAGATCCAGAAAATATACAAGTTAAAGGAACAGTCAGAGTAAGCCATGGGTATGGCAGAGATCGCTCAGTTCTCACTCTGATAGACCAGCCCATCACCACATGACTAGAACCCAATCCTCTCAGCATCAGCTAGGAAAGGCCCTAGAAAGCCGCCTTTGGCGGGGGGATAGCTCCCCTATTTCAACCCCTTTCGGGGTCGGGCACCCGCCCAATGGAGCTTAATGCACATTGTATCGACACAGCTATATTGGCTGGTGGACTTGGATGATATCATCTCTTACAATGGTGGGGCCAAAGCTGCCACTATTGCCAGAGTTAGATGTGACTGGGGAAAGTTCAGAGAACTGCTGCCAAATCTAAATAGAACACTTCTACTCCCCTTAATTAAAGGGAGAGGTGCATATTTCGTGAATTAGAAGCACAAAGGCCTATGCTTCAGAGAAGTGACCAGTTACAGTGGATGACATCAACAGAATGGTAATTAACAAAACGAGAATGGCGAGATAGAAGTATGATCGCAAGATAGGATAGCCAATGAGAGTTAAGGAAGCAGCTAGATATCAATGGTATCAGCAAAGAGATGCATACACATGGATTAGATGGTCTTGGCATTTGAAGAAGATAGACGATCTAAATTGGGTGACAAGAAGCTTAGTCCGTAAATGTGGATGGAGCTGCGTCGGGGGTAGACTTAGAAAGATGCGGGATCAAGTTGTATGATCTAGTCTCAAAAATAAAAACCTGACAAACGGGGCAGCCCTGAATAGGGATGCCTGGAAAGCTACCATTAGGAAGCGAGGCTGAAACCACACCTCGTGTGGACCACTCGTTCTTAAAAAAAAAATGTTTACAGGTATGAATGTACTGTATGTTATAAACAAGATTATTATGTAATAACCATAGGGTGCTGAATGGCATTTTATAAATTACTATGTCAATAAATAACTATATCAGAACGTATGGAAAGCGAGAGAATGACTAAGAGGGTGTACGAGAGCGAGGTGGAGGGACAAAGAGGGAGAGGTAGACCGATAGAGAGGTGGAAGGATGGAGTGAGGAAGTATATGAACGAAGGCGGTGCTGGTTGGGGGGAGGGGCGTCGACGGACTGGGGACAGAGGTGCATGGGGGCGGTTCGTTCGTGGCCACCCCTTCGGGGATCGCGGCGTCAGGCAATAGATAGATAGATAGATATTGGATATATTGGTGTGGTGGAGGGGTGATATATAGTGTAATAAGAGTGTGTAGTGACGGGACAGCGGTAGGGTTGTGAGTTGTTGAGTTTGAGATATAGAGAAAAGTGAGGGATATGGAGACAGTGAAGGAGGTCTTGAATTTTAGTTGGATAAGACTAAAGAAGGATTTGAGTATAGAACAGGAATTACAAGAAAAGGCTGATGAAAATAATGGAAAGTTGGATGAGGAGGAAAAGAGAAATTTTTACTGGAGAGTGAGGGACGGAAAAGTGAGGAAGTGGTTTATAAGAGTAGAAAGGAGGGGGAGATCAGGGAGGGGAGAGAATGAGAGACAGGAGACAAAGAGTCAGACCCAGTAGTGGTAGTAATGCAGGAAGTAAGACCAAAAAATGTTAGAATTGAGAGGGAACTGGTGGAATATAGTTTGGTCGGTTTTGAGTTATATGAGAGAAATGCTATTAGAGCAGAGGTTGGAAGAGTGGAGGGGATAGATAATAGAGAGAACAAATATAAAATTTTGATTGGAGATTTCAATTTGCCAAGGATCAACTGGGCAAATTGTACTACTCCAGCGGGACAGGGTAGCCTGGAAATAAGTTTATAGAGAAAGTGAGAGATTGTTTTTTAACGCAACATATTGTAGAGATGACAAGATATAGAGATGGGACGCAGGGGAGTGTACTTGATTTGATTTTTAGCAATGAAGAGGATATAGTGGAACATGTTAATGTGGATAGCCCTATAGGTCGTAGTGACCATGCCTGTATAAGCTTTGTAACATTAGGAATGTGGAGGAAAATTAGAGTCAAACTGGAGAATGCTGTATCCAAAAGTGTACCAGTAAGGGAATATAGGGATCCCAGAGCTGGTGGGGGGTTGAATGATGGGAGTAGAGCGGAGACTGATAAGGAGAAAGCAGAGGTGCTGGGGAAATACTTTGGGGGGGTACTAACAGTGGAGTCGGAGGATGCAGTGCCTACTATCTAGTAGAGTTTTCCCATGCTAGAATAAGAAGGGCTATAGAAAAAATGAATAGAAGTAAGTCACCGGGACCGGATGGGATACACCCAAGAATCATAAAGGAAGGAGGGGAGATGTTAGTAGAGCCATTGAATTAAGAAGGGAAAGAGAAATGACCCAGGGAATTATAGACCAGTCAGTTTGACAAGTGTTGTGTGTAAACTAATGGAAACGGTAATTAGAGAAGGAATAATGGATCATATGAAGTCAAACCAACTTTTCAGTGGGAGACAGTTCGGATTCTTGCCGGGGAGGTCGACGGTACTACAGCTAATTAAGGTGGTAGATGATTGGATGCAAATTCTAGAAGATGGTGATGTAATAGACGTGGTATATTGCGATTTTATGAAGGCCTTCGATAAGGTCCCACATAAAAGGTTAATAGAGAAAGTTAGAAGCTATAATATAGGGGAGAAATGTGTGAAATGGATAGAAGCCTTCCTGAAAGATCGGAGACAGAGGGTATTGGTGAATGGAATAGGCTCGGGGTGGAGGGAAATTACAAGTGGGGTACCTCAGGGATCTGTGTTGGGACCATTGCTGTTCGTTATATTTATCAACGACTTGCCTGAAGTTATAACTAATGGAAGTGAGGTATACCTGTATGCGGATGACACTAAACTGTATAGAAGAGTGAGGAGTAAGGAAGATATGGGTTTGCTTCAAGGAGATGTGGAGGGCATGAAGGGATGGTCTGAGCATTGGTTAATGCCTTTTCATCCAAAAAAATGCAAGTACATGCGGATTGGGACCAGCAAGATAGACAAGGTAGGATACAGTATGTATGAAGCGATGGAGGAAGTGAGTGCAGAAAAGGATATAGGAGTAGTGATAGATAATAAGTTAAATTTCTCAGAACATTTAGCGGAAAAGATAAACAAAGCCAATAGAATTGTAGGGCTGATAAGGAGGACATTTGTGTCACTTGACGAAGAAATCTTCAGGAATCTATATACAGCGCTGGTTAGGCCACACCTGGAATATGCAAACCAGGTGTGGGCTCCATATATGGTAAAGGATATAGAAGCAGAAGTGCAGAGAAGAGCTAGCAAGCTGGTACCAACGTTGAAGAACGCGGGCTATGAGCAGAGGTTGAGGACACTGGGACTTCCGACACTGGCATATAGGAGAAAGAGAGGGGATATGATAGAGACTTTTAAGATAGTGTCAGGAAAGTACGATGAGGATGTGTGTGAAGGTATCTTCTTGATGCGGGAGGGAACAAGAACGAGAGGACACTCTAAGAAAATTTACAAAGAAAGAAATAGGCTTGAGAAGGCGAAGAACTCATTTTGTGATAGAGTGGTAAATGAGTGGAACGCACTGCCCCAGTATGTAGTCGATTCCGAATCAATAAGGGAGTTTGAAAGTAATCTTGATAAAGCATGGGGAAGACAAGATTTGAAGTTTGATTATAAAACAAAAATACAGAATAGTAAAAATGTTGCGTCTGCTACCGCCGCCGCCAACACCGTGAACGACCGCAGCAGTGCAAGCACTGGTACTGAGCTGGATACACAGGCATAGTTTGCCTTTTTCCAGAGGATCTACTGTAAGAAACTGTAAGATAGGAAATTATGATTTCACAAGAGTAACTTTGACCGAAATGGACTCGTTAGCCTTGGTCGGCAACCCATGTAGGGGAGACAACCTTATACAAATCCATACTGGCACCTTAGGGTGAAGCAGGTTAGTGGATGGATTAGCCGCACACCACTGTAGAAAAATAGCGCTAACAAAATATATAAAAGGCCTCGGAGTCGGACAGAACCTAAATTGAGTGGTCAATCCTGTAAGTCCTTCAGTAAACTGGCATGGGTTGTCCCTCATACAGGGGATAAGTCTGCTTAGGGGAATTTTGTGTATGACCACCCCCATTAAGGGGAGTAAGGCATCCGGCAATATATAGATAGATAAAAAAAACTCTGACCATGATATTTCATTTTGCAAAAGGGAAGTTGGTATTGTCCAGTATTATTGCCAAATTAAATGTACTTATGGCGGGAGCATCATAAATCAATAATCATTACCAGGTACGTATGTGGTTTAAATATGATATACCTGTACATGTAATCATACATAGACTACAGTAGATCTGGACTGGACACGAAAATGGAACTTTGCAATAAGGGACCCAAAATCGGAGAACAAACCCCCAAGTTCGAACCCCGAAACCGCGAAACTTTCACATTTTCGAGGTTCGAACTTGGGGGTTCGTTCTCCGATTTTGGGTCCCTTACTGCAAAGTTCCATTTTTGTGTCCAGTCCAGATCTACTGTAGTCTATGAATCATATAATGCCATGTTATCGACTTCATTGTAAAGGCGATTAGTCGAGACATGTGGACATAATTGACGCAAGATGCTATCTCACTCACTAAGTTCTTTGACAATGTTTAAATATCTTTGGGTTAACTTATGATACCTACATTAAGAATGTATTATATATGATGTTTTTTTTATGTTTGAAGGTTCACATACCACTTACTATCACTCCTTAAGTGTAATAAAATGTGTACTCACAAAAAATAATGGATAAAAATGAAATAATGTAGATATCTTGATTATTCTGGCACAATTCATCCAACCAGCTAATCAGCTGTGTTAATTCAAAATACTTTAGGGTGGTTCCATCCACAAAGCTGGGCTGGATGAAATATGACAATTTCCGTTTTATAACAAGAGGCTTAAACGTGTCTATGGTGGGTATGCCAGACCACTGGATAAAATTTGAAGAGAATGGTGCATGGGGACAATTCATAGCCAGATACATATCATGTCACCATTCCTTAAGAACAGTTTGCTTACAAATGGTAGAATGACAGTTTAGCTGTAGAACCTCTCTTATACAGGCTATAATTAATTAATGTGCTGCTCATGAAGCTGATGGGCTTACCCTGAATAGGTGGATAACCTGTAAGTGTTGTTAAACAATAACCATTGGTATAGAAAACTGTACAGTATTTGTTACTTACTACAATCATATACCGGTACTGCATTGTACATTCCATTATCTTCAATTTCACTTTAATCTATATAACAAACAGAAATTGGGTGCAACTTATATACAATAAGTGGGTTAAACTGTTGTAAGTGCATTAACTAAAGTTATATTAAATTACAAATGGTTAGTAACTTCTGTCATTTTCCTATATTGGCAGAGATAGCCATGCACATAAGTGCAACCATTAATCAACACAGTATCATACAAACCTGTTTCACACACACATATGTTGCACAGCTTATTAGTTGTATACAGTACACTGTATTATGTACATCTAAAACAAACAGAAGTATTATAAGTCTTCATTATTGGCAGGAAACAACTGAAACCTGTTAATCAATCTAGAATTACTGAACACTACTCCAACCTCAAATACACCAAGTGAGATAAAGTATTATTAAGAGCAACAAGAACACATCTATAAGTCGACTAATGCCAGAACGCAGACCAACCCGCACGTGTACCAAACGCTTTGTGATCGTGACTTACCTCCACAACCACCAGAACAAGTGGGCCGTGAGGAATTCTGCTGGGGTGTTTGCTTATTGCCATTGCTTCCATCTGCACACCACGCAACAAGAGAGTGACGGGGCAAAGTTAGCACACACAGGGATATACAGTAGACTCACTGCGAACAGGCTTGGGTCTTCTAACACCAGTCACACGACCAGTTTTGTGGTGGTTAAATCGGAGTCACAGAATCCTAGTCATATACAGTAACACCTCTCTCTCTCTCTCTCTCTCTCTCTCTCTCTCTCTCTCTCTCTCTAACCTCAGACATCTGGAAACCCAAGGTTACCAGACTAGGTATCCAAATTTAGCTCTTTCTTTCGGTAAAAAATATAAATAAAATAAAATTTATATATGGTTTAAGGGGAGGTTTTTAGTTGATTCCCTAGACTTCCATCAAGCTTACAATTACTCCCCCTTGACCCCCTTTCAAGATAAAATTTTAAATTTTTCGGTAGAAAAATTTCCCGGCCAAAGGCCGGTGCCCTTTAAATTACAGGCTCGCTATCGCTCGCCAGAAAATAGTTGACACCTAAATGGCACGAATGTAATTATGACAGTATTCAGAAGCTTGTAGCTCATATCTTGCATACTGTAGTTCAAGAAATAGAGGAATAAATAACACAAATTCCAAAAAAATATCTAATGGCTCTTACCAGATACCAGACTCCGATACACATCCACCACTAAAGTTTCCCGTGTGACATTGGCAAAGTATTTACTATGACGATAATGGCTGACCAGAATTTGACTGTACAGTGCAACATGTAACAAGTTAAGATTTTATAATGTTTGGCATTGAAATCTTTAATACAGTATAAGTAACAACAGTCACATTAGTTGCCTGGAAAATATATTACTGTATATACTTATCTATCATGAAATAATGCTATTTGATGTCAATTTTACTCAGATTATTTATGCTATCATACAAATAGCTATAAAATATCCTCTTGAACCTATTTTGTTTTACTCTATCTTCTAAAAAGACTAAAGGATACTTTATCATTTATTTTTAATTAACTAATCATCTCTTCAAGTGCACCTGAAATAATTCTATAAATTTCAAACATATGATCTTTTGAAGTTATTCATTTAGTGTTTCAATAACTAAACATTAAAATGTCAAATACCTAACAAAAACTATCAATGCCATGCCTATTACTGTATTGCTTAAATATTATACTATGATGTAAATGCAAGTGTGGTGTATTGCAAAAGACAACAATATATTTTTACTGAAGGTAAGATAAACTTTATAAAACAATTTGATAAAATATGAGCTAGATTTTTTTTGTTAAACAGCATTTACTCATTTGAGAAACTACTCTGCAAAATTTAACTTTCATTTAAATAACCTACTTATCCAACTATGTTGGCAAAAATGCTATTCAGTTGGTAAAATATTCTGTGTTAAAAAAGGAATAATTAATATATATTCACATACTGACTGTACAGCACTGCAAAACATAAAATAAAATAAAATAAAATAGAATATCAGCCATTAAAATTAAGTGCTTAGCGAAATTCAAATGAATTATTCATGAGACATAAATAATGTAACTGCACCACAAGCCATTTGCAGATCTGTAAGTCCCATCACCTCATTTCAGAGTATTGAAATGTGTAAGGTACAGTCAAATTCAATGGTCCCCCGACAACCTAGATAAGAATTATGTAACATGAAAATGAACCAATTTATCTTGAGTCCTCAGACGATTCCAGTCGTCCTTATTTTTTTGTCTTGCTCCTAAGGGGAGGTTTTTAGTTTGCTCCATAGAATTTCATTAAGATTAAAAATAATACCCCCCCCCCCCCCCCCCGGAGTTCTAGATAAAAGAGTAAACTTTTTGTTAGAAAAATTTCCCGGCCAAAGGCCGGGAATAAACATGAGGGAGAAGGGGGTCCAGAATAAAAGCTCTTTAGTGAAAATCTCCCCTTAAGCTTGTTGAATATTGTGTTCGTCAGAATTTACATCATTTTTCATCAAAGGTTGTCAATGAACTTTTGAATACGGGTGTACACTCACATTCAAAATTTGTGTCATGCCATCAGAATATCAACTCCGATTAGATTACCTCTCTAGCTAAAAGAAAACAAATCCTTAGTACTTTCAAACATATGTTAAGCGTTGTTGTTGGAGAGTATTTTTGTCCATATATTTACCAAGCGAGTAAAATAAGAGTTGAAATTGTGAAGGTGGGACAGGAATGTTGAACATAAATCGTTTGCCCTTGCATTGCAGTCTTGTGTATGAATATATAATAGTCCATCACCCGAGCTGACAGTGAAACAGAACAATACATTGTAAATCATATCGCCAAAGCATGAGTATAGCGCAGCATCAGTTATGTGGAGGCAGGTAAGAAATTATGTCAGTTATTTCATCTTTTAAAAACCTATGAAACTGAAACTTGTGCCTGAGCACTTACACTTGTGAATTACATGATTAATTGAAACAGTCAAAAGTAATAGCTACTTAAGTCAATTACAATTAATTCCCTTTCAACATGACAGTTCAAATCTTATAACTAATAAACTTGGAAAACAATATCCCTGAACATGTTCTAACAACTTATACAGGATACCCAACTCGATAATCTGAGTCAAGTTAATTTATGTCATGTACTGTACAGTACTGTACAATAGATATACTTGATGCATGGATATATAATTTTCTCCAAAGTATTTACAGCATTTGGAATTTGGAACATGGATACCAGATTCATTTGTTAATATGCTATTGTGACTCTAGCTCCAACTATACTATTCATACGGTTTATAAAAGTATACGACTGACAAACTTCCCTCCCCTGACTGTATTGCCGGAAGCATCATGACAAAGCAGACAGAAGCAAATAACAAAAGGCACACCACCGCCAACATCTACTAATATAACAAGATCACATGAGATGAGCCATAACAACGCTGGTGACACATGCACAGCAGCACGACCATTTGGAGATCACCAATATTAGTAAACTGTGTCAAACATGAATAAATCTAGGGGCGACCTATGCATCTGAGTGGAAAGTTTCTTACAAATATAATTCCGCTTGATCAGAAAATTCTGTTCGGTCCTCGGTGTCATTCCAAAATGCATTACTGTACTGTACTGGTATGACACTTGTGCCAGCATTATAGAACACCATTACCTTATGCTTAACCTGATTTCAGTAATATATTTATTTGCACTAGCATCAAATTGAAAAATATAGTAAAGTACTGTATGTGACATTCTTGCACCGTGAGTGATCTGTAACAAAGAGGCCACTTCCCATGAGGGCAAGTGTCAGCCTGTGTGTTCCCCATCAAAGTTCTCCAGGAAACAGAGTGAACGCCTTCAAGGACCACACTGCACCTAAAGCTTTCATAAGGTAGAATCAAAGTATATTTATCAGGTTGGATGCCTTTCCAGTCACCACATCGTACACACATAGACTGAAATGTCCTACCTACCCTGGCTACATACAGTAGTTAACTTTCAAGCAAAAAAGTCAGAGGTATTGAAAACTGATACATAAACTCAGAGAAGTTGATATAATTGTACAAACACCATTTATCAAACACAATCTTGAAGATTCACTTTTAGCTTTATCAAGTTAATTATTGTTGTCAATGAAATGTTTCCCCCTAAAAGGCGATATACTTATTGAAACCTTTTTGTGCTTGTCCTGTACTTATTTAGGACTACATGGTAGGACTGCATTAAAGGGAGTTGATGGGTGATCACACCTATTGCATTCTAATTCCATATTGTGTATTTTTTAAATGTATTATTATATTTCAAATAATTCTATAATCTACAACATCCATCCAAAAATGAATACATTTTCACTCAGTAATACGGCAAATAATATAACAATGTGCATATAATGTCTTTCAATAGTTTGATAACTGCATAACAGTGCTCCCGATAGCAAAGGAAAAATGCATTAGAGAAAATGCAAATACTGTACAGTATTTGAACTATACAGTACAGTAGTTTTAAAATCAGTGAGGTATGATACTGTATCCAAACTATTAACAAACCTTGTGACCAAGTGTCAACATTATGGAATAGCCTAGGGCAACATTGATTGACATATATTATTCAGTTACATTTCCTGGGGGTTAGGGAATAGAATATGCCCCACGTGCCTTCTGCGTGTCGTAAGAGGCAATTAAAGAGGTTGGGTCGGTGGGCTTGCGACCCCCACCCGGAAAAAATATCTAAGCAAAGAAAAACGAACGAACAGCCTCGGATGCGGACGGAACCAACGTTGACGAACCACGACCGACTAAGGACATGCCTTCGGACATTCTGAGAATGGCTACGTGGAATGTTAGTGGCATGAATGATGGCACAAAAGAGAGAGAGAGGTTCTGGAAGTGTTAGTGAATGCCAGGCTGGATGTATGTGGAATGACAGAGACCAAATGGAAAGGTTCAGATGTGAGAGTGGGAGTGTGGAATGGGTGTGTGTGCTGGAGTGAGTGAAGGAACAGCGCGAGAGAAGGTGCATGTTTGTTTGTAAGTAGCAAAGGGAAGGAATGTGTGTAAGAGAGTATGGGTCTGTGGGTTCAAGGATTGTGTGGGTGAGAATGAAAGTAGGAATACACCGTGGGTGATTGTATGCGTGTATGCCCCGACAGAGGATATACTTGAAAGAAAGAAAGAGGAGTTCTGGATGAATGTGGAGGCGTGCCTGGAGAAGTTTGACAAGAACGAAAGAATATTTCTGATTGGGGATATGAATGGTAAGGTGGGTGATAGGAAAGTTGAGGGAGTGGTGGGAGGGTGGGGGGTACCATCAGAGGTGAATGGGAATGGTAGTGCACTTGTGGACGTATGTGTGGGGAGGAGGCTGTGGATAGCCAACACCTTCTTCCGACACAGAATGATCCACAGGTACACGTGGAAACGGATGTTGACGATGAAGGATAAGACAGTGGTGGAACGAAAGTCATTGATTGATTATGTATGTGTGGATGAACGAATGAAGATCTGTGATGGATGCTAGGGTGTATAGGGGTATTGGAGGGGGTCTGTCTGATCATTATGTAGTGGTAGCTAAGGTTAGGATACGAAAGAAGTGGGTGGGGAAAGCGGGGGGGAGGGGAGAGGAGGAGGGTGTGGAATGGTGAGGAGGGTGGAGAGGTTGCAGGAGGAGGAAGTCAGGGAGGAGTACAGGAGAGCAGTGGAAAGACGACTAGGTGGGTTCGACCTGGAAGTTATGGAGGAAGTGGAGGAGATGAGCAAGGTGTTTAAGGATGAGATCTGTGCAGCATGTGAGGAGGTGTGTGGAGTGAGGAGAAGAGGGAGGGGAGTGAAAGGTACAGCATGGTGGACAGAAGAGGTAAGAATAGCTGTGGAAGAAAAGAAGAAAGCATATAGAGAGTGGTTGGGTAGTAGAGGGAATGAAGATTCCGAGAGACAGAAACGAGCGAGGTACGTGGAGAGTAAGAGGGTGGTGAAGAGAGTAGTGAAGGAAAGTAAGAGAAGAGTAGATGAGGAATATGGAAGGAATCTGAGTGTAAAATGGAGGGAGAGTAAGAACTGTTCTGGAAAGAAGTCAAGAAAGTTAGGGAAGGTAGCAAGGGAAACAGTAAGGGTGTGAAAGATAAGAATGGGAGAATGCTAGCCGAGAAGCAAGAGAGAGTCGAAAGATGGAGGGAGTACTTCAGTGAGTTGCTAAATGAAAGGAATGAAGAGCCAGCAAACATAGCTGGATATGGTATGGGAGGGAGAAGAAGAGAAGTAGTGGAGGAGGAGGTGGGGATCAGGAGGTCAGAAGTGTGGGAAGCCATGAAAAGAGTGAAGTTGGGGAAAGCACCAGGAACAGATGGAGTGTGTGGGGGAAATGTTGAGGTATGGTGGTGAGATAGTGATAGAATGGGTATGGAAAATGTGCAAACTAGCATGGGAGAAGGGGAGTGCACCCGATGACTGGAAGACTGGCATAATAGTCCCCCTATATAAGGGCAAAGGGGGGAGAGGAGTGTGTGGTAACCACCGAGGAATATGTCTTCTAAGCGTAGTAGGGAAGGTATACAGTAGGGTAGTGATTGAGAGAGTGAGAGTGAGAACGGAGAAATGGATAGGCGACGAGCAGGGGAGGTTTTAGGAAGGGAAGAGGATGTGTAGATCAGATTTTTACCCTGAATTGTGTTGTGGAGAAGTATCTGGAGAAGAAACAAAAGGTGTATGTTGCCTTTATGGACTTGGAGAAGGCCTATGACAGAGTGGATAGAGAAGGTTTGTGGAAAGTACTTAGAATATACGGAGTAGAGGGCAAGTTGCTGAAAGCAGTGAAGAGCATGTATGAGGGTGCAAAGGCGGCAGTACGTGTGGAGAGTGAGCAGAGCGAGTTCTTTGACCTGAATGTTGGTTTTGAAACAGGGGTGTTGTTGTGATGTCCCCGTGGTTGTTTACTGTATATATGGATGGAGTTATGAAAGAAATACTATCAAGAGCAGTGGATGTTGGTGTATCGCTGAAAAGGGAGGGAATTGAGTGGAAGCTACCTATACTGCTGTTTGCGGATGATACAGTTCTGATGAGTGATAATGAATGGGAGTTGCAGGGTCTGGTAAATGAGTTTGGAACAGTGTGCGAAAAACGGAATTTGAAGGTAAATACGGGGAAGAGCAAGGTTATGGTCTTCGAAAGGGGTGAAGTCACAGAGTGTGAGGTGAAGCTGAACGGTCAGGCTATGGAGATCGTCAACTCTTTTAAGTATCTGGGCAGTGTGTTGAGTAAAGATGGGACTATGGATGAAGAGGTGGGAGACAGGGTACAACAGGGGAAGAGGGTTGTAGGAACTCTAAAAGCAGTAACAAGTATAGGGTGGTCAGTATGGAAGTGAAGAAGTCCTTGCATGACAGTGTGGTAATCCCGACACTGACTTACGGAAGCGAAGCATGGGACGTTGGTTGAGAGACTTAGACCAAGAGTGAGAGCAGTGGAAATGAATTACTTAAGGAGTGCGTGCGGAGTTACATGGAGGGATAGACAGACTAATGAGGAAGTAAGAAGGAGGTGTGGTGTGGAGGTAGATGTGCTGGAAAGTGTGAAAAGGAACAACTTGAGATGGTTCGGCCATATGGAACGCATGGAAAGCGAGAGAATGACTAAGAGGGTGTACGAGAGCGAGGTGGAGGGACAGAGGGGGAGAGGTAGACCGAATATGAGGTGGAAGGATGGAGTGAGGAACTACATGAATGAAGGCGGTGCTGGTTGGGGGGAGGGGCGTCGACTGACTGGGGACAGAGGTGCATGGGGGCGGTTCGTTCGTGGCCACCCCTTCGGGGATCACGGCGTCAGGCAATAGATAGATAGATTTCCTTATACAGTATTATTACCGTAAATTGACACTTACGATACGGGCATATTTCCGCCATATTCGGGCTCATTCAGGCACTCCTGATTGATTAGGCAAATGTCTGAATGAAATTAAATATATTCAGCCAAAAACTAGAAGAAAATAGCTTCAAAATTACACCAAAAGGAGCTTCATAGCTCGTGGGCTTCACCCGCAGCGCTACCATAGACATTCGCTAAAATGTGCAATTATCGCTAATGTCGCACTACATTTGTCTTTAGCAGCGCTTTATATCTCGCGAGAACATGGACCAGAGTCCTCAGTGTCGCGGCCGACTGGCTGGGGGAAGGACATTTGGCCTGTTGTGCTCCCGTTCCCTCGCACTTGATTCTACAGGCTTTAAGAGGCTTTACAAGCCTGTAAATTGCTGTAAATTGCCATGGCGTTCTGGAACGTCTCCCGCAGCCAATGGGTTAATACAACGTAGTTAAGTACAGTACCCATTTTATACATTAAATTTTGTTTGTATGTTGCTGCAAGATTTATTCATATTGTCAAGTAATGAGGCAGAAATATTTTTAGATTATAACTCGCCTAAATATTTTTAGCATATAACTCACCTGTCACAAACACACTTTAACTCTTTCAAAATACGAAGATACGTATTTATCTTATACAGTACTGTATTCTGGATTATTCAATTTTATACAGTTTAGGAAGGCTCTTTTTAAGTCCTTGGGTTCATTGAGATATACTTAACCCACTTCATTCCTAGAGGGCCTTCCAAAGCTGAATAGAATGTCTAGTGATAGACAAAATAAAGTACAGTAAATTTTTTAGAAAAGTTCATCATAATATTGAAAAAGTAAAACATGATCCTGGCTACTTACAATTTTTTTTTTTAGAGGGTGACTATTATAACAAATTTTGGGATGGATGTAGATTCTGGGCGTACGGTCGTCATGTTTACATAGGGCGATCGCCGCGGTTAACTTGGCGTCTATTTTGACGGCGATTTTTTCGGTTATTTGCCCCCTGCTGGCAATATATATGATGATGACAATATGTCATGGGGGGGGGGGAACATATTATTGTATCCAATGGCATTCAAAATAGACGGGAACATGATTGCAAAGGTCCGACGCCTTCCCTGCCGCCGCCGCCGCCATGCTTACATTTGTCGATTGCCGTGGTTAAGTTCGTGTCTATTTTGACGGCGATTTTTTCGGTAATTTGCCCCCTGCTGTCAATATATATAATGATGACAACATGTCATGGGGGGGGTGAGGAGGGGGCAAAGCCCCCTCAACATATTATTGTATCCAAAGGCAGTCAAAATAGACGGGAACATGATGACACCGCCACTACGCGAAGTGTAAACAAGGGTGGCGGTACGCCCGCACTTAACATTCTTGCCCAAATTTGACTAAATATTCCAGTTTCCTGCAATAAGTACCATCTTTTACATTATATAACACCTTATGTTTAACCCGGGAGCTATGATAAGCCTTCCAGAAGGTTTTCCTAAGTGACGCCGATAAGCCTTCTAGAAGCGAGCTTTTGGAATGCGTACAAAAACCGTGCCAACAGGCTTCAGGGGCTGCAAATTGGATCAGAAATGGGTGTACATCATCTTACAGTATCTTACCAGTAGATCCTCTGGAAAAAGGCAAACTAGGCCTGTGTATCCAGCTCAGTGCCAGTACTTGCACTGCTGCGGTCGTTCACGGTGTTGGCGGCGGCGGTAGCAGACGCAACATTTTTACTATTCTGTGTTTTTGCTTTGTAATCAAACTTCAAATCTTGTCTTCCCCATGCTTTATCAAGATTACTTTCAAACTTCCTTACTGATTCGGAATCGACTACATACTGGGGCAGTGCGTTCCACTCATTTACCACTCAATCACAAAATGAGTTCTTTGGCAAATATCGACACTCAAAATTATAATACACCTCACAAACACACTCACACTGTCACACACTCAAACTTTATAACCATACAAAACCACTTGACTATTTTTGGCAGACATATGTATATTGTTGGATGCAAAACTTAATTTTCAACACAATGTGATTTTCGTCCAATTCTGACAAACTCGATTTGGGGATGAGATGTAGTGTCCGGCCAATGGTCGTCATGTTTACATAGGTCGATCGCCGCGGTTAAGTTTGTGTCAATTTTGACGGTTATTTTTTCGGTTATTTGCCCCCTGCTGGCAATATATATGATGGTGACAATATGTCATGGGGGGGGGGGGGGAAAGGGGTGAGGGGATGCAAAGCACCCCCTCAACATATTATTATTGTATCTAATGACATTCAAAATAGACGGCAACATGATCGCAAGCGTCCGCCGCCGCCGTCATGTTTACATATGTCGATCGCAGTGGTTAAGTTCGTGTCTCTTTTTCGGTTATTTGGCAATATATATGATGATGACAATATGTCATTGGGAGGTGAGGGGGGGGCTTTGTATTATTGTATCCAAAGGCAGTCAAAATAGACGGGAACATGATCAAGCGTCCGCTGCCGCTCCGCGTAGTGTAAACAAGGCTGGCGGTACGCCCGAACTCTACATTCTACCCTCGATTTGTTGCACCAGGGGTGGGTGGGTCCTAGTTCGTAGCTGAACATTAATGGATTCAAACATAGATACACTACATTCCAGTACCAAGGAGCTGGCTGTAGATATTGTCAAATTTCATAGGCCTACTAACTAATGCTTGAATTTTGATGAAAGTGCCTGTTCTTTAGATATATCCTCATAATAATGTGCCATATAGATTTATGAAAAAATATGGGACAAAATCTGATGTCATCGGGCCTTTAACCCTATTGGGTCCAAGGAAGGTCTTTTAGGGACTTGCCTGTTTCGTTTCATTTGTTTGGATATCTAAATATGTTTCACCAAATTAGCTTGGTTGTTGTTGTTGTTGTTGTTGTTCCCTAAGCTGCCTGGTCGAACAGCCCCGAGTCCCTGAGAAAGGCCATGGCCACGATCGGGCTTTCCCACAGAGCTCTCATTGAGTGTAGATTGTGTTGTTGGCGTAAGTGGTTGTGTGAAATGCAGTCTTCTATGATGTGTTTAATGGTATGGGGTGCTGTGTTACATCCCGGGCAGGCGTCGACAACGGAGTCATCCAGTCTCTTCTGATAGCTCAGGAGAGCTGGATGGTGTCCGCATCTCAGCCTGGCCAGGTGGACTCTGTCCTCGCGAGGAAGGGAGGATTCGGAAGGATGGATTTCGGGAGGTCGTGCATGCAGCTGCGTGTTGTCTGTGAGTGAGTGGATGGATTGGTGAGAGATACGAGTATGGATGTGCTTCTGGAAGTTGGTTCGGGGTGGGCAGGGAGGGAGAGAGGACAATAATTGTGTGTGATACCGTGTGCTGGGTGTTGTTTTGATATTTCTTGGTGTCTGTGGGTGTGTTGCCATGTGGGTGGTCTTCGTTCGTGGAGGCTGCTGCCAGGAATTGAGTGCCTCTCATGTCCAGATGGTCTTTGACTTTGAGGATTTTGGTTTCTTGATGTAGGTGATCTGTGGGTGCAGTAGCTGTGCAGCCTGTAATGATCTTCAGGGCTTTGTTTTGAATAGTCTGTAAGGTCTTATGATGTGTTTCAGCTAGGTTAGAAGCCCAGGCTGGGCTTGCGTATTCCATCACTGATCTTATGTATTGTTTATATACTGTGGTGGTAGTTTCTTTGTTGTGTCCAAATTTTGTGTGAGCAAGTGACCTGAGGGCGTTAAGTCTGGGTGTCAGTTTCTTTTTAATGTTTGTGGTGTGCTGTTTGAATGTCATATGAGTATCATAGGTTACTCCTAGGATTTTGGGTGTGTGTGTATGTGTTAGGGGTGTGTTGTTTATGGTGAATTGAGGGATGTATTCGTGTTCTCCTGTCCAACTTGTGAGCAGGGTTGCGGTGGATTTGGCTGGGGCTAGATTAAGTTTGTTTGTAGTGCACCAGCCATGTAGTGTGTTGAGATAGGGTTGAAGGAGATCTGTTGCTCTTTTTGGGTCATGGTGTGTGCATGTGAGTGTTATGTCATCTGCATAGGAGGCTAAGTTTATTTGGGGCGTATTGGGTGTAGTTATATCGTGCATGTACAGATTGAAGAGTGCGGGCGATAGGACGGATCCTTGTGGGACTCCGTTTGGAAAGTTTCGAAAGTCAGGAATCGAACGTATTGCCTCAGAATCGGAGAAGATTTATTCGTGGCCACTCTCTCGGGGATCAATACGTCTGACAATAAAGTACAGAGTGTACAGTACTGTAGATAAATAGTGTTACTTCTTTTAACCCTTAACTGTCGGCGCCCGGCTATTGTCGAGTGAAATAAATGTGGCCTATGTGGCGGGTCACGGCTATTGTCGAGTGCAATTTTGAGCACGTAATGTGCTCTGAGAGAGAGCAGAGCGGTGGGAGGAGCGTAGGTTACCTAATGACCGCTCGCCACGGTGGCCGTAGAGCTACTAAGATGTACTCCACCCTCTCTCACTTGTTTCACACGTAATAATGTAAGAAAATGACCGTATTTTAGCAATTTTGCCCTTCGGTTGCAAGACAACCAGTGATCGTAGAAGGATGGTTCGGGTGTCATTGGAAAGCTCAATTTACGCCCTTTCAGGGATACATACTTGTATTACGCTCTGGGTCTTGTTTACGTATGAAAAAGAGCACGGAAACAACCCCATTTATGGTAAAAAAAAACACTGGGCGGTACATAGAAATTACCGCCTAGGCCGCTCGTTGAGTGTTAAGACAGATGGCGACATTTATGAAGTGTAATTTTTAGTGTTTCACACATTACTACTACTTAAAACTACTACATTTAATACTACTACTAATATTATTATATGTATATTATTATTATTATTATTATTATTTACTTCTACAATTTCTACTTCTACTACTACTACTACTACAGGTATTTTACATTGCTACTACAATTACCAATTTCCTACTACTGCTACACATAATAATAATACAAATAATAATAATAATAATAAATATTATATAAACATAATCGCAAATGTGTTTTGAAATGCTGGTTTAATGTTATTTTAATACCACGAATTTTGTTGATATATTTGAAGATAAATATTGAATCTATATGCTCTAAAGATCATAAGAAAATTTGTTTTAACCCTCGGCAAAACCTAATAAAAAAGTATGGTACTAAAATGTCTTTTTCGTAACAAGGTTGTCAATACGGTACTTTCAGTCATCGATAGCTCTAAAGATCATATGAAAATGTGTTAAACCCTCTGAAAAATCTAATATAAAAGTATGGTACTAAAATTTAATTTTCGTAACAAGGTTGTCAATACGGTACTTTCCCGTTATCAATGTACAATCAAGCTGAAGATTGCAGAGTAAACACCATAGACTTCATCGACTTTTCTTTCACCTTCGTATTATCGACAGCCATTTTTTTTTATTTTGTATTAAGGGATTAGCCTAGTACTCAACCAGCGGGGGTGTGGGGGCAGCAGCCCCCACCCATAATACTAGGTTAGGTTAGGTAAGGTTGTTAGGTTAGGCTAATGTCTTTTCATATCACTATCGGGGGGGGGGGGGGGGGGGGCGTGTGTCTCAACATCGATCGATAGGCCCTAATGGAGAAAATAGGTTTTCCCGAGATTTCTAATTAATTACAAACACTATATATTGATGCAAATTACCAATTTTGTTTATAAAAAACACTCGAAAAATTCGTGGTATTAAAATAACATTTTTCCGAAATGCTTCAGGAAGTAGTATACTAAATTTAACGATAATCATGACGGTGCAAAAACATCACAGCATAATGCACATTGTTTCCCAGTGCAAGAGAAAAAATCACGTTTCCTCTGTGACCTTCAACACAATACAGCAACAACATCGTCTCTATTATTATATACACCATGCGAAAAATCAGAAATTACATTCGCATAATTAATGTCCTACAAATGGTGTATAAAAAATGGCCAATATATAAATTTGTCACATTATTAATGTCGCCAGTTGGCAGTTGGCCTACAAATCACAAACTTTATATACTTAAACCCTTAGGCTACACTACAAAAGTACAAATTTTTAACTGTATTCTGGCTACCAGTAGACTATTATAATCAGCTTACAGAACACATTGAAGGAATAGAAAAGTTACGTGACTTAGTTTGTACAGTACTTCTTTCAGTTTTAGGTCCTTCTTAATCTGAATACAATCGTCTAATGATAACCAGAATGGGATGACAATGACGTTATCGTTTGGTTTAGCTAGTGACAAGTTCCATGTCTCTACTTTGCAAAGTTTGTGTTTAATATACTGAACACTGTAAAAATAATATATGGGTATGAAAAGAGCAGTTAAAAGTGTCCTCAATATAATAAACCCATCTAATGTAAGGATAGAAAGGTAAATCACTATCGAAAATATCCTATGATTTTATATACCATTTTATACCCTATATATTTTTAGTGTAGCCTAGAACACCGATTGGACCAATAATTCAATACCAAATCTTATATAAATAAGTGTACACTAATCGTTTGGCAATACATTATTAACCCTTAGTCATAGTTTTGAGCAAGTGTTATTAATAAATACCGAATTACAGAAACATTATAATGTGCTAAACTTGATACGATCTTAACCCCTTCTGTACCAGTGACATCTTTGTTATTACATTCTGGCAATTATTAGACGATTTAATCAGCTTAGGAAGGACGTCTACAAATTAAAAGGCTACAAAATGTTTCAAGTATTCGTTTTAGCTATATATCCCTCCCAAGCTGTACAAACTCCGTCTAATTATAGCTAGAATAAAATTAAAAAAGACGTCGCCGGTACAGTGGGTTAAAACGTGTAGCCTACACAAAATAGTGTGTAATTCTATATAGACCACACAAATCATATAATAGTGCAGTAACAGAGACGACAGTGTAGGCTAGACATGGCTAGCCTATTGTTCATTGTGATTTTAACCCTTGTGTATACGAAGACGCGCTTTGCCTTTCAGTCTGGCTATCAGTGGTCAATCTAATTTAGATTAGGAAATAATTTTTGAAGTCAGAAGGTATACCGAGATAATAATGCATAATATTTCTTCTTAAGAGGTCCATCTTAAGCTAAGTAAAATCGTCTAGTGCTAGCCAAGATACAAGAAAACGGCGTCCTTCTGTAAAAGGGTGAGTACAAGTGGCGACATTAATGCAGTGCTTGTTTACGAATATATGTGTAAACAATACATACAGTATATATATTGGTAGTGTTAGTAATATAAAGCTTCCCGTGGCCCACTACTAAACTTCAGAGGGAACATATCCTTATAGTATACGTAAATAGAGCAATAGAGAAGAACATATGCAATTTTTCGGAAATACAGGGTCATACGAAGGTGTACTAAATTACGGATTAATATAAAATGTGAGTTTTATAGTAAAATAAACTAGGCTACGGAAGCAGAAGCAGCAAAACTAGCAAACTGTGTATTGGAGACATTAGGAATGAATAATAATTAAATTATATATATATATATATATATATATATATATATATATATATATATATATATATATATATATATATATATTACAATAACCCAGGGCCAATTCCTCAAGGTTGACCTACTATAGTACGCCTAATACCGTATATTTACTCCAAGCAATAAATTGTTTAAATGATTTTAATATATTGTTTATATTTAAAAATATATTTAATGTATAAATCCATATATAATTATGGATTGCAACAGCACCAATACAATATGTTTAGAATTCGCCAATCGGTATCCATCACGGTACTAACAATAGATAAATCTTCAAAAGAGTGAGGCCTACCATTAAAACACATAGGCTAATCAGCCATAAACAAAGAAACACTTACCTCCGTTCGAAACGAAACCAAGACCAAAACAAGACAGATCTGGCTGTACAGCCGACGCCAACCCCGCTGATGCCAGAAGCCCCATCAAGCAGAAGAAGGGGAGTCTCCACGTTTCGGCGGCCATCTTGGATGACGAGAGAAGGGGCGGGAGGAGAGGAGGAAGGAGGGGACTCGCTCTCCAGTCTCTAGGTCTTGTTACTCCATGGTTGAGATTTTTGGCCCTGGTTTTGGCCCTGAAAAAAACAACAACAATACATTAACATAACTATTCAAACAATATACCAAAGCGGCAGCATTGAAGTAATACTAATAGCACGACAGTATTTACAACAGTATTTTCATTATTAAAACATATAAAGGTAATGCCTATCAAACATAGAAGGAATATGCTGTACTACATTTCCAATATTCTTATATTACCGGTACCCGCTATCTTTATCACACAGCTGTATATTTTGTGGAACGTCAACCTGGCATTCCATTTCGTGGTGTGAAAAAAAAAAAAAAAAAAAAAAATTTCAGGATGTAATTTCCAGGATATAATTACCCCATGATTCCCAGTACTCAGATGTAAAGGATTGATACATTTCGGGCGGGTACTGTACAATCATCTTCATTATGGGATATCTAACGGGGAACAACTAATCAAGAATATTCGTAAATAAAAGAATGGCCCCATCGTCTACTGAAAGGGTAAATGCCCAAGTGCCGAAAAGTTAAAGGCATTCCAATAATTTACCAACTTCGCCCATTTCAGACCAGAGCTTCCCCCGCAACCCGTGGAAATAATGGCTGCAACCAAACCAACCCTTCTTTTGCAATGCTCTTTAGCCTCTCTCTCTCTCTGGCAATATTGCAACTCAAATGGTAGCCTACATAACCGGTTTAGGATACATACATACAGTATCTCTTGATTGATAATTAGCATGCAGTGCAACTGATCAAACCATACTCACTCAATCTTTCATATTCGCACTCCAACACACACACACACACACACACACACACACACACACTCTCTCTCTCTCTCTCTGCACGGGGTTTCCTATGATGCAACAACCACAGAGGACAAGCCAGAGGTAGAGCGAAAAAAAATATGAGAGAGAGAGAGAGAGAAAGAGAACCAATCACACTGTCTCCTGTAAGCTTTTGAGACTACAACATACAAAACTAAAACAGTTCAATAGTTTAATCTTTTGACTACCGCACGAGAAGCTCTTCAAGAATGTGATGAAGTCTTCCAGATATATATTATATTCTGTGACATAAATCGTGGTCTGAAGTTTTCGAAGCTATCCAGAACTAAATCGAATATCCAATATTTGTTTCTCATTATTTACGATTCGGAAATTCGTGTTGTTGTTCGAGGGTTCATTTAGGGCCAGGATTTTTTATCTTACAATGCAGGTTAAAACATATAATCGCTCACAAAGAGAAGTCTTTTCTAAACTGAATTACATCTTACAATATTCGCTAAAACAAAATTAAAACTTCGCCATCGTATCGAAAGGGTTAACATTTAAACTATTAATAGTAAACTAGAAATATAATTACCGGTACATTAAAATATACCACAAATTTTGAAGGTAAACTGCATGTACTGTACATCGTTGACTGCCTCTTGTTTTCTGTATGTTCGTGAACATTGTTTTTCTGTTCACATTTCCTTGCCAATTGGAAAGGCCTAATAGATGGTATTTATTATGTCAACACTCTGCACGCTTTCTGTCGCTTGGTCGATATGCACACACCGACACATACACCCACAAATAAACATTAACATGCGCACGCTTGCCTACACACTCAAACAAAGGCAACACTGAAAATAATATAACTTAGATAATTATAAAAACATACACAATACACATAGGTACACATACACGTACGCTTACACAAACACACGTAGGCACACCGATACCAAAGCATACACAAACACACGCAGGCACAGTCACATAAGCGCACACAAACACACACGTAGGTACAGACACATAAGCATGAGACAAACACATTGAGGCACGCACACAGACACGTATACTACCTAAACTGAGGCAATGACACGTAAGCTTACATAAACACAAGTACACACACACACACACACACACACACCCTCTCTCTCTCTCCTTTACTATCCAACTCTACGACTCTACCACTTTCCCTTACCCTGGATTTTGCCATCTATACTAGAATATTTAAGTTCTGGGCACCTGGCTGGGACTATAAGACATGTATGGCCAGTATATCTATGTACAAATCAGTGTAAACTCACTCACTCACTCACACTCACACACACACACTCTCACTCTCTCTCTCTCTCTCTCGTGATATAGCCCACTGTAACATCGTGACCTGGTCCCTTCAGGCACAAAGTCACATCATCACGAGAATATGCCCCTTTCCCTTGTACAGTTGACAGAGTAGCACATTATTGTGGTGGACACCAGTGTATGACACTTGAGAGAGAGAGAGAGAGAGAGAGAGAGAGAGAGAGAGAGAGAGAGAGAGAGAGAGAGAGAGAGAGAGAGAGAGAGAGAGAGAGAGAGAGAGAGAGAGAGAGGAGAGAGCGAGAGAGAGAGAGAGAGAGAGAGAGAGAGAGAGAGAGAGAGAGAGAGAGAGAGAGAGAGAGAGAGAGAGAGAGAGAGAGTACAACAAAGTCCTCAACAAACCTGAACAAAAGTAAGTTACAAATTCTTTATTGTGAAATTGTGATTAATTTGGTTGGAGTTTTGTTGTGTTCTATTAAAACTTCAAGAGCACATTGTGAAGGTGGTATCTGCCTGTCAAATGTCATAACTATATTATCATAAACAATGAAAATCCACAATGCTATCCACTCATACGTTTCGTTGTGACCCTAAGCTTCTAAATGTGTATACTGCCAGATCAATTTCGTAACGCATATATGCCAAGATGTCGAGGAATTACCCAGACTGTACTTGATAATATTTAATGTTGCCACATAATTTTATTAACTATTCTACTGTAAGTCAGCTGTAAGATCAGGCAAGGTAAAAACAATTTAACTCCCAATCCCTTCATTACCCCTTTCCCACAACCCCCACACACCACGGTGCCCAACAGTTGCCCTCTGCAGGTCTCCCAAAGAACCCCTGTGAGGGTAGGTACAAATACTGCAAAGTCCATGTTACGCAAGAGTATAAAATATATGAAACGCCTCCGTAACTTCAGACGTATTTTAGCTTTATGCTTAAGCTTGGGGACACGCAGAGGGCTGCCCACGGGTAACATGATATGCGGAGGTTGTGCGGAGAGTTAAGGGGCTAATGGGAAGGATAACGATGAGGATAAGGAGATTTTTTTTTGGGGTGATCCTAGCTTTAAAACTATCAAGAGTGGGACTGTTAACTATATGAGATGGAAGGTGATTTCACTCTTGGATGCTGCGGGGAAAAAATTAGTACCCAAATGTGTCGGTGCTTGCCTGGTATGTGTGGTATTTTCGGTTGTGGCTGCCTCTTGTGGATCGTATGTTTGTAGGGTGTAAATATGTGTCTTTGTCTATGTCTACTAGATTGTTTGTGATTTTGTATAGCATTTGTTGTCTGTGTATTTGTCTCCTTGATGCAAGTGTGTCAAATGTAATGTCTTGTTTAAGCAAAGTGACCGATGTAGTGTCTGTAATCACGTCTGATCCATCTTGCCGCTTTATTTTGTATGGCTTCTAATTTATTGATGTTCGCTTAAAATACAAAACGAATGCACCTTTTAACAAACATGAACACAATTTTTACAAATACGCTCATCATATATTTTGTGTAGTTATTATCCCCAGGGGGTAAGGGAGCCTTCATCTAATGGAGGAAAACAAATAATATTTCTCACGCATCCTACTGCGTGTCGTACAAGGCGACTAATAGGGGGGATGGCGATAGACGTGTGGACCAACAGCCATTACTATGCAATAGTCTCTATCTTAGCACTGTTTTGGTATGGCACTGCCGAGGCTGGTGGGGCGCGGATAGGCGCCACAGGGGACTGGGTCTTACCTGGGCACTGTTTGGCACCACACCTGTGTGAGCATTCGGCAACAGTGTTTGCATGTTGGAGCAGTGTTGGGCAGGATTTTATTGTTCTATAGTCCAAATGATCTAATATACAGCAGTCATATTATGGTGCTGTATTTTTGTAACCCTGTTAAGGCTGGTGTGGTTGCAGATACTGCAGGTGCAAGTGCTGCAGGGGGACTCTGTGGAGTCTTGCTGAGGCACGGTTAGCACTACCAACATCAGCCACAGTGATGTCTTGGTGGGGCAGTGCTGTGGCGGGACTTTATTGTACTACAGTACACTCCAACTACTGAAAGGGCATCCCGTCTGAGCCGTTACAATGCATGTAATGGAAAAATGACGCTAAACCATTGTATGTAAAACATGACTTCTAAGCGCGAACGTCCATGAGCACCTTCTTCTTTTTGTGGAGTTGCTGTCCCTTTTCAAAGCCAGCTCACCTATGCACCGGTGACTCAATGTTGTAGGTGCATCAAGATTCGACGGTAAACAGCAATGACCTTTAACCTACTATCTACGATCCTACATCCTCGCATCGACGTCCTGTTCATGACATCATAGTCAGTGACGTCAATCGTCGTCTCGCCATACTTTCAGTGTGTTGGCGTCGTTTTAATTTTGTCCTGATAGATTATTTATTATTTCAGCTTTGGAAGGAGGCAAAGGGGTAAACTCTATCCCAATTATCTTCTTAAAACTAGGTCTACCCACATATCTTACCTAAACTAGATACAATTATCTACATTTGGCAGACAACATTAATATGGCGTAATAATCCTGAAGGGGTTAACAAAATAAAAATTAATAATATAAATCGATGAGTAATGAACCCTCTACCTCTCTCTACCTTGGGATTACTGTGGTGTAGTAATATTATTAATACTCAGGCAAGGCTTTCCAACGCACTCAGACAGCAAAACGAAAGCATTACCATATTTCTCCAGACAAATTAACTACCTACAAACGTAATTTCGCCTGTACCCTTACTCTGCAATAATTCTTATCACAGAGAATACAATCTCACAGTTCCGGTTTGTGACGTCACGGATTCGGTGTAAATTGGCAAAGACGCTGTATCGCAGTGGCACAGCAAAAATTGGGTTCCTAAAATTCCGCGAACCCCGTGGACAATTCCTTGGAAAACATCGATCCCTCATGGCGGCCGCGGAGGGATTCGGGGGCAAGACCAAGTCGTATTTAATCAGGGGGGCCGACGGATGCGACCTCCAATGAGAAAAGGAAGCAATTTTTTTTAAGATTTCCCTAGGTGTGAGTGTGGGGTCGGTAATATTATTCGGTTACGAGGCTTGGCTAGATATACAACTCGGCGAGACTTGGCATCAAGATAGTGACGCACGAATATATGTGCCGCCTTCCCAACCTCGCTTTAGGAATAACACACGCCTTTTAACATATCCTTAAAACTGAGTCTGCTATGATATATACCTTAACTACCAACATTTACCAAACTCTTTTATACATTATCTGTATGACTTTAAAAAGGTGCTAAATGGGTGAAAGGAGGGGTTATGTGAAGGGATGTGTCTCGAAGTTTCCAGGTATCGCCGAGTGTTACAGTCGGAGAGGGCTGTACTTGTGTCACTTTGTATCATCTAAAAGTTTAGTCACAAGAGCGTTTTTTTTTTCCCGGCATCTTTTCTAGGTAAACTTGGTTTGGAAGCTTCTGAATTCAAGCTATATAGGCTAAGATTTCAACCAACCTAAACAATTTAACGTCAGTCAAGTTAACCATAGCTAAAAACAAGCTGCCAAAAAATAAAGACCAATCAACCAGCCGGAAAAAAACCCCGCTCATGTGACTCGGCCTTTACAATCGGAGAACGATGTGTGTGTGTGTGTGTGTGTGTGTGTGTGTGTGTGTGTGTGACTCGGCCTTTACAATCGGAGAACGATGTGTGTGTGTGTGTGTGTGTGTCGTCTAAACAACGCGTCTCAAAGCATTGCTGGAATTAATCTTGGCTTTATATAAAGCGAGTTGTACAGTCGTCACAGTTTTTCCGAAGACATAAATATGAAAGCAGTTTATTATGCAGTATTTACTTCATCTATAAATTGCTTCGTTAACTGAGAGAACGTAGATCATTCGTGTTTTTTACTTCCATACCTAAAATTGCAAAAATTACGCCTGTGCGAGATTAGGTAAAAATACGGCTTGGTATATTTCTGCTTCTGCTACGGTACCTGGCTAGATGCTGCCAGAACAACTCTTTGTCAGTCGCCACTACATTTACATAAACAAAAAAGACTATAAGCGGGGCCACAGTTATTTTAATATAGTATTATGTCCCCGTCTATTGAGTACGATCGTTCAGAGATCCGCAGAATGCCATTTTGGGGCAGCATGATGTGCGGGGATTGTTGGAGGACTGAGTTATTCTATGTCTACATTAAACGGGCGATAAATTTCATCCCTTTCCAGCCAGCACTTGATTGCAGAATAAAGACCATTCTTTCCTCTCATATGGGTAGTTTGTTTTCAGAACTGACAATTTATTCCATTACAAAAATCAAGTCACAGCTCGGTAATCAAAATAGCAACAACAATTTCCGACGAAGTTAAATGAACAAAAATTAAGAAAAATAAGGAAAACAACCGCTCCAATACGATGACGCTATTCACAGTAGGCCTATATTTTGGTTATTTGACGATTTGATTCAAACTGAGAACCTATGGGAGTTTCATGAAATGTTTCAGACATATTTTATCCTTTTTTATTTAAAGAACATATCCAAGCTGAATAAATTCGTCATATGAATATAACCAAAATAAAATTAATATATTGTAATGGTAGGCCTATACAAAGATGATCAGGAGTATATATATATATATATATATATATATAGAGAGAGAGAGAGAGATAGATAGCTAACTTAAAATATTACCCAAGTCAGACACCCCTGAGCCCAAGGTCGCTTACTTGGCGTGGCTTCCCATTAACCCCTTCAATACTCCACTATCTACATTCTCTTCTTCCTAACAGTAGATGACTTTATTCAGCTTAGGAAAGAGCTGTGGAAACAATAAGGTTAATTATTAGGATAGTTTGTTATCTCGAGGTAATTCCTAGGCTTACCAATATATCTTTGAACTTTATATTGTCCTTTGGTTTGTTTAGTTTGCAAGTTTTACATTTTAATTAATGGGTTAAACTTAAAATGGCGCCGTCGTAATAATAAAGGATAGAACGGGGAACATTGCAACACTCTCGTCTGATAGATAGTTACTTGTGTAAGATTCCATAATATTTATAAAACAAGCACCACATATTATAGGCCTATTGTGTGATCAACTATTTACTGTATGTTACAGTATAATAATGGAACACCCTGGACAGAATAGAGTGGACGAATATGAACCGCAAAGGTAGAAAACAGAAAGAGAGGAAAAAAAAAAAAATATCCAGCATGATTACACGAGAAAATCCTTTCATAAAATGCTTTCTCATAGCCCGAGTACACGTCAATAGTCGTCCGATTCCCAAGCGATCGCTCAAGCAGCTTAATCAACATAAAACAAACCTCTCCCCCCAAACAATCCCCCGCTAATATATCCCAGATGATTAAAAACAAGCATCACAAGAATACCCAGAAGGCACAAAGGGGTTTTGATAGAGGGAGGGAGGAGGGTGGAAGTGGAATGAATTTGAAGCCAGGGCAGCAGGGATTCGAACACGCCCACAGCATCAGTGTTGCCAATATAGCAACTTTGCAGCTACATCTAGAAATAATAACTTGATCCAGTGACAATTTTGAGTTAACGACAAGAATTGAAAATAATTCTTAGAGACATAAGCCATTTATAATTGATATTCCAGAGATTGTGCCATTTCTTATATTGTGATATTCTGCATTTTCTTCTATCTAGGTACATTTTAGCAACTCTCGAAAACATGAAATATAATATTCTCGAGATGAGAGGCCTTTTACTTTCGATGTTATCGATAGCATTGCTCTACCAATATGTGCATCCTCTACCTTCCAGCGACATTTCAGCAACTCGTGGCTACAATAATTCTAGCAATAGTTTGGAGATATAAGCAATATATAAACGTATTTTTTTAGATTGTGCAATTGTTCTAAGCGACATTGTAGAAAAATTAGAACCAGAGTAACTTGTCTATACCCGGTTTCAGCGACTCTTGAGAGGATAACGGCAAACCTATGTCAATAATTCTAGCTGATTGGCTCTTGCGACCGTGTCTCGTCTTGTAAATATTTATTCTTAACAAAAGTTTTAATAATCACGGTCGCAAAACTCATTCAACTGCCATATAATTATGTGGGCCGTATTTTACTCGGAGTCCCTGACACCAAGTACTGTATAGCACTAATCTGCATTTACTACCATCTAGCGACATTTCAGCGACAGTGGAATGTTAATCTAGCGATACTATGTGATGTAGATGTGGTAACCCTGCCTCCCCATCCGGTCGCCGCCGTCGCCAGCTCAACTCGAGTCTGGAGACTCCACTTGAACTAGCTCAATTCCACAGGATCGATGGACTTTCCAAAGCCTAGTCGCGCGATGTAAAAAAAAATAATGTGGAGAGAGAGAGAGAGAGAGAGAGAGAGAGAGAGAAAGAGAGAAAGAGAGAGAGAGAGAGAGAGAGAAGGAGAGAGAGAGAGAGAGAGAGAGAGAAAAGAAGAGAGAGAGAGAGAGAGAGAGAGAGAGAGAGAGAGAGAGAGAGAGAGAGAGAGAGGGGGGGGGAAGAGAGGAAAAATCCAACTAAACACATTCCTCTTAATAAAATGCTCCCAACTCAAACACTGCTTGGGTAAGGATATGAGAGAGAGAGAGAGAGAGAGAGAGAGAGAGAGAGAGAGAGAGAGAGAGAGAGAGAGAGAGAGAGAGAGAGAGAGAAGGGGGGCCCCCCCCCCTATAGGAAAATAAATGCAGGTACGCAAGCATTCCTGTAAATAAAATGCTTCTTATTCAAACATTGCTTGATTAAGAACAAGGGTTGTTTCCCGAACAATAACACGCCTAGCTCAGAAAAAAATACATCAAAATAAATAAATACATACACTATAATAACATTAAAATCATGTCTACACCTTGGCCTTTAACCCATTCTTATTCTGACCAATCTGTCTTCACATTATCTTCATATAGGCCTAGTAATTTGCTCCACCGTGAAGAATGTTATAGGAGGATTATATATACTGTATATATATATATATAATATATATATATATATATATATATATATATATATATATATATATATATATATATATATATATATATATATATATATATATATATATATATATAGTTATGAGAACCTCAGCAGGTGATCTTGGACACCGCAACTTCCAAATTAGTAGGGCAATGAGAAGAAATACGTTGTGGAACATCATATATATATATATATATATATATATAATTATATATATATAAAAAACAAAAATCTAGAACAAAATTACTACCGGTATTATATAATCACCACTAACACAATCAACACCACAACCACTCCCAACAGCACCACTAATACAATCTACACCACAACCACAACTCACACCAACACTTCTACAACCACAATCACCATTCCTATCACCACAACCACCACGTTCAACAAGGCCCCCTTATTTAGATAAGGCTCCATAGCTCTCCACTACTCAACTCCCATTTAACCTCCAGAACTCAACCTGATATTTAAAAAATGCGCCAACACGACACCTGTCAACCTAGTGCCGATAGACTTGTTTAAACTTCCCGACCCACTGGACCTTATTTGTTTACACTTTTAAATAGTGCATTACATTTTTCAGAACCACCTCAAGTATCACTGTCAAGTGCCAACAATACCACAAACCCCACCAATACTATCATCACCATCACTACCATAGTGAACAAAAGGACACGACCTCCCGAAATCCATCCTTCCGAATCCTCCCTTCCTCGCGAAGACAAGAGTCCACCTGGCCAGGCTGAGATGCGGACACCATCCAGCTCTCCTGAGCTATCAGAAGAGACTGGATGACTCCGTTGTCGACGCCTGCCCGGGATGTAACACAGCACCCCATACCATTAAACACATCATAGAAGACTGCATTTCACACAACCACTTACGCCAACAACACAATCTACACTCAATGAGAGCTCTGTGGGAAAGCCCGATCGTGGCCATGGCCTTTCTCAGGGACTCGGGGCTGTTCGGCCAGGCAGCTTAGGGAACAACAACAACAACAACAAAAGGACATAAACGAGCCATATTTTTATAAGGTCCCCATTTAACCTCCACTACTCAACCCGACATTAACGAGATGAGTCAACACGCCATATGTCAATACTGGGTCCAGCATTTTAGTACCTGCGTTTTATTACTAGTTGATTTAAGATCTGAAGGTGCCTTTCGTGCAATTATATTTACCACATCATCCACAGAAAACTCCAGTTCATTAGTCAAGCAATTACTTTCATTTAATCACGCGTTACACAAACATTAATTATTTACTTTTATTGAACAGTGTTAATTGGTGGGTCTTTTGAACCTAAAATTTGTCAAGATTTGCATGACGACTAATAAACTAGACACCACTGGTTAAAGTTGAATATAATCTACCTTTTCACCTGGCGGACAATCTAATACATCTAGCAGCTGTTTTTATTTGTTCTTATTCTTTTTCCATTAAAGGTGAATTACATAAGCTGCATACCAAGTAAGATGTATATTTTGTATGCATCAACACATATTAAGGATGCTCAGGTTTGTGTATAATAAAGTATATTTACGCCAATAAAGAAAACAAATATTTTGTTAAATATACGAAAATAGTTCGTTGTTTATATTTGGCGGCGTCTGATAGTTGAGACGTCACATAATCCGATAGTTGTCAGGCAACAGAACTTTGCCTTTAACTTGACCCGATTTATTTTATATGTTAAGGGAAAATTTAAGTATATTCCCGATAATGGTGTATTACTAGAGCATTTAACGTTCTGCTAAATAACTGATCTCACGTTTTGTGTAATTCACCTTTAATGAAACTACTATGTGTCTGCATCATATTATTGTAAAGTTAAATAATTAACAACACATTTCGTTACAAAAGCTTAGTAATGGCAGAGTACTCAAGACAGGGACATGGTAATTTACTGTCGGTTGAACAAAAATAACATGATATAATTATGAGCATCTACGAAGTAAAAATACGTCTACGAATTATATTTGAAGCATAGCTTAACTAATTTTTATGAAAGTGCTAGAATTAGAGAATAATTGTTGAAAAGTATATTTGGATAATAATTTGAACGAATTTCACTATTGCCTAGGTATAATTTTTCAATATTATTTTCTACTGAGCGACTGAACAAATACCTGTTGCACATAGCCAGTGTCAAATATTATACAGAACATATAAAGAAAACAAAAACTGCCAGGAAATGGTATCTGGCAGTCATTGATCTTAGACCGAATACCAGGAATCACCCCCAAGCTAAATAAAATCGCCTGGTGTTACTAAGACAGAACAAAAAAATATGTGTGTTGGTGGTGCTGTGGGGGCTAAGTCAGACAGGTTTATAACAGCTGACCCAACCCTGTTCATCCCATTAGCAACACACCTACACCACAAACCACGGGAGAGCTATAGTGTGGCTTAACCATATACACGGTGTACTAGGTCAACTGTCTTCTACGGTAACACACACACACACACACACACAGACCATTAAATGCGTCTAGAGATAGTAAGCATGAAGCCTATACTTACGCTACCATCCTTTGTAATCACACACACACACACACACACACACACACACACACACACACACACACACACACACACACACACACACACACACACACACACACACACACACACACACACACACACACACACACACACACTATTAAATACGTCTAGAGATAGTAAGCATGAAGCCTATACACTACCATCCTTTGGAATCTGGGATAGAAGGGCCTGGTGGTGATACTGAGAATAAAAGAGGATCGTTGGTGCTGCAGAGGTTGAGCCAAACAGGTTCTTAATGGGGAGGGAAGTAGTCGCTTTCCCTCATGTTTACCATATTGGTTTTGACATTTTAAGAAGTTTGTTCCATTAGTTTGGCTATTTTGAGACATTTCGCCCCATTTCTTTGTCAATATTTAGACCTTTCGTGCCATTTAGGTGTCGATTTTTTCCTGGCGAGCGATAGCGAGCCTGTAATTTTAGAAAGAATCGGCCTTCGGCCGGAACATTTTTCTACCGAAAAATGTACACATTTATCTTGAAAGGGGGTGTAGGGTTTTTTTTTTAAAGCTTGATGGAGGTCTAGCGAGGAAACTTAAAAATACATTAATAAATATATGCATTGGCCAAAAACCAAGCACTACCCCCTTAACGTCCGAGCCTATCCTGTTGATTAGCACTGGCGGAAGTCAAGGCTATATAAAAGTCAAGGCTATATAAAAGTCAAGGCTATATAAAAGTCAAGGCTATATAAAAGGATAGGAAACAGTTATATAATGTTAAGGGGAAAAAAAACGTTTTTTCTGGACCCCCTTCTCCCTAATGTTTAGCCCCACTAGTTTTGAGATTTTAAGACGTTGGTTACATTAGTTTGGGGATTTTATGACCTTTCGCCCCATTTCTTTGTCAATATTACGACCCTTCGTGCCATTTAGGTGTCGATTTTTTCCTGGCGAGCGAAAGCGAGTCTGTAATTTTAGGAGGAATCGGCCTTTGGCCGGGACATTTTTCTAACGAAAAATTTACAAATCTATCTTGAAGGGGGTGTCTAGGGGGTGTTTTTCTAAGCTTGATGGAGGTCTAGGGAGGAAACTAAGAAAATATATGAATAAATGAATGAATAGACCAAACAAACAGCCACTGTCCCCTTAATGGGTAGGCCTATATTGATTGTGACGGACCTTTCTCTCCACATATTATTAGATGTGTGTATTACCGATGATAACGTACCTTTTAAATGGCTGGTTTGTTATGGACACTTTACATACCCTTCTTTAAGGGGGGTGACCTGTTTTTGTTCTGTCCTTTTCTATCTTTCTCTGGCTTGAATCCATTTGGCCCCATTCAGCCTACTGTTTTAAGACGTTTATCCCCATCCAGGTGTCATTTTTTTACTGGTGAGCGGTAGCGAGCCAGCATATTTTTTATTTGTGTTTGACAGCAGGCTAAATTTGTACATTTTTCGGTAGAAAAATATCTCCGGCGAAGCCGGATTTCTTCATATAATGCTGGCTCGCTATCGCTCGCCGGAAGAAATCGACACCTAGATGGGGATAAACGTCTTAAAATAGTTGGCTGAATGGGGCCGAATGGATTCAAGCCAGAGAAAGAGAGAAAAGGACAGAAATAACAAAAAGCAGGTCACCCCCCTTAAGGGGGTAGTGGCTATTTTTTGGTCGTTAATTATGTCTTTATATATGTTATAGTATCCTCGCAAGACCTCCATCAAGGACTAAAAAACCCACCCACTAGACCCCCCTTCAAGATAAATTTGTAAATTTTTCGGTAGAAAATTTTCCAGACCTAAGGCCGGTTTCTCCTAAACTGCAGGCTCGCTACCGCACGCCAGGAAAAAAAATTGACACCTAAATTATACCAAAGGTCTTAATATTGACAAAGAAATGAGTGAAAATCTTAAAAATATCAAAATTAATGGGGCTAAGCATGAAGGAGAGGGGGGGGGGGGGGCCAGAAAACCCGGCCCATCTCCCCTTAACTGGGTGGATTATTATAAACACTTTTTATAAAAAAAAAAAAAATTTCATGCCCATAATTTTTGAGAGAGTGTAGGTGGGTTTATCACCGCAAATATTCCTATTAATGGGTGGATTATTATGGACACTTTAGTATACAGTTGTTGTATTGGCCACCACCACACAGACGGTCTACAAGGTCAAGCGTACACTCCCTCTCCCAAGCTGCAACACACACACATACACACTTATTCGCGCACGCGCGCACGCGCGCGCACACACACGCACTTATTTGCACACACACATATACTTACTCTCACACACAAACACATATTCACACAAACAACCACCTACCCCTTACACACACATATCCATGAACACATTCACACCTTACTCGTGCAGACAAACAATCCCCTCCCCTTCACACACACACACACACACACACACACACACACACACACACACGCACACACACACACACACACACACGCACACACACACGCACGCACGCACGCACGCACGCGCGCGCGCACACACACACACACACACACACACACACACACACACACGCACGCACGCACGCACGCACGCACGCACGCACGCACACACACTCACACCAACACACATACCACTGGACCTTTAGCACCTACGCGACGCCACAGTAAATGATAACACTCCACGTCTTCCCTCTCACCCTCCAAGGTAAGTCGGGTCCCTATATGACAGACATACCTATAATCATAATCACCAGATTCACTTAAAGACTGTAGATTTGAAAGATTGGATTTGATGCCTTTAAGGTGGGTAGGTAGGGTGAAGGGTAGGTGGGTGGGTGGGTGGGTGGATAGGGAGGGAGGGAGAAGACTTCTATTTAACTTAATAACAGATCTCCATGACCCCCCTTCAAAATATATTGGTGCATTTTTCGATAGAAATATTCGTCCTAAATTGCAGGCTTGCTTTCGCTCGCCAGAACAAAAATCGTCACCTAAATGGCAGGAAAGGTCTTAACATTATTGACAAAGCCATGGGGGCGAAAGATCTTAAAACCACAAACTAATGGGACGAACGTCTAAAAATCTCAAAACTAATAGGGCTAAACATGAGGGAGAGGGGTGTCCAGAAAAACACACACCCTTATATAACACTTTCACACCCCTATTTGTCAAGAGCGCACGACCACTTTTTCATATTTTTCAAGAGCGCACGACCACTTTTTCCGGTATTTCTTCTCGACAAAGGTGATCTGATAACATAATAATTCCAGGAGTTTAAGGGGGCTATTACACTGGACTTATTTCCCGTCGTTCCTTCCATCTTCGTCCTTCCACTTTGGGCATGGAATCGTCATCTTCCTATCACACAGGCTCCATACATGATCATCGTCATCTACAAAAATACGCTGAAGTCTTTGATCGCTTCTCGGCTATATTTACACCTATTTCAGCCTAAATAGATACCCTATATATTAGAAATGTTTCGCAATCGATAATTAATAGTGGAGATTATACCATAATAACGCCATTATAATAATTGTATTCAAAATTACAGTGAAAATAGACAAAAGCTGAAGGTCACGGCTCGCACGTAAGTCATGAACAGGGTAAACACCTACTATAGTCTGTTCAATTTCAACTGATGGTAAATTGAATTCCTTAGCAACTGATTTCTCAATACTTTATGGAAAAATATGAAACTACTATGACTCTGCATCATATAATAATACCAAGTTTTCATAATTAACAACATATTTCGCTACACAATCTTGGTAATAGCGGAGTAATTAAGGTGAGGGCATGGCAATTTACCCTCAGCTGGAAATACACCGAGTTATAGCAGTATAGTAGGCTAGGTGGCGGGGGATAGCCGTTGTGGGCTTAGTTTGGAAGGTTGGGAGTTGAAGCCACCTTGACAAAGAGTTGTTTGTTTTCCTAATTAGACTAATCTTAATCGAATGTATGGTAGCCTATCATATTTAATCTAGGTTAGGGTGTGTCGCGTAAATACAAGTATATGCATCTTGGTGAGAATAGATTTACACTATTTGTTTATATATAATTATATTATAATAACTAACCAAATTTATCTAGCTTAACTATGCTAACCAACTAATCTCAACTTTATCATGTTATAACCTAACTTATCCTAACCTAACATACACGTAGTCAAGCTTAACCTAGCTTACCCTATCCTTAATTATATATCCTATCTTATGTACCCTAAACTACAGTATCATTACATAAAATAACCCAATACCTATACTAATGCAATATAATTATATCAAATGAATACTATATCTATAAATTATTTGATTTCCTTTCATATAATATTACTTCTCGTTGTTTCGACCAACCTTCACTGGCCTCGGCGAGAGCTGCCCTATCTAGTATATTTCTCCTGCTTTATATAGAGATGTTAGCACACTGCCAGACTCCAGTCGTGGGATCAAGGACAAGTTTTCTGACATTATTACCCCACGATAATATACATAACAACATAGCAACCACGAGAGACTCGATCCCTGTTTCTCATAATTACACAGGGCGCTTCCCGAAAGAAGCTTCTGACCTTGATTCTTAAAATTTAATGTAACCAAATGAGTGTATAGCTTATTTGTTTAATTAAAATTTGGAGGTTTGCAGTGCATAATACATCAATTTATGTTTATATATCAGTAGTTTGTATTCAGATATAATCCAATATATGCAAAATATACATCTATACTATAAATGGTAATTTGTGTTTAGTATTATCGTGGGCTGACCACGCTTCCCCGGCGTACTTGGGTGACCGTGGGCTGCCGAAAAGACCACGAAACGAGCGATGAAGGACCACGCAAATATGGTTTTGATGAAGGACGACGGAAAAAATGCCAGTGTGATAGCCGGTTAAGAAGTCACCCGTCTTTAATAATCTACGGTCAATCTACACCTGCAAAAACAAGGGTATGAGAAGGGTAAGATAAAAAGTGTATAGAACCACTGGATCTATCGGTGGTGCTCTACCTTTCTAACTGGTATATACAATGAGATTATCACCACCAATATACCGGTACCTTTAAAATGATAGATTATTATGGACACTTTAAATACCCATTCCCATATTTTCTTCTGAGTGTATAGTCCCTGAGAGTCTGTTGTATGTCAGCTGAGGGTAAGTCTCCATCTTCAGTACTCGGCTATTACGAAGATTTTGTGGCGAAATTTGCTGTTAATTATGAAAACTTGGCATTAATATGACGTAGTTTCATATTGTTCCATTAACCCCTTCAGTACCGGTGACATCCTTTTCATTATATTCTGGCAACTATTAGACGGTTTTATTCAGCTTAGGAAGGCTGTCTACCCAATTAAAGGGCTACAGACGATCACATTTAATCATTTTAGCTACTATGTATCCTTCCTGAGCTTCATATAACCGGATAAATGTATCTGAAGCCAAATACAAAAAATACGTCACCGGTACTGCAAGCCTGGATTAAGGGGGCAGTGGTTATTTGTTTGGGGGGGTCTATCTATTCATATATTTGTTTTGGGGGGGGTCTATCTACAGTATTCATATATTCATATATGTTTTAGTTTCCTCGCTAGACCTCCATTTAAAAAAAAAAAAAAAAAAAACACACACACACTACCAAGAACCACCTTTAAGATAAATGTGTACATTTTTCGATAGAAAAATATCCCGGCTGAAGGCCGGTTTCTCTTAAAATTACAGGCTCACTCTCGCTCGCCAGGAATAAATCGACACCTAAATGGCACGAAAGGTCTTGATATTGATATAGAAATGGGACGAAAGGTTTTAAAATCGACAAACTAATGGGGCGCATGCCTTAAAATATGAAAACTAATGGGGCTAAACATGAGGAACAAGGAGGGACCAGAAAAACGACTCATCTCCCCTTAAGTATCGGTCAATTGGCTGCTAAGGGATTCAGTTTACCATCAGCAGGAACTAAATAAATTCTAGTCATGCAAGAATAGTTTACAATAAGACTAGTTTGGTCAGATGTATATACAGTTTTCGATTCCCAATAAACTCCTTTCCATCCACCGTAATTATATTCCAAATCTTTCAGAAAATTAAGGGGGTGGATTTTTTAAGAACCCCCTTCTCCCGCATGCTTAGCCTCATTAGTTTCGAGATCTTAGGACGTTCGCCCCATTAGTATGGCTATAATTATTCAGACCTTTAACACCATTGCTTTGTCATTTTTAAGACCTTTCATAACATTTAGGTGTCATGTTTCCTGGCTAGCAATAGCACATCTACAAATTAGGAGGAATCTGCCTTCGGCCGGGGCATTTTTCTACCGAAAAATGCACAAATTTATCTCGAAGACCTCGAAGAGGTCTTGGGGGTATATTTAAAGATTAATAGAGGTATAGGGAAGAAAGTGAAAAATAAATATATAAATCATATAAAACAAAATATAAAAACAAAATATATAAATGTATGTATGTATACAAAGGCACATACCCCATTACTTGGGGTGGCCGACTCGAGACAGAGCCCGAACAAAATCAACATTTAAAGTTCCAATAATTATGGTCCGGGACCCCTTTCGCGTTCCCTCGCCCCTTTCTCTGTCTCGTTGAGTATTTTACAAGGGGAGGATGATTCCTAGCCTCCTGCCCCCAGAAGGCAAAGTAGGACAGTAAAACGGCTAAGGTTGGGTAGAGGATGATAAACCTCACCCTGGATAGAACCAGCCCTAGATCGACAGGGTCTAGATAGTTACATAACCCCTTCACAATTCGCGTGCCCCCCCCCCCCCCCCCCCCCCCCGCACGTCTCACCCTTCAAAGGAACGCTATCATTCTTGTAGCTGGAAAGAGAGGGGGTCGCGAGGGAGTATTTTATCATCTAGTTATTATACGCAAACAAAGAGAGAGAGAGAGAGAGAGAGAGAGACTTCCATTTTTCGCCAGGTGAAGAAGAAATAATGTATACACACACAACATCAAGGGGAGATGGTTGATTTTACTGGCCCCCATTCTCCCTCATGTTTAGCCCCATTAGTTTTCAGATTGTAAGACGTTCGGCCCATTACTGTAGTTTGGTGATTTTAAAACTTTAGCCCGATTTCTTTGTCAATACTAAGACCTTTCGTGTCATTTAGGGTGTCGATTATTTCCTGGCGAGCGATATGATAGCCAGCCTGTAATTTACGAGTAACTGGCCATCGACCGGAACATTTTTCTACTGACAAATTTACAAATATATCTAGTAGGGAGATCTTGGAGATGTTTTCTAAGCTTGGTGGAGGTCTAACATGATGCAGAGACGGTAGGTTTTTTGTTTTTTTTCTCTCTTTTAGTCAGAGACAGTAACTTCATTAATTTTACTTTTTGTGTTTTATGTCGAAACATTATGGTTACGTTCTTTTTGTTATTATTGTGTACAGACTATTTTTTGTTTTTAACCTCCAGAAATCAGCTATAAAGGGTATATATTTTCCGACAGGTCTACACACAGACTATAGGTAGAATGATTTATAATATTTTCTATTAAGCTGGCGAGGAACTGAGTTATTCCTATCTTAACTACTCTGTTATTATAGTACCGGTATATTTGCAGCCACATTTGGTCTCTATTGTGAAAAATGGGCATTAATATGATCCTGAGACATAACAGTTTCTTATATTTCCATTAACTATCATCGATAAATCAGCTGCTAATGGAGTAAACATGTCTTCAAGTTAGAACTAAATAAATAAACAAATAAATGAAAAACAAAACAAAAACAAATATAGGAAAGTATAGGTGGCAGCATTGTTATCAAATTGTAATTCCAAAGCTTCCATACCATGATTCCAGAATAGCCAAATATACTGTCAACACAAAGCCTGCTGGAAAATGCGCTTTGCAAGGACAGGAGAGAATATTAATAACGAAGGGCGGTGAAAAGAATGGGTATATGAAAGAGAGAGAGAGAATAAAAGACGGTCGACGCTATTATTTCAAGATGAGAGAGAGAGAGAGAGAGAGAGAGAAAGAGAGAGAGAGAGAGAGAGAAGGGGGGGGGGGGAGGAGGAAAGGGAGGGTATAATAAAATATACAAACATTATTTCCAGATTGTGAAGACCCGTGTTGAAATAATGAAGAGAGTGAGACCAAAGGAAGGACAGAAGGAAAAAGTAGGGGCGGAGAGTGGTGATTGTGTAAAGAGTGACGCCACTTATTGCCCAATTAATTCCCTACACACACACATCAACACACATCACTATACCACAACACACACACACACACACCGCTCCAATGTCGTCCAGTACACATATTTACATACATTTACATACTGAAGAGAAGATTAGCAAAGGAGAATATTTAGATTATACTATAGCGATTTTGATTAGTTGTTTTGTCTTTTTACTGTGTTTGTATAAGCTTTGGTGTGTTTATTTGGATTTGTTGTTTTGTCTTTTTACTGTGTTCGTATAAGCTTTGGTTTGTTTATTTGGATTTGTTGTTTTGTCTTTTTACTGTGTTCGTATAAGCTTTGGTTTGTTTATTTGGATTAGTTGTTTTGTCTTTTTACTGTGTTCGTATAAGCTTTGGTTTGTTTATTTTGATTTGTTGTTTTGTCTTTTTACTGTGATCGTATAAGCTTTGGTTTGTTTATTTGGATTTGTTATTTTGTCTTTTTACTGTGTTCGTATAAGCTTTGGTTTGTTTATTTTGCAATTTTTACATTATAATAACTCAAGGACTTTGGTAATATGTAATCAAACTATGGTGACATGCAGTTCACAACAATATTAGCAGGACATTAATATTTCGAAACACCACTAAGCAAATCTGTGAAACTTTTGAGACAGTGTTATATGTCGTTTCGTCTTATTTGCACTCGATACAGTTTTGCCAATCAGTGTCCAAGGTATTTTTGAAGGCAACTGTACACTCTACGACATAAATCCTGGCCCAATGTGAAGCCTCGGACAGTAATATGAACCTTGGAAATGTAAATATTAGGCCAAGAATTAGTGAGACGATTCGATTAAGTTCGGGATGGCTTCGAAAATTTACGGGGAGGTTTGTTTATTTCTTCACGTTTAGCTGCATTAGTTTTGAGATTTTAAGACGTTCGCTCCATTAGTTTGGCGATTTTAAGACCTTTTGTGCCATTTAGGTGTCGATTATCGCTCGTCAGTAATATAGGAGGAACCGGCCTTTCTACCGAATAATGTACACATTTATCTCTAATAGGGGTCTAGGGGTTATTCTTTTTAAGCTTGATGGAGGTCTAGGGAGCAAGCTAAAACAAAAATAATAATAAATCAATTAATTACATACATAAATAGATACACATTTCCCTTCAGACCACGATTGATGTCCTCGAGCGCACGACCTACCGCAAGTGAGCAGGTCAATAACGTCAACAAACTATACCGGGAGGGATAACGCAGAACACGCTAAAATAGAAAAGGAAGCCAACGTGTACGGTACGAAGAAAAGCGGAAATGACGCACGGGGGAGAGATAAAAACACAACTAGAGGAAGAAAGGAGAATAATGAGAACGGTGGTGGTGGGTGATAGATGGGTTGATAGATACATAGATTATAAATAGAGGATAACGATAAGAGTGAGAGGGAGCTGAATACGATCAATGCAAACAAAAAAGATGGTTATAATAAACTGCAACCAAATTGAGAGAAAAATTAACAAATTAGTAATCTTTTATATATATACCGGTATATATATATATATATATATATATATATATATATATATATATACCGATATATATATATATATATATATGAGAGAGAGAGAGAGAGAGAGAGAGAGAGAGAGAGAGAGAGAGAGAGAGAGAGAGAGAGAGAGAGAGAAGAATACAAGATATATAATATAAGAAAATGAGGCGTGGGAGGCACCATATGGCCGACGAGGAGAGTAAGGTAATGGCAGATAATAACAGGATAACTAGACAACACACGGACAGGGAAGCAAGGAACACCAAAGGGGGGTGGGGGGGGATAGGGAACACACATACACAAGATGGGAATAAGAGAAGGATCATGAACTAAGTAAATAACATGCTAAAGGCGGCATAGGGCACTGGGAGGTCATCGTTGTATTCATAACATACACAACAGACGTAGGCAGGAGAGTGAGAAGGGAGAAAGAAGGATGGAATACAAATAAGGTTGGTTATGAGGGAAAAGGGTAATGAGTGGAAGAAGAGGGCAGAGTCAAGAACGAAATAATTACTGTTGAAGGGGAAGAGAAATAAATGAATGAAGGAATTACGAATGAATGAGGACAGAGAAAACAGGTAGGGTAGGAGGGCAGTGGAAAAAAGGGTAGCCTATTCTGAGAAAGGGAGGATGTTGTGGACTTGTGGAGCCATGGAAACACAGAAGTAGATGTGAAACAATTAAAACAGCAGAAAGAAAATAACTGTATGGAATGATAAATATAACGAAGGAAGCAAGGAATGGAGGAACAGAAGGGAAGAGGATGGATGGATGGATGGAAGAAAGAAAAAAGAAAGAAAGGAAGGAAGGAATGGAGGAAGGGAGGAGAAGAAGGGAAGAGGATGGATGAAGGAAAGAAAGGCAAGAACGAAGGAAAAATGGAGGGAAGAGGATGGATGGAGGAAAGGAAGGGAGGGAGGAAGAAATGTAGGAAAAGAAGGGAAGATGATGGATGGAGGAAAGAAAGGAAGGAAGGAAGGAATGGAGGAACAGAAGGGAAGGGAAGAGGATGAATGGAGGGAAGAAAGGAAGGAAGGAAGGAATGGAGGGAAGGAAATAAGTGTGGATGGAAGGAAGGACGATAAAACAGAGGAAACAAAGATACGAATAAATAGAAGGAAAGGTGGATGGAAAGAGAATAGAAGGAAGGAAGGCATGGAAGGATACTAATGAAGGAAGAGTGTGGGTGGAAGGATGGAAGCAAGGTATGGAGGGATAGATGGGAAGGAAAGAGTATGGATGTAGGGAGGGAAGAAAAGAGTGTGGAAGAAGAGAAGGAAGGCAGGAAGGAAAGAGGTGAGAGAGGACATTAACCCCTTCAGACATATATGACGCAGAGGTTGCCAGATTAACAATAAGAAATAGAGTTCTCTCACTCTTATAATTACCTCTCCAAAATTAGTTTTCTGCCCACATCTAACTCAAAGACAACTGCAGAGGTTGAAGTAACTAAAATAAAGGTTTGTAAAAAACCCTGATGGTAATAAAGGCTTTAAAGTATCCCTAATAGGCTCAAAATTGCGTCATATGTCGGAGAGGGTTAAAATACAAGTATGGATGGAGGGAAGGGAAGGGTGGAGGGAGAGGAGGATAGGGGATTAAAGGAAAAGCGGAAGTAGATGAAGGAAGGTAAGGGTCAAAGATAGATCAGTCAATGGTAGATTATATATATATATATATATATATATATATATATAGGAGGAAAAGAATGACGAGGGACGTAACAACCAACATCTTTATTACACACATTTTCAAACGTTTCGACATATAGTGTATGCCATCATCAGTGACCTAAAAGTGAACAAAAACGAAAACATTAATTTATTGAGGGATATAAAGTCTGTAAATTTAAATCTGAGTAATGCTAAAACCTAAAACTAAATAAAATAAAAGGTATAGATACTAAACATTTAAATTTGAAAACATATGGGGGATTAGGCAACACTTACGGGGAAAGCAGATGTCGAAATATTGAGTTTAGGTTGAATTTTCTTAATGTGAAGGGATTCCAAAATTCTCAAGTTTATAGAAGAGCAACTATCAATAATTTTAAAGTTGTCCTTGTTTAGCGGAATTTTACATACCTAGTGCAATGGTCCCTCACAGCAGAGTGAGGAGGGTTTGTGAATGGTTGACCCGTCCTGTAAGACTGACCTAAATGCTCATCAACTCGAGTCTTAAGTGAGCGAACAGTGCTGCCCACATATCCCGCTTGGCAACTGGGACAATTAAAACTATAAACAATTGACGAGCGTAGGTTGTCTGGCAGGCGGTCTTTAAAATGAAAAAATGAACCAATTGTGAACTTATTAACAGGTATGAATTTAAAAATCTTGTCTGGGTAAAATTTAAGTAAGGTAATCTCAAGAGACGTTATTATTTTCTTGGTCCAATCACCTAGATAAGGAATGCAAAAATAAATAACCTCCTTACTTGCTGTGGGAATAGACAACCTACGCTCGTCAATTGTTTATAGTTTTAATTGTCCCAGTTGCCAAGCGGGATATGTGGGCAGCACTGTTCGCTCACTTAAGACTCGAGTTGATGAGCGTTTAGGTCAGTCTTACAGGACGGGTCAACCATTCACAAACCCTCCTCACTCTGCTGTGAGGGACCATTGCACTAGGTATGTAAAATTCCGCTAAACAAGGACAACTTTAAAATTATTGATAGTTGCTCTTCTATAAACTTGAGAATTTTGGAATCCCTTCACATTAAGAAAATTCAACCTAAACTCAATATTTCGACTTCTGCTTTCCCCGTAAGTGTTGCCTAATCCCCCATATGTTTTCAAATTTAAATGTTTAGTATCTATACCTTTTATTTTATTTAGTTTTAGGTTTTAGCATTACTTAGATTTAAATTTACAGACTTTATATCCCTCAATAAATTAATGTTTTCGTTTTTGTTCACTTTTAGGTCACTGATGATGGCATACACTATATGTCGAAACGTTTGAAAATGTGTGTAATAAAATGTTGGTTGTTACGTCCCTCGTCATTCTTTTCCTCCTGAAGTTGAGATTCCCCAGGAACGCTCCCATTTCCGATATATATATAGAGAGAGAGAGAGAGAGAGAGCTAGAGAAGGGGGGGGGGAGGGGGGTAATAGTAGTAGTCAAAAGAGAGAAAGGAGAAGGATTGAGAGCTTAACAATATATAAACCTAAGATAGTTGGGCGCATACACACACACACAGCTAAGACAGATATAGAAAAATAAATCCTATTGACCGTGACTATACCTTGTACGAGTGTGATGGTAGGGGGGTGCAATGGTAGCAAGGTGGTGGTGGTGGATACTGTCTTGTTGGTTGGGGGAAGTGGTGTAGCAACTATCCCCCCTCCCCCCTCTATCCCTTCCCTCTACCCGTACCCCCACCCTCCCCTCACCTAGCCCCTCCTAACCCCAACCCCACCTACCCTATCCAGACTCTTTTGTGTCCTATCCTCTTGCAACATTAACGGACTAGACTAGTGCCACTAGACTAACCTGCGCCATCCCTCTATTTATTTGTAGTCTCCCCCTCCCCCATCCCTCTCTCAAAATAGTGGAAGAGATTGGAGAGACGAAGGAAATGGGTGGTGTACTTGAAAAGTAGGAGTAAAAGGTGTATGGTTCAAGTCTCTCAACACACACTCGCACACACACACACACACACACACACACACATAGAGAGAGACAGACACACACACTCAGACACTAACACACACACACACACACCAGGCGCCAAGACCCAACATGGCCGACCACTTGTCGTCATAAATATACACTCCCTCCTCCACTCAATAACCTTCCTCCTTCTCCTCTTACTATCCTCTTCCTCCTCCTTTAGTGCGTCTTTCTTCCTCTTCCTCCTCCTTACTATCCTCTTCATCCTCCTTTAGTGCGTCTTTCTTCCTCCTCCTTACTATCCTCTTCATCCTCCTTTATTGTGTCTGTCTTCCTCCTCCTCCTCCTTACTATCCCCTTCATCCTCCTTTATTGTGTCTGTCTTCCTCCTCCTTACTATCCCCTTCATTCTCCTTTATTGTGTGTGTCTGTCTTCCTCCTCCTCCTCCTTACTATCCCCTTCATCCTCCTTTATTGTGTCTTTCTTCCTCCTCCTCCTTACTATCCCCTTCATCCTCCTTTATTGTCTGTCTTCCTCCTCCTCCTTACTATCTTCTTCATCCTCCTTTAGTGTGTCTTTCTTCCTCCTCCTCCTCCTTACTATCCCCTTCATCCTCCTTTATTGTGTCTGTCTTCCTCCTCCTCCTCCTTACTATCCCCTTCATCCTCCTTTATTGTGTCTGTCTTCCTCCTCCTTACTATCCCCTTCATTCTCCTTTATTGTGTCTGTCTTCCTCCTCCTCCTCCTCCTTACTATCCCCTTCATCCTCCTTTATTGTGTCTTTCTTCCTCCTCCTCCTTACTATCCCCTTCATCCTCCTTTATTGTGTCTGTCTTCCTCCTCCTCCTCCTTACTATCTTCTTCATCCTCCTTTAGTGTGTCTTTCTTCCTCCTCCTAACTATCCCCTTCATCCTTCATTGTCTTTCTTCTTCCTCCTCCTCCTCCTTACTATCCTCTTTTCCTCCTCTTCTTTACTATTCTCTTTTATCTTTGTATCCTTTATTAGGTCTTTCTTCCTCCCCCTTCTATTCCTCTTTGTTCGTATTGTGTATTCATATTTCGACTGCGACCCCTAAAATAATAAACATATTACAAAAACAAATAAATACATAGAAGGTCGCACCCTATCTCCCGTTCTAAAAAAGTAAGACATTATAATAGATTTACAGAAGAGCGACCATTACGTCTTACACTACTATATGTCTAAAAACATGTAAGTAATATAAGCAAATATACTATAAATTTGTCTTGATTTTGTATGAATTATAGCTCTACTTCTGTTACTACTAACACTAAAAAGACCTCCATATGCACTATTACCGTGTTATGAAAAACTTACTACTACTACTACTACTCGTTCCATTCCTCTTCCTCCGCCACCTATTATCCTCATCCCCTCCCTATCCCCCACCTCTTCTTTGTATTACTTCTTCTTATCCCCTTCTTCTTTCCTCTACCCCAATCCTTCTTCTTCTAGTAGCTAGACTTACAAAGTTACAATATAATAATTACTTTATTATGTACTCTATTCTCTCCATTGATGCATTTCGTAATACGGTTCGTAACTGCGAAGATATTTCATTTGCTCATCAACTGTGCATTAATAGCCAATAGAGGTCAAGGGGAGATTTGGTTATCTGGACCCCCTTCTCCCTTATGTTTAGCCCCATTAGTTTGGCGATTTCAAAACCTTTTGTCCTATTTAGGTGTCGATTTTTTTCCTAGCGAGCCTGTAATTTATGAACAAATATATACACATAAGTACAAATCCCCCCTTAGTGGACACAGGACCCTAGCGATCGGGAACACCGTGGTATGTATATGCGATATTATGACCACGCAAGAGATAACATAGATCGGTTTGGCCAACGTCCATAGACCTTGGGTTTGGCCACACCCTCAATGTTTACATGTTCGTGACCTTGCTAGGAGCTTCACGTCCAATCCCTTATTATACCATCATCTATCATAGGCTTAGTATTATGAATTATGAAACATTTTAGCAGATTATTTGGGCGATCATTAGACCATTTTGTGCAGCATAGGAAGGCTATCTGGAATCAAAGCAGTAAAATCGATCACAATTAGCACCTCTACTCCCACAATCCCTTCCAAAACTGAATAAAAGAGTCTACCGATACCATAATCACAGGATGAAAGGCGTCCTAGTACCTTGAAAGGGTTAAATACTACAGATCGTGATCACCATCGGGAGGAGTGTAGTTTAGGATGCTCACGGAGAACATACTAAGGCAGTGTCACACCAGCGATTTTTCACTCATTTCTTATTGGCAATTGTTGTCTGGCAGCTTCAATATTTAAGTTTCATAAGAATTAAATTATCTAAAATAATTTGACTTCGATCTAGTTTCCGATACCAATGAGAAAGACCCTCAAAGTAGTACGAGAAAAAACTTGCTCATCGAGAACTGTCTGAAAATGCACCTCCATGGAGTCATTAGGTACATTGCACCTCCATGGAGTCATTAGGTACATTGCACCTCCATGGAGTCATTAGGTACATTGCACCTCCATGGAGTCATTAGGTACATTGCACCTCCATGGAGTCATTAGGTACATTGCACCTCCATGGAGTCATTAGGTACATTGCACCTCCATGGAGTCATTAGGTACAACCTCCATGGAGTCATTAGGTACATTGCACCTCCATGGAGTCATTAGGTACATTGCACCTCCATGGAGTCATTAGGTACCTCTATGGAGTCATTAGGTACATTGCACCTCCATGGAGTCATTAGGTACATTGCACCTCCATGGAGTCATTAGGTACATTGCACCTCCATGGAGTCATTAGGTACATGCACCTCCATGGAGTCATTAGGTACATTGCACCTCCATGGAGTCATTAGGTACATTGCACCTCCATGGAGTCATTAGGTACATTGCACCTCCATGGAGTCATTAGGTACATTGCACAACCATGGTCATTACATTAGTATTCTGTGAGGAGCTCTCGAGAATACTTGATCAATTGTCCTCCTAGTATCATCTTCTCTTTCTGTTTTGCTTATTATTTATTTTCAATTCACTTCTTCCTTGTTTGACTTCTCCTTTTTCTTCTTCCCATTGGCCCATCCAAATTTAATTATTCACTTTCTCCCATTTCCTATTTTTTCACCCATAGCCTCATCTTTCCTCCATCCGCCTCATCCTTTTGTAATAAAGGCCAAAGTTCCCCATTTACTTATCGTTCAGCTAATTCCGTATTCAATATCCTTAACCCCTTCAGCATCATGACGCCTGTTTACCTTTGATTCTGGTGAGATTAGATGGTATCATGCAATTTAAGGACCTACTGTATGTAGCTAAGAGGGTTTATCGAGATCATATCTACCCATTTGAGTCGTATAGGTAGATTACAAATTATAGAAAATCGTCGAATGAAAACTAGAATATGATGAGAATTACGCAATGGGAGTGAAGGGGTTAAAATAAATAATTTGGCTGTTATTTTGTCCACAATGTGTAATGTCTACCCTGCTGTTTTCTGTATTTTCTTATTTTGTTCTTCTCATTTGTTCATTCTTCTTCATATTCCAATTCCTATTCATCTTCCCTCCAACATAGTTTATACTATTCTTCTTCCTACCCCTCCCCTTCTCCTCCATCTATTTATACTTCCTATGTTTATTCCCCTCCCTATCACCATTCCTATTCGTAATATCATTCTCCTCTTCTTCCTATTATTCCTCCTCCTATTCGTGTTATTCCTCCTTCTCCTCCTATTATTGTTCCTCATAATATTCCTATTATTTCACCTATTCTTATTATTTCGCCTCATATTCCTCCTCCCCCATTCCTAATACTGCCTCTCCTTCTATCCCCATATTTCTTCTCCTATTCCTATTAATCTTCTTTTCCTATTCCCATAATTTTTCCTCCTCCTCCTATTCTATTATTTCTTCTCCTCCCATCCCATTCCTGCTCTTATTCCTCCTCTTCCTCTTCCCTCCTAAACTTCCTCTCTAGTATTCGCTCCATTACCTTTTCAATCAGCAGACTTATCCAACTTAAAAATAAACCTCTCTTGTCAAGGTGTTCACTCGTTATTATTTATGTCCATTTTTATCCGCTTCTGTATTAAAGCACCTTTTAACTGTATTCTGGTTTACATTAGGCGATTTTCCTAAGCTTAGAAAAAACCTATATCAATCGAAGGGGTAAAAGCAATTACATGTATTACTATCCCTCTGACTCGCACATACCTTTTCTAAACTGAAGAAAATCATACATTAAAAGTCATAATAAAATTAAGTAGTGCATCATGGACTACTGAAAGGGTTAAATTAATGATATTGTTACCATATTAACCGCATAATCTTCCATGTGTTATTATTAAAATCAATACGTTATGTTTTAGTCTTAGTACTATTGTTTGTTTACCTTGACTCACATTCTTTCTATCGTGGCAGCGTTCACGAATGCACAATTTAATGCTTTATAAACGTATTGTCAACTTTAACTTTTATAAGTTTATTAACTAACCCTCACATTCTCTCTCTCTCTCCCCCCTCTCTCTCTCTCTCTCTCTCTCTCTCTCTCTCTCTCTCTCTCTCTCATTAAATTTTCTCACTTTCTCCACTCTAAACTTTGTCCCTCTCAAGGCTTTCCTTCCGTTTCTCATTTTTTTACCCTCACTCTACTTACTCTCTCTCTCTCTCTCTCTCTCTCTCTCGTATTACCTATACCTATAACCACCCTGCCTCTCTCCTTTTCTTTCCTCCTTTCAATTCCTCATTCTGTTTCCCGCATTCATCCCATTCTCTCCTTCACCCTCTGTTTGTCTATCTCCCATGTTCTCTATTTCTCATTTGCTTTGTTTCTTTCACTGCCCTCTTTTCTTTACTTATGCCTGTTTATGTTATTCTATATTTTTCTTGACATTCTCCCAATATAATTCTTTCCCCTCTCAATACTCCTACCCACTTGCTTCCCCTCGCCTCTCCCCTCCCCCTCCTCCCCTCTCCCCCAGTTTCTTCTTCTCCCTCCCAGTTCCCACATTCTTGTACTCCCCCTACCCCCGGCCCCATCACTCACATTCTCCCCTTACCCGCGTTTTCTCCCACCCATACTCCCTCACTATCCTTCCTCCCCTCTCCCACACTATCCCTCCTCCATTGTGTTCCCTCACCCTCTCCTCTCCTCTGCTCCCTCATTCCCCCCCCCCCCCCCTCCTCCTCCTCCTTCCTCCCCCTCCTCTTCTGCTCACTCATTCTCCTCCTCCCCCCCCCCCCTTCCCAAGGGTTCTTATTTTTCCTTCTCCACTTTTCTCCCCCACCCCCTCTTCTCTGCTCCATCATTTTCCTCCCCCTCCTCCTCCTCCCTACCCCCCCCCCCCCCCACGCCCCCCTTCCTAACAAAAGCTACCTCCAGTTCTTTTATTATTTGTTCCTGGTAATCTGTAAGCAACCCCCATCATCTCTTTGTTGGCTCCTGTCACTTCTTCTTCGCACGTCTTCTCCTATTAGGTCTTTTTATTCTGGTTATGTTGCTAGTACTTTTATTATTATTCAACACTAGCAACAACTACTATTACTACAACACTGCTGTATAGGTAGCGCCAACGAACTTGACAATTATCTTGACCCTTTACTTCTTATAACTCAAAATAAATTAAAGCAATTGGGCTGAAATGTCTATCATTTGGGAAGAGTCCACCAGGAAATAGGTGTGGATATTTACAGCCACTTTGCTCAAGGCCCTTTTGAGTTACGAAAAGGTCAAGGATCGAGATTGTTGTCAAGTTCGTTGGCGCTACCTATAGCAACAACTACTATTACTACCACTACTATTACTACAACAATAGTAACAACAACCACTACATCAGTCGTATTTTGTTTTAGCCGGTATCGTTTAAACACAACTAAGTTAATATGACGCGAGTTTTTTAAGGTTAAGAACATTCTCTTACATTATATGCGTTACCAACCGCCAATAGCAACACAAATATAAACTACTACTACTACTTCTACTACTACTACTACTACTACTTTATACACATTCACTAGTCGTAATTTCAAAAAGTACGATTTTGTTTTGTTTTTCCTCAGCACTATTCTCCGTCATTATCAACGTAACATAATTATTTTCATTATTAAGATAATTAGTTCTAGTATAATCACCATTAACCTCATCACTACAGCCAAGTTGGGGAGATTGTAGGCACCAATCGAGCAGGGCAGTAACCAGGGGAGGCCTCTTAGGCATATGATAATGAGTTGCTGGAACTCACTGTTTAATTTTCCTGGTTTACCCCGCTTTTTCTATTTGTGCCTCACCTACACAGACAGTAATCCAGCTAACTCTCACAAACACCTCCTCCTCCTATTCATTTCACTACACTTAACAAGCACACCACACTTCTTTCAAACACACCCAAAGTACTTCTAACGTACCTTGATTTTGGCTCTCTATCACTCTTTCAACCTTGAGGGGGACACTTTTATAGGCATCCCCGCCTTTTGTCTCATTCATGCACATAGAAAAAATAGTCCCCAAGTTAACAACCACCATCTTCACCACAAAAACTCCCACATACCGCAATTACCATGAATCACACTTGCCATCAAAACCACAAAAAGCTGACATAATAAAAACCCACCTAACTACCTACCGACACCCCTTCAACAACAAAACCCACCTAACCACCTACCGACACCCCTTCAACAACAAAACCCACCTAACCACCTACCGACACCCCTTCAACAACAAAACCCACCTAACCACCTACCGACACCCCTTCAACAACAAAACCCACCTACCGACACCCCTTCAACAACAAAACAAATGAACACCACCACCCAACACCGCAGAACCAACACCATGACCACCATCATTACAATACACACACACACGGGCATATTCATCAACCTCGGCATTCATCAGCAGGACATCATTACCACCACCAACATCAATCACTACCCACTATCATCCTCATCTTCTATATTAACCCATTCAGCACCGGTCACGTCCTTTCCATCATATTCTGGCAAACATTAGACGATTTTATTCAGCTTAGGAAGGATCTGTGGTAGCCAAAAGGATTAACTGAGGTAGCCGATTTTTTTTCCTATGCCCCTCAGCTTTCTCTTTATAATTGCTGAGGGGCACAGGGCCCTGGGTGGGGCTTTGGTTTCCCGGGCGTTTCTGTCGCCCTCCTCAGCTCCGCGCCATGGAGTGGCTTCGGTCACCCATGCTTTATTGTGGTCGGCTGGGAGGGTTCTGTGGGGGCGCTCGGTTATGGCCTTGGTCTTGCTCGGGGCCTTGTGGCTGTTCGGCCAGGCAGCTTTGGGAACAGCAACAACAACAACTGAGGTAGCCTGTAGCCTTTTAATTGTCTGAGGTCCTTCCTTAGCTTATGTAAGATATGCCACCGTTACCGGTACTGAATGGGTAAACAAGGACCATCTTCACCACAACCGCACCCACCCGTCTCCATTACCATGCACCACATTCGCCACCCAAACCACAAAACAGCTGCCACAAGAACATATCTCACCGCCCACCAACAACAACAACAAACTATACTCGATTTGGTTTAAACTGGTGGAAAGTTTACTCCTTTAGCAGCCAATTTCTCAATGATTAATGGACAAATATGAAACTGATATGTCTCTGCATCATATTATTGCCAAGTTGCCACAATTAACACCATGTTTGGCTAGGCTATACAAATATTGTAATAGCTGAGTAATAAATATGGAATTAATAAATATGGGGATGAGTCAATTTCTCGCCAGCTTAAAATAAATAGACTATAAGCAACATCACGCACGTCAAATAACGCAATTTGATTTGTATTTACTTTATAATTCAGATTCATAACAGGTTTCTCTGCTTTGATTCCAGTCCTATTACAAAAAAAAAAAATCCAGAAAGGATACTAAGTCAATAGTAATTGTGGTATATACGGTACTCATTGATATTAGCATTAATTGGACATCATGATATATATGCATACTTTTTTTAGGGAAAACAAGGACACATATCTTTCGTCGGTATTATTCAGAAATTAAGACATAACACGATATACAACCCACATTACTAACAAGAATACAAACCATCGACAATCAACACACCATTATATAACATAAAGTTTCTTAACATAAAGGCAGAAATATGATTGTAACTAAAATAGATAGGCTAGGGCAAGCAGATCTGTTATTTTCACATTTATGTTTCCCACTACCACAATACAGAAGACCAAAGCCGAAAACAAGGAGCTTACAAATATATAACGGTTTGTCTCTCGTCTGTGTGTGTGTGTGTGTGTGTGTGTGTGTGTGTGTGTGTGTGTGTGTGTGTGTGTAAATGTATGTATGTAATATGTATGTATGTAATATGTATGTATGTAATATGTATGTATGTAATATGTATGTATGTATGTACGAAGAAACATAAAACACACAACCACAGCTATCACAACAAACTACTATGCCAGCTGAGTAAACACAAAGTTCATCCACACTATAAGATCATAACAACATACTACTACTACCGCACCACAACTATTCCAACCACCACTACCACACTACCATAACCATTCCAACCACCACTACCACAACTATTCCAACCACCACTACCATAACCAGTCCAACCATCACTACCACCACCATTCCAACCAAAACCACCACCACCAAACAACCACCCTCCAGCCCCAAGGGCCCCCCCCCCCCCCCCCCCACCACCACCATAGCCCAAGGAGAGCACTAAACCCCCTGGCCCTGAGGACCGGAGTGGGGGTGTATTAACCATAAAGACTGGTGGAGAGAACTCACAGAAGTAGTCCATTCAAAAGGCTGCTTAAACCAAAAATTAATACGATGGAGGCACAAATAAAAACACAATATTAAAAAGCATAATAAATATATATATATATATATATATATATATATATATATATATGTGTGTGTGTGTGCTTTTATTTATACATCCATATATTAACTAACACATATTCCGTTACCTACAGTACATTGTATTTGTAATGGAAGGGACTAGGAATAATAGAGAATAAATGATTCGCATTACAGTGAGTACATAAGTTATAGTTATTGCATGTCTGAGTAGGTGTGAGGTGAGGGAGGATGAGTGTGAGTGTATGTGTAAGGCAGGATGGGTGAGTAGGCGTGAGGGAGGATGGTTGAGTGTGTGTATGTGTGAGGCAGGATGTATGTGTGTGTGTGTGTGTGTGTGTGTGTGTGTGTGTGTGTGTGTGTGTGTGTGTGTGTGTGTGTAAGGCAGGATGGGTGAGTAGGCGTGAGGGAGGATGGTTGAGTGTGTGTATGTGTGAGGCAGGGTGTGTGTGTGTGTGTGTGTGTGTGTGTGTGAGAGGCAGGATGGGTGAGTAGGCGTGAGGGAGGATGGTTGAGTGTGTGTATGTGTGAGGCAGGATGTGTGTGTGTGTGTGTGTGGGTGTGTGTGTGTGTGTGTGTGTGTGTGTGTGTGTGTGTGTGTGTGTGTGTGTGTGTGTGTGTGTGTGTGTGTGTGTGTGTGTGTGTGTGTGTGTGTGGCAGGATGGGACAGTAGGTGTGAAGGAGGATGGTCCAGTGTGTGAAAGAGTTGAGTGGGAGTTAAGAGTGGTGACGGGCCTAAGTGGATGATCGACTAGGTCTGATTGGATTGATTACGATGACGTCACAGGTAACCATTTTAAAGTTTATAACAGCATCCAAAATATTAACAAACTTCCATCCACAAATGTTATAATCCGATTGCTGCAAAGTGTTCACGGATATAGGACGATATTAAGGGGGTTCACCGTTTTTTTTTTTTTATCTTTCTCTCCTTTTCTCTCTTTCACTGGCTTGTATCCATTCAGCCCCGTTCAGCCAACTGTTTTAAGACGTTTATCCCCATCCAGGTGTCGATTTCTTCCTGGCGAGCGATAGCGAGCCAGCATTGTATGGAGAAACCCGACATTTTTCTATCGAAAAAAGTACAAATTTAACTTACTGTCAAAACAAAAAAATATATATGCTGGCTCGCTACCGCTCGCCAGATAAATATTGACACCTGGATGGGGGTAAACGTCTTAAAACAGTAGGCTGAATGGGGCCGAATGGATACAAGCCAAAGAGAGAGGGAGTGAAAGAGAAAAAAAAAGCGAGGTGGGCTCCCTTAACCTTCTCCTTATACCAAGACGCATTTTTCAATTGATTCTGGTTATCATTAGACGATTGTATTAGGCGTAGGAAAGATTTGTAAGATGCATAGGTTTAATTGAGATGGAGTTTAACCCCTTTGATTCATAGAGGGTCCTTCCTAAACCGAGTAAAATCCTCTGAGGTTAGCCAGAGAAAGTAAATAGCATCATCACATACAGAGGGGGTTACGCGCAGGAAGTTTGTTATATTATATAGATTCATAGGCAGCTTCCGAAATAATACTACATAAAATCATCGCTTTTAAGGGGGTAGTGCTTGCTTTTTGGGTCTATATATTTGTTTGTCTATATATTTTTGAGTTTCCTCGCTAGACCTCTATCAAGCTCGAAAAACATCCCCTAGATCCCCTTTGAAAATAAATGTGTATATATATGTCCCGGCCGAAGGGCACTTCCTTCTAAAATTAGAGGCGAAAAATCGACACCTAAAGGGCACGAAAGGTTTTAAAATTGACAAACAAATGAGGCGAAAGGTCTCAAAATCACGAAACTAACGGAACGAACGTCTTAGAGCCTCAAACTAATATGCTAAACATGAGGGAGAAGGGAGTCCAGAAAAAAAAACGAGTAGTACCACAACCCTCTACTATAGTCTATTTTTGTCCAGCTGAGGGTAAATTGCCATGTTACTATCTTGGTTACTCAGCTATAATGGTATATTTTGTAGCGAAATATGCTGTTCATTATGAAAACTTGGCATTAATACGACACACAGCCATAGTAGTTTCATATATTGCCATTAAGTATCGAGAAATCAGCTAATAAAAGATTCAATTTATGATCAGCTGGACAAAAATCGAGTATAGGGCCTAGTAGAGGGTTGTGGTAGTAGCCCCTTAGCCAGCCAGCAGAGATTGAATAAAGAGCCTGGGACAGAACAACACAGTGATATATAATACCAACCGAGCCATATGAGTCAAAGGAGAGGATGCTGAGGGAGGCCAGAGAGGGGTACGGTCAGTCCTTATCAATGGTACCGTAAGTCGCTTCTTAGGGACCCCCTTCTCCCTCATGTTTACCATATTAGTTTTGAGATTTTAAGACGTTCGTTGCATTAGTTTGGCAATTTTGAGACCCATTTCTTTGTCAATATGAAGATCTTTCGTGCCATTTAGGTGTCGATTTTACCTGGCGAGCGATAGCGAGCCTGCAATTTTAGAAGGAATTGGCCTTCGGCTGGGACATTTTTCTACCGAAAAATGTACAAATTTATCTTGAAAGGGAGTTTATGGGGTGTTTTTTAAAGTTTGATGGAGGTCTAGCGAGGAAACTAAAAAATAAAGTAATATATAAATATGTAGCCTATACCAAACAAAAAACACCAAAAACAAGCACTACCCCCTTAAGTGAGTAACCAGTGGGGGAGAGAACGCATCAAGGACAGCAAAGTAAACCACTACTGTAGGCCTATATACATAATTAATAAACACACAAGTAGCCTATATAAATAAATAAATACATTATATATAATAAATAACGGGGATAAACTTAGAAACGGATACATGGAACAGTAAAGCATGAGTAAATGAGTAAAGTAGCAATTATATATATATACCGGTATATATATATATATATATATATATATATATATATATATATATATATATATATATATATATATATATATATATATATATATATATATATATATATACATACTGTATATATAATATATATGAGTGACTAATCCAAGATGCAAGTTAATAGTGAGGTGATAAGTATATGAGCAGATAGATCAAGTAAGGATGACCAACAGAAATATGAACATGGTGCCTGTGAGTAGGAATACTAATAATACCGGTAATTACAATGTATCTGTGAATAAGTTTTGGTAAGGGGAACCAAATACAATAACAAAATATAAAGTTAAATCATCATAAGTTAATATACGTTAATAGTAAGAAAAAGCATATAGTAATGTGAGTTTATGGGAGTAATTTGCATCATATTCTGGTTACCATTAGACGATTTTCTTTAGTTTATAATCTACCTCTAGGACTCAAATGGGTAAATACGATCTCAATAAACCCTCTGAATAACATAGGTCCTCCTGCAACTGCATAAAATCGTCTAACTTTAGCCGGAATGAAAGGTAAAAGGAGTCATGATGCTGAAGGGGTTAAAGGCTTGAGTAAACAATATAGCAGTATGAGAAAAGGAACAAATAAGCAGGAATGTGACTAAGATGCATACACGTGAGAGAGAGTGTGTGTGTGTGTGAGAGAGTGAGTGAGAGTGAGTAGGAGTAGAGTGAGTAAGGAAGGGATGAGTGAGTGAGTCAGAACAAGTGGGTCACAATGATATCAAGTGCAAGTGTAACCCCACTGCCAGGAGTCACTGCAGCAGCTACCACCACCACCACCACCTCCACAACCATATACCACCAATCACAACCCCTATCACCACCACAACAACCACTGCTCTACCACTATCACCACCACAATAACCACTATTACCAACACCACAATAGCCACTGTTCTACACCACTACCACTGGCCCACTACAGCAATAACAACCCTAACAACCACTATACCAACACAACGACTATTGCTCTACTACCATCCCTATTACAACCCTCTCTGGCCTCTCAACCATCATCCCAATCACTACCACTGTTACATGTTACACTGCGTGGTTGTCACATAGAGGGCCGCGTCTCTTCAACAAACTCCCACGGGGAGTAAGAGACATGAGGAGCGTCTGGCTAGACCGCTTCAAGAGGGCCCTTGATGCTCAACTCTAAAAGGTGCCAGATGAGCCCATCTTCGCTGGGGTGCGTGCTGCCCCTCGAACAGTCTGCAGCACCAAATCACCACCCAGAACGAGGGGTAGCGCGCTCTTCGGTGCCACTAGATGAGCGGGGAACCCATCTATAGGTTCTATAGGTAGGTAGGTAGAGAGGGAGGGAGGTAGACAGGTAGATAGGTAGGTAGGTAGGGAGGGAGGGACGGAGGTAGGTTGGTAGGTAGGTATTACAAACTTCAATCATCTGCACTGCCCATCACCAATACACACTATACCATTACTCCTAACACACTAATCATGACACGCTAATTATCTCTCAACATGAAGGCTGTCAAGTTACAGACGAATTTAACCGAGGCCCCAAAATATAAGCTCTTCCTTAACTAGATAGGCCTATACAAAGTTAAGGAGGTGGGTGTTATTTATTTGTTTATCTATTTATATATCTATTACCGGTATTGCTTTACTTTCCTCCCTAGACCTCCACCAAGCTTAACAAATTATCCTCAAGGTCCCCCTTTGAAATAAATGTGTACATATTTCGGTAGAAAATCCTCAAAAGTTAAAAACCTTGCTATCGCTCACCAGGAAAAAAAAATCGACACCTAAATAGCACGAAAGGTCTTGATATTGATAAAACAAATGTGAAGAAAGGTCTTTAAATCGATAAACTAATGGGGCAAATTACTTCAAATCTCAAAACTAATGGGGCTAAACATGAGGGGGAAGTGGGTCCAGAGAAAGCAAGTACCTCCCCCTTAAGATTGCTCTATAGTTGCCTTAATGTTCTTGGAAGTGATGTAGGCTAATGACCAAAACAATGCGGCTTCATTCATTATACCTTCTAACACTTAACCCATTCAGTACTGGTGACGACCTTTCCGTTACATTCTGGCAACTATTAGATCAGTGGTTCTTAACCTGGGGGGCGTTTGACAATGCTAGGGGGGGGGGGGGGCCGTGGGGTAATCAAAGTTCAAAATAGGGCTAT
>CM064509.1:26477325-26486100 GCA_032716605.1 Paralithodes platypus | reverse complement strand
GGGGTATGCGAGAGTGAGGGAAGGGAATAAATGGGGTAGAGAGTAAGAGAGAGAATGTGTGTGAGTGAGGGTGAGGAAGAGTGAGGGAAAGGAAGAGGGAGGGAAAGAGAGAAAGAGAGAGATAACTGAGAGTTAGAGATGAGAGAGATATTTACCATTATATTTACATATGTACAATGGCCACACAGATCTTACGATCCCTGCGAGGTGGCCAGGACTTAATCTTAGTAGAGATCGCAATCTCAAGAGAAAGTGGAATGAATAGATAGCAAAGATGAAGGCTCTCTCCATACCCTCCGGCAAAAAGGAGAGAGAGAGAGTATAACACGGTATACTGTATACAAGAGGTCTTATTTTGTTTATAGCTTCGGGGGGAGCGGGTGTCAGGTCCAGGCTGTGTGGGGGGTGATGTATGTGTGTGTGTGTGTGTGGGGGGGGGGGGGGGTGTGTGGCGGGTTGGGGGGGGTTGGGGGGTTGGTTAGGGAGTGGGTTAGGTGGTGGGGGTAATAGGCATTACTAATTAATAAGGGGTGGTGGATTAATCCACGAGTTTGTGATGGGGCGGGGGCGGGCGGTCCATTGCAAGGAGTCACTCCGAAGGGATAATTATCTATAGGTTATTATCGAATGTAGCTAGTGGTATAGATACGAGTTGCATTTATTACGATGTGTATCAAATGTTTATCTTTTTATTTAGCTACCAGTATTCTACCACATTACTATGATTGTCTTCAAAGTTATGCATGGGTATTACTGTATGGTACCGGTAGTTGTATTCGAGAGAGAGAGAGAGAGAGAGACGAGATGGGGAGACGAGAGAGAGAACGAGAGAGGGAGGTGGAGAGAGAGGGAGCGTCTGAAGAGAGAGAGGAGAGAGAGAGAGGAGGGAGAGAGAGAGAAGAGAGGAGAGAGGGAGAGAGGAGGGAGATAGAGAGAGAGAGGAGGAGAGAGGAGAGAGCGAGAGACGAGAGAGAGAGAGGAGAGAGAGAGAGAAGAGAAAGAGGGAGAGATTGAGAGGAGAGAGAGAGAGAGAGATGATGAGGGGAGAGAGAGAGGAGAGAGAGGAGAGAGAGAGATGAGAGAGAGACGAGAGAGAGGAGAGAGGAGAAGAGACCAGGAGAGAGAGAGAGAGAGAGAGAGAGAGAGAGAAGGGGGTGTTAGGAAAATCTAATGGCGGTGGGTTAAGGATAGTAGTGGTAGAGTAGTTAACGGTAATGGTACTTTATACTGATTACCGGTACCGGTAAGTCTTTCAATATTATGACGCAGGTATTCGCCGTATTCTGGCTATCAATAGACGATTGTATACAGCTTTACGTTTAGCTAGCAACCCTCACCCGAAACAAGCTAGAGAATCAACGAATTGCCAAGAAATATGGAGTTGATTTATTCGTGGCCACCCCCTCGGCGATCAAGGGAGTATAGAAAAAGGACCTCAGACAATCAAAGGTGTAAAATGTATCTTGTTAAGGGGAGATCTCCACTTGAGGGATTTTTTCTTGACCCCTTTCTCCCTCATGTTTAGCCCCATTGCTTTTGATATTATAAAATGTTTGCCCCATTAGTTTAGCGATTTTAAGAACTTTCACCCCAATGGCGATGGGCTGGTCTATCAGAATGAGCCCTGAGCGATCTCTGCCATACCCATAGCTTACTCTGACTGTTCCTTTTACTTATATATTTTCTAGATCTCAAGTGACGGCGTCTCTTCCGTGGATTGACCTCCCAATCTACCAAGATTGGAAGCTAAAGCGTCACATTATTCCTTTGCCCCTTAACTTTCTCTTCATAATTGCTGAGGGGCACAGGGCCCTGGGTGGGGCTTTGGTTTCCCGGGCGTTTACGCACCCTCTCAGCTCCCCGCCATGAAGTGGCTTCGGTCACCCAGGCTTTATTGTGGTCGGGAGGGAGGGTTCTGTGGGGGCGCTCGTTTATGGCCTTGGCCTTACTCGGGGCCTTGGGGCTGTTCGGCCAGGCAGCTTGGGGAACAACAACAACAACAACAACAACAACTTTCACCCCATATTAAGACCTTTCGTGCCATTTAGGTGTCGATTTTATCCTGGCGAGCGATAGCGAGCCTGTAATTTAAGAGGAACCGGCCTTCGGCCGGGACATTTTTCTACCGAAAAATGTAAAAATTTATCTTGAAAGGGACTCAAGGGGGTGTAATTTTAAGGTTGATGGAGGTCTAGTGAACAAACTAAATACCTCTCCTTAAGCCATTTAAATCAGATGTTGGATAAAGTACGGTACGGTACGGATCAAGGGGACCGCTCATTTCCACCTGCCTTTCAATTATTCTAGCCTCAGAATTGTGAGTACCGTAATAGATTAACCCTTTGAGTACGGTACCAGCGACGTGTGTTGTATTATATTCTAGCTATATTTAGAGAATATTATGCAGCTTAGGAATGATCTGTGGTAGTTATAAGGGTTGGTTGAGATAGTCTGAAGCCTTATTATTGCTAAAGGTCTTTCCTAAGCTGAATACAATTGTCTAATAGTTGCCAGAATATGATGAAAAGGACATCCCTGGTGCTGAATGGGTTAAGGGGCGATATATATATAGATTTGTGTTTATATTTACCGGTATTAATATGATGCCTTCCAAGATAAATTTGTGCATTTTTTCGGTAGAAAAATGCACTACCTGCTAAATTGCAGCCTTGCTATCGCTCGTCAGGAATTTTTGTTTTTTTTTAAATCCCAGAAATGTTAAAAAACATCACAGAAATGTTACAAAACATCACAGAAATGTTACAAAACATCACAGAAATGTTACATAAAATTCCAATATATTGCAAAAGATCCCAGAAATGTTACAAAAGATCCCAGAAATGTTGCAAAAGTCCCAGAAATATTGCCAAAGATCGCAGAATTTTAATAAAGATCGCAAAATTTCTACAAAACATCGCAGAAATATTGTAAAGGATCCCAGAAATGTTGAGGGAAAACTGTTGAGGATAAAAACTCTCGTGTGATACCGGTAGCCTTCTTTAGTCCTAAGGGAAAGTGATGGTAGTGAACCGGTTTAAGGGGGGTCACCGGTTTTTTTTTATCGTTCTCTCTTTCCCTGGCTTGTATCCATTCGGCCCCATTCAGCCAACTGTTTAAAGACTTTTATCCCCATCCAGGTGTCGATTTCTTCCTGGCGAGTGATAGCGAGCCAGCATTGTATGGAGAAATCCGGCTTCGCCGGAGAAATTTTTCTATCGAAAAATTTATAAATTTAGCTTGCTGTCAAAACAAACAAATATATATATATATATATATATGCTGGCTCGATACCGCTCGCCAGGAAAATATTGACACCTGGATGGGGGTAAACGTCTTAAAACAGTAGGCTGAATGGGTAAAAGCCAAAGAGAGAGGGAGAGAAAGAGAAAAAAAGCAAGGAGGGCTCCCTTAAGTCAGGCTCATGGACGAGGCTGGTGATTGACTGTTAGGGGAAAGTAGACATAGCTTGATGGAGGGAATGAGGTCGCTAGTGATGGCCAATTTAGGACAGATGTATATGTATTTAATTTTATACCGGTATTTATTTATTTATTTATTAATATTTGTAGTGTATTTATTCTTAGTTTACTCCTTACATCTCCGTCAAGCTTATACAAATACACCCAAGACCCCCTTTTGAGATAAATTTGTGCATTTATCGGTAGAAAATGACCAGGCTAAAGGCAGGTTCCTCCTAAATTGCAGGCTTGCGGAAAAATATTGGCACCTAAAACCAAAATGGCACGATAGGTCTTAAAATCGCCAAACTAATGACTCCATCAATTAACAGGCTTCGAAGTATGTGACGTAACCCTCTGTACTACCACAGACCCTTCTTAAACTGCATACAATGGTCTTAATATAGCTAAAATAAAATACAAAAGACGTCGCCGGTACAGAAGTGGTTAACCCTTTCCGGCAAGACCAATAATAGTAACTATTATTGGTCTTGTCTTTCAGTATTCGTTGACGGGTTTCTTCTTAAGTGTTCTGGCTAGTACCGTAGTAGACGATGTTATTGCATTTTAGAAGGATCTGTGGAAGTCGGAAGTTGGATTGAAATGGTTTAACAAATTTATTAGTTTGATTTTGTAGAGGTTCTACGTAAGCTGCATAAAATAGAATTATGTTAACCATAACTGGACGATGAACGCGTCCATAGTTTAGTGATAGCAAATATATAAGGAACAAATATGCTAGGCCTACCGTATGTCAGTGAAAGCATCAACAATTCACAAAGGCTATAATATCCTGCTTCCTAATGTGTAAAGGCAGTACCGGGTATCACATGTTTTAAGGGGGAGAGGATTTTTTTTTTTTTTTTTTTTTTTTTTTTTTTTTTTTTTTAAAGCCTGTTATAGCTATGAGCTATTATTTTTCACTCTATTATAGCTGAGTTTGCCTAAAGTTAGGTAATTTATGTACTAAAGTCAACAAGTACAGGGACGATATCAACTTACTAGCTACTAAAGAAATCTATCCAGCTTTGTTACTGATCTCAATTTTGTATACCGGTACAGGAATCCCACGCCAATCTCTGCTATTACTCAGGTACAAATTGCCCGTGTGACGCCGCATTTAGACCGTCGCGTACATTATACTTCCGGAATTCCAAGAAGGTGAAGGAAATGTATGAACACCGGTAACGGGAAGACGTAAGGGGAGAGAGATGTGTATTTGTTTGGTCATTTATTTATATTTATTTTTATGTTAATGTATTTTCCTCCCAAGACCTCCATCAAGCTTTTAAAAATACCCCAAGACCCCACTTTGCGATCAATTTGTACATTTGTCGGTAGCGGTTCTTCCTAAATTCCTGGCTCGCGATATATAGACACTTAAAATGGCACTACAGGTCTTGAAATCGCCAGAGTAATGGAGCGAACGTATTGAGAATCTCAAAACTATTGGACTAATCATGAGGGAGAAGGGGGGTCCAGAAAACATACCAAACCTCCACTTAAGTTGGCGGTGAACGCGAAGACCCAACCCTGGAGCTGACACTGAAGAGGAAAATCTAATACAGCTTTCCAAAGGGGAGCTTGTTTTGATGTTAAGCCAAGATGGGGGGCGGGGGGATAGAATTGGGTGGCGGGGATAAAAGAAGAATATTTATATTTTTGACACGGAAGGTTGTGTTATTGACAAAGAAATGGGGTGAAAGGTCTTAAAATTGCCAAACTAATTGAACACTAATGGGGCCAAAGGATAGGGAGAAGGGGATCCATAAAAAGCAAATACCTCCCCTTAAAGAAGAAGATATGACATGGTAGACTATAGAACATCGAACACGCTGAATTAGATATTCATATTTTTTTACCAACCAACTTTACTTCTAAACTCCATTAATTAAATCAACAAATACATGTGGCACTCCAAGGACTTGAACCTACAGTAGGATACTAACACCGAAATTCCGCGCATTTATGCATTATGGCATCAAGATATACCGTACCACACACTATTAAACAAATAATGGTAGACTACATACATACTGTACACACATACATACATACAAACGAAAATGTAAACATTGCAAAACAAACAAACTGAAACAGAAACCATCCAAAATCACTGTCTGGAAATAACGCATTGAAGATTTATCAAAACAATACTATGAAAAAAGGTGCCCTACCTGTATGATTGGGTATATTGATAGTGATTTACCTTTCTATCCTTATTAGATGGGTATATTTCTACCAGTATATTTTTATAGGAGTAAATTATTATGAACACTTTAAACTTTGTACCGGTAATTAGCCTTTTCATACCTTCTTGGAAACCATAACTTTGACTCGGTACACTCGGATACCATAGTCTCTAGCCCACTCCTAAGAAACTTTGCACTCCCTATGTTTTTCTGTATGCAATTATAACTATCTGGATTGATTTGTTGCGGATAGAACTTGTTTTCAATTAATAGTATACCGGTATATAGTTTTCAATTAATAGTATACCGGTATATAGTTTTCAATTAATAGTATACCGGTATATAGTTTTGTACTTGATTTATGTAGCATTATACTCGTAAATTCGTGTCCAGAGATATACTTCCATGCAGGATTAACCCCTCTATACCGGCGACGTTTCCAGAGATATACTTCCATGCAGGATTAACCCCTCTATACCGGCGACGTTTCCAGAGATATACTTCCATGCAGGATTAACCCCTCTATACCGGCGACGTTTCCAGAGATATACTTCCATGCAGAATTAACCCCTCTATACCGGCGACGTTTCCAGAGATATACTTCCATGCAGGATTAACCCCTCTATACCGGCGACGTTTCCAGAGATATACTTCCATGCAGGATTAACCCCTCTATACCGGCGACGTTTCCAGAGATATACTTCCATGCAGGATTAACCCCTCTATACCGGCGACGTTTCCAGAGATATACTTCCATGCAGGATTAACCCCTCTATACCGGCGACGTTTCCAGAGATATACTTCCATGCAGGATTAACCCTCTATACCGGCGACGTTTCCAGAGATATACTTCCATGCAGGATTAACCCCTCTATACCGGCGACGTTTCCAGAGATATACTTCCATGCAGGATTAACCCCTCTATACCGGCGGCGACGTTTTTCCTTTTATTCTAGCTATATTTAGACGATTTTGTTGAGCTTAGGAAGAACGTCTATCAATTAATAGGCTACAGACTCTTTCCATTCATCCTTTTAGCTACCATGCATTCATCCTAAGCATCATAAGATCGTCTAAATGTAGCTGAAATCAAATAATAAAGACGTTGGCGGTACAGAAGGGGTTAAAGGACTATATTATCTGGACCCCGCTTCCATGATTAAAAATAGGTGAAATCCAATTTTGTTTGAAGACTTGAATTATTATGAGGAGGAATAGGCTACAAGAAAATTATCATGAAGTAGCATTGATTTGGCTATTTTATCACTTCCTAAGTCATAATTTGAACTGTGAACCCTACTTTTCGCTGTACGGTACACTCGACCAAAACACAATCTTTACACTAACTCTCTAAACATTCTGGAAGTGGGTCGAAAACGTATGTTTCACCCGATTCATTCCGTTCACACTAGATTATTTACAGCTCACCAGTGTAAAGATTGTTTTTTGGTCGAGTGTACATATTCAATAATAAACACACCACATAATGGACACCCTGGTACTACCGCTATATACTGTATAATGAACACTTTAAAACCAAGCCAAACAAAGGCCAGTGTGCCGGCAACCTTCAGCCTTAATAATTATGTAAATGTGGAGGTGAAAGTCGGGCATATTCGCCAAATATCGAGTCGCAACCTCTTATTATCACCAAACTAATGGGGCCTAACCTATGATACCAAAAAAAAAATGCCTAAGGTTCCATGGCGTTGAGGGGGAGCTAGCTGTTTGTTCTCCCTCGTGTTTAGTTCCATTAGCTTTGATTTTTTTTTAAGACGTCCGTTCCATTAGTTAAGCGATTTTAAAACCTTTTTGCCCCAGTTCTTTGTCAATATAATGACCGTTCGTGCCATTTAGGTGTCGATTTATTCCTGGCGAGCGATGGCGAGCCTGTAATTCAAGGTGGGACATTTTCTACCGAAAAAATATACAAATTTATCTTGCAGCGGGGTCTAGGGGGTGTTTTTTAGTAGTACGGTTAAGGGAGCCCACCTTGCTTTTTTTCTCTTTCTCTCCCTCTCTCTTTGGCTTGTATCCATTCGGCCCCATTCAGCCTACTGTTTTAAGACGTTTACCCCCATCCAGGTGTCAATATTTTCCTGGCGAGCGATAGCGAGCCAGCATATATATATTTTTGTTTTGACAGCAAGCTAAATTTGTACATTTTTCGATAGACAGTTGGCTGAATGGGGCCGAATGGATACAAGCTAGGGAAAGAGAGAAGGAGAGAAAGATAAACAAAAACGGTGACGCCCCTTAAGTGATTATAAACCCATAACCTGCAAGTCCAATGTTAGCATCCTCTCCGTCCCTCACTAGCCCACACAGAGAGCTTGTTTATGTACAGCACTGACCATACTTAAGGGGAGATTTCCACTTGAGGGATTTTTTTTCTTGACCACCTTTCTCCCTCATGTTTAGCCCCATTGCTTTTGATATTATAAAACGTTTGCCCCATTAGTTTAGCGATTTTAAGAACTTTCACCCCATATTAAGACCTTTCGTGCAATTCAGGTGTCTATTTTATCCTGGCGAGCGATAACGAGCCTGTAATTTAAGAGGAACCGGCCGTCGGCCGGGAAATTTTTCTACCGAAAAATGTACAAATTTATCTTGAAAGGGGCTCAAGCGGGTGTAATCTTAAGCTTGATGGATATCTAGAGACTAAACTAAAAAGCTCCCCTTAAGGTTATAGCTAGCCCAATATTTCAACCTTCTAATGGGAACTTTGTATGGGTTTGTTATTTTATTGATTTAGTTAGGCTAGTGTTTTCTTTAATGTTCTCCCATGACTTCCATCAAGCTTAGAAAATACCCACAAGACCCCCACATCGAGATAAATGTGTACATTGTTTTGTAGAAAAAATTCCCGGCCGAGGGCCAGTTCCTCTTAAATTACTGGCTCGCTATCGCTTGCCACCAACATAATCGACACCTACAAGTAAATTGCACAAAAGTTCTTATAATCGCCAAACTACCGGCAATGGACCAGACTTTTATAAAATCTCAAAACTAATGGAGCTAAACAATAGGGAGAAGGGGGTCCAGAAAAACAAAGAAACCTCTCCTTTGGCCAAGTTCTGAAGCATCTGGACTATACTAAATATTTGTATTGTCTAGTTTGC
>CM064509.1:26434825-26472325 GCA_032716605.1 Paralithodes platypus | reverse complement strand
GAGACATTTTTCTATCGAAAAATGTACAAATTTAGCTTGCTGTCAAACCATATATATATATATATATGGTGGCTCGCTACCGCTCGACAGGAAAATATTGACACCTGGATGGGGGTAAACGTCTTAAAACAGTAGGCTGAATGGGGCCGAATGGATACAAGCCAAAGAGAGAGGGAGAGAAAGAGAAAACAAAAGCGAGGTGGGCTCCCTGAAGGGGTTGAACATGAGGATATCTTGTTTGGTGACTTGCTACCACCAGACGATTGTATATTTTATGATATCGATGTGTTGGTGTATGATTTGCCGGTCCTTCCTAATCCTAATAAAGTCATCTGCCAGAACCACTATCACAACAAACAAAATCGTCGTGTGCTTGATTGGCTTAATGCCGATGACGATGTTTTTGTCATTTTAACCCTTTTGGGATTGTGACGCGTTTTGACAGTGTAGTCTGCTATCATTAAGGGGAGGTTTTGTGTGTGTTTCCTAGACTTCCATCAAGCTTGAAATTTCACCCCCTTTCAAGATAAATTTGTAAATTTTTCGGTAGAAAAATTTCCCGGCCGAAGGCCGGTTCCTCTTAAATTACAGGCTCGCTATCGCTCGCCAGGAAAAAAATCGACACCTAAATGGGACGAAAGGTCTTAAAGTGACATAAATGGGGTGAAAGTTCTTAAAATCGCCAAACTAATGGGGCGAACGTCTCAAAATATCAAAAGCAATGGGGCTAGACATGAGGGAGAAAGGGGGCAAGAAAAAAGTCCCTCAAGTGGAAATCTCCCCTTAAACGATTGTATCTAGTTTTAGAAGAACTTATGTTAGCTAGAGTTGAGATCGTTTTGTAGCCTACCCCTTTGATTCCTAGAGATCCTTCCTAAATTGCATAAAAACGCCTAATGGTAGGCTAACCAGAATAACTCCATAAAGTATATAAATGCGCCCTCAAGTACTGAAAGGGTTAAGTACCACCATATGTTTTAACCCCTTCTGTACCGGTGATGTAGTTTTTATTATATTCTGGCAACTATTAGACGATTTTGTACAGCTTAGGAAAGACGTGTACTCATGAAAAGGCTACAGACTTTCTCAATTAATCCTCTTAGCTACCGTACTATATATACTGTATATCCTTCCTAAGATTCATCGAATCGTCGAAATGTAGCTGAAATCAAATAAAAAAGACCTCGCCGGTAGAGAAGGGGTTAATACCAGGTAGCTTAGAAGGTTAGAAGTTAGTGTGCCGCCATTGAGTTAAACAAAGAATAATAGAAGCAAACAAAATAATAGTAAACAAAACCTGGAAGTGTGGTCCATTCATTATGACTGGTTAAGGGGAGATCTCCACTTGACGATTTTTTTTCTTGACCCCTTTCTCCCTCATGTTTAGCCCCATTGCTTTTGATATTATAAAACGTTTGCCCCATTAGTTTAGCGATTTTAAGAACTTTCACCCCATATTAAGACCTTTCGTGCAATTCAGGTGTCGATTTTATCCTGGCGAGCGATAGCGAGCCTGTAATTTAAGAGGAACCGGCCTTCGGCCGGGAAATTTTTCTACCGAAAAATTTACAAATTTATCTTGAAAGGGACTCAAGGGGGTGTAATTTTAAGCTTGATGGAGGTCTAGGGAACAAACTAAATACCTCCCCTTAAGGCATGGTGATCCTTGCCTCCTGTAACTCGAGGAGGGCTGGAGCAAATGAGCTGTACATTTCTACATGGTGAACCTTGCCTCCTGTAACTCGAGGAGGGCTGGAGCAAATGAGCTGTACATTTCTACATGGTGAACCTTGCCTCCTGTAACTCGAGGAGGGCTGGAGCAAATGAGCTGTACATTTCTACATGGTGAACCTTGCCTGGAGCAAATGAGCTGTACATTTCTACAACTATTTACTGATGACTCTTCCCAAATGGTAGAAATATCAACTCGATTGTTCAAGACCTTTTCGAGTTATGGGAGGTTGGTGGTGTCGGCAATATCTAGGCAAGTTATAATGGATGAACTGTAGGCTATGTAAGTATAGAACAGCCTTTCATTATAATGGATGAACTGTAGGCTATGTAAGTATAGAACAGCCTTTCATTATAATGGATGAACTGTAGGCTATGTAAGTATAGAACAGCCTTTCATTATAACTACGGTATATATTGTTACGTAGAAGAAAGCTATAGTAATGACTACAAGGTATTAAGGGGAGGTTTTTAGGGTGTTTCCTAGACTTCCATCAAGCTTGAAATTACACCCCCTTGACCCCATTTCAAGATAAATTTTCCCGGCCGAAGGCCGGTTCCTCTTAAATTACAGGCTCGCTATCGCTCGCCAGGAAAAAATCGACACCTAAATGGCACGCAAGGTCTTAAAAGTGACATAAATGGGGTGAACGTTTTTAAAATCGCCAAACTAATGGGGCGAACGTCTTAAAATCTCAAAACAATGGGGCTAAACATGAGGGAGAAAGGGGTAAAGAAAAAAATCCCTCGAGTGGAAATCTCCCCTTAAATGCTTGTATTACCAAACTGAGGCAGTGATTTACCTAGCATTTTAGTAGTGCTACTGTTGCGACTCTTTTAAAGGGTTGTTATTGTACCGTACTATTTATTATACTATCACATACGGTACCGTTAATAGTAAGATTGTGTTCCACTAACACCACAATAATAATAATAGCAATAATGATGATAGCAAAATAATAGGGATAAGAATATTAATAATATTAAGAAAAAGAAACGAACAATAATAATAGCTGAGAAAAAAACAAAATATTTTGAAGAGAAATATAGTGAGCCCTTCCCAAAATATTCTGTCTCCAAGATACTGGGTAAGCTCATAAATTCTTGTGAAGTATGGTACCTGAATAGCTATTGTAGCACCGGACAACTCGGCCATGATACACTCACACATATAGCGGTACATACGTATACTGTATATACATACATACATACATACATACCGGTACACACACACACACACACACACACACACACACACACACACACACACACACACACACACACACACACACACACACATAAGTGTATATATATAAGGTTTCCGGTATTTAATTCCAGCTGGATATATTGTTAGTAATTTACTCATGATTGTTATATATACCTGGTACCGTACCTTTATACGGTACCGGTACCGTAATCGACACTACCGTATATCAATTAGCCTACTCTATTCATACTGCCTTTGAACCCGTAAAGTGTGTGTGTGTGCGCGCGCGCGCGCGCCATTTCATTATTCAACCAGTAACTGGCTATCAATGTCAACTTGGACAATATTAGGTTAGTTGTGGTTAGTTTAGGTTAAGACTTGATTTGGCTCCGGTTGAAATGGTGTACTACTAAAATTGTCCGGGAACCATATAGGGTAAACTACTCAATTCTTACTTGGTTATCCGATTAGTACGCGGTACCGTGTATTATTAAAATACCCACACAATATGAGTAGTTAAATTATGCCTCATCCTGTATGCGTAATGTCATATTATACCTTAACTATCGTACACAATAAAACAATAGTATTGTAACTCAACTTTGGTTTTTGATATTTATAAAAAAAAAGCACCGTTATCCACACAAAATTAATACCGGTACAGCAGTTATATTAGGCCTACCGGTAATACAGTTTACTTTAATGACAAAATATACCTCAACTATCCTATACATAAAACACTATTACCGGTACCGGTACTGTAACTATTGCGTGCTGATTGGAAGAGCGCGTACTTATGAGGTAGTCTAGCCTCTATACCGGACTTAGCTTGTGTGTCACCTGCGCTATGACTGGGACCTTTAAAGTGGTAATCAATAAATGCCTCTAGGGTATGATATACGGCATACAGGCTATCATGGGTAGCTTTTAACCCCTTTAATAAACCGGGCGTATTTTGTTGCTGATTTATATATTTGTTATTTTTTTTTTTTTTTTTTTTTTTTTTCACTAGACCTCCATCAAGCTTTAAAAAAAACCCAAGACAAGTACATTTTTCCATAGAAAAATGTCCCGACCGAAGTCCGCTTCCTACTAAATTACAGGCTTGGTATCGCTCGCCCGGTAAACAAAATGACACCTGAATGGTGCGAAGGGTCTTAAAATTGACACTAAAATGGGGCGAAAGGTCTTAAAATCGCCAAACTAATGGGCCAGACATCTTAAAATCTGAAATACTAATGGAGCTAAACATGAAGGAGAAGGGAGGGAGCTAAACATGAAGGGGGGGGGGGGGGGGTGCTACTACCAGATTACTGTTTTCATCTTAAGAAGGACCAATAGGAAATCAAAGGTGCAAGCCATCTCAATTAATGGTTTGGCCTACTTTTCATTCACAGTACTTTATCATAAACTAATTTAACCGTTAATGTAGATACGGTAGGGTTAGGTTAGATAAAGTTGGGTCAGGTTGGATTAGGTTAAGAGGAGGTTTTTAGTTGGCTCCCTAGACCTCCATCAAACTTAAAATAATATAGGCCTAGACCCAAACCAGATTTTTTTTTTAAAGTGAAATCTACTCTTAAGTCAGGTTACGCTTGGATAAATTACCGTGATCGCCCAGAATTAAGAACAGAAATATGAAAATATATAATATATATACGGTATATACTGTATATATATATATATATATATATATATATATATATATATAGTATATACTGTATGGGATAATATATATATATATATATATATATATATATATATATATATATATATATATGGTATACAGTACCGGTATACAATATTACACGGCATATATAATAACACGTGCACGTAAACCCATCATCTTAGAAAATATGGAGGGTATCTTTGGTTGTGGGCCGCCTAAGTGATGTGGTACCGTACGCCTCCTGTATCCCATTAAGTGATGTGGTACCGTACGCCTCCTGTATCCCATTACGGTACCATTTACAAGAACCACGAGCTAACGTTTTGTGCTCAGGCTTCTACAAGCTCACCAAACAACCCGGAAACCTTTTAAGTGAGTCACACCACCTTATTTACCATCAACTTTTCAACGGCGACTTCATTCCGGCAACATTTCGGTGGACTCTCTTCACAACTCAACTAAACGACATATATACAGTATATATATATTATAATTATATATATATATATATAGAGAGAGAGAATGAGAATGAGTGTGTGTGTGTATGTGTCAGTGCGTTTGTCCCTAGACTTCCACCAAGCGTACGCCTAAATAACTGGCTCGCTTTCGGTCGCCAAATAAAAAAGACCCTAAATGGCACGAAAGATCTTAACATTGTCAAACAAATGGAGTGGAAGGTCTTGAAATTGCCAGACTAATGGAGCGAATGTCTTAAAATCTCAGAACTAATGATGCAAAATATGAAGGGGAAGGGTCTCCAAAAAAAAACCCGCCCCCTTCACGTAAATTAACATACTAGGCCTAAATCATATACGGTAATAGTTAAATTAACATACTAGGCCTAAATCATATACGGTAATAGTTAAATTCAGAATAAGAGTTGGATAACCCTAAAGATAGATGATAGATTGTAATAGTTAAATTCAGTGTCTCGCAGACCAGAATTGCCGAGAAAAGACGCCGGAAAAAATCCCCCTTGTGACTGCTACGAAGGGGTGGGGTGGGGCTTAGAGGGGGATGGAGGAAACCTTGCAAGACGGAGAGTTCGGGGAAAAGAGCGTCAGAAGAAACTTGTGTTCAGAAACCCCACAAGAGAATTACACCATCTACAAATTCCCTAAGTGGGCTGGTTGGGTGAAGTTGGTGGCTGATCTGCGTCTTATGGTGTGTGTGTGTGTTTGATAAATATATAACTCTGTCTCGAGTCGGCCACCCCCAGCTATGGGGTATGTGCCTCAGTATATACAATTGTTGATTTATTGTTCACTTGCAGTTGTAAGGCTGATAATCTACAGAGTTTTTCTCTTAACCTAGGTACAGTACAATGCTTATTCTACCGGTATATATATATATATATATACCGTATATATATAATTATATCTATCTATAACTTGTGGTACGGTATTCATTGTGTATCCTTTTCACTGTTTCCATATTATTGCCTAATGCACGTTTTTGTTTTCTTTTTAGGTAAATTGGAGAGACAGAACAACATTGTTCCTGAGTTGTGAGTACGGTACCGTACGTTCTTCGTCTGTTTATATATAATGTATTTACTTATTCACACATTAATAGTATTTACGGAAAGTATTTATTAGTGATATATATCCTAAGTACCATAATTTTCTATGCAATTATTTCCCAGCCCCCACCAGTTTATCCTTATATATTATGATCGCGTGATGTAGGCCTTAGTTGCCCATTGTAATACAGCCAATGCCGCTACAGTGGGTTCCAAAAGTTCCTACACTCCATAATACTATACAGTATATGGTATATTTATACACAATGTTCATTAAATAACAATACTGATGTTGCTTTAACATTACCTCATCAAACGCTTTGGGGGGGTTATTGCGGTAAATGAAGTGTGTGTATGTGTGTGTGTGTGTGTGTGTGTGTGTGTGTGTGTGTGTGTGTGTGAGAGTGTGAGTGTGAGTGTGAGTGTGAGAGTGAGAGAGAGAGAGAGCTACCTTTTGTTGACACACAGTTAAACATGAGTGCTAGAGCTTCTTCCTGGTGTATGGTACTGTCCACATGGGCATAATAATAGTCAAAAGAAAAAACTTGAACAGTAGCCACGCCAGATAAGCAATGTATATATTTGGAGTGGGGTGGGAGTTTGGAGAAAGTGAGTGTGAGATGAAGGGGGGGGGGGGGGGGTAAAAGGAACATCTTGAATCTGACTGTAGGCATACCTTGCTACGTTTGATTGCTGACCCGGCAAGTTTTTCCACACATCACCATGCAGATAAATTAGTAAATTTGTCAGTAGAAAATGTTCCGGCCAAAGGCCGGTTCCTCCTAAATAGATGCTACCAACAATACAGCCAGATCCCGTGTTTTCGAGTTGTAAAGTAAGTGTAAATGACCAAGAGTCGACTTCGGTCTTCTCGTTCAGTTCATCAGGCATCCATTTCCTTACTAATTACATCTCTAATATATGTTAGTGTTGTCTATAATATATGTTAGTGTTGTCTCTAATATATGTTAGTGTTGTCTCTAATATATGTTAGTGTTGTCTATAATATATGTTAGTGTTGTCTATAATATATGTTAGTGTTGTCTATAGTATATGTTAGTGTTGTCTATAATATATGTTAGTGTTGTCTATAATATATGTTAGTGTTGTCTATAATATATGTTAGTGTTGTCTATAATATATGTTAGTGTTGTCTATAATATATGTTAGTGTTGTCTATAATATATGTTAGTGTTGTCTATAATATATGTTAGTGTTGTCTATAGTATATGTTAGTGTTGTCTATAATATATGTTAGTGTTGTCTATAATATATGTTAGTGTTGTCTATAATATATGTTAGTGTTGTCTATAATATATGTTAGTGTTGTCTATAATATATGTTAGTGTTGTCTATAATATATGTTAGTGTTGTCTATAATATATGTTAGTGTTGTCTATAATATATGTTAGTGTTGTCTATAGTATATGTTAGTGTTGTCTATAATATATGTTAGTGTTGTCTATAATATATGTTAGTGTTGTCTATAATCATGCGTTGTGCATATTATAATATGTACCTACTGTATATCCAATACCAATATCGTTTGATAGTCAAATAAATGTCCATATAAAGCAGATATGGAGTTTCAACATTCTCAAAAGTCTAAATTGTCGTAAATCAGCCACCCTACTCTTCCCGACGATAATAGCTCCGTTAAAAGTATTTATATATGTTGGCCACGGTCATCAATGACTTACAATAATAGTATGGAACTGCATGCAATGGTTGGAGTGTATGGTATTGGTAGGCATATAAATGTCAACATGTATACAGCATATTGTTTTTGTTTGGAAGGCTACCCAGTGGTATAAAGAGCCAGAGTGTCGACATTTAAAGGGCCCGAAAGCGGCAAAGCAACGCCATTCTGCTGAAGCTGCCACTTGTCATTTTGTTGGTAGGGTCAATTGCAGCTCACTATCACTTGCCAGGAAAATATCGACACCTAAATGGCAAGACAGGTCTAAAAATGGACGAAAATATGTGGGCGAAAGATCTTATAATCGCCAACCTAATGGGGCGAACGTCTTAGAATAAAGAAACAATAATGTGGCTACACATGAGCCTATCCCGGGCCCCCTACTGATTGCTCCCACAACAAGAAGGCACCTACAGTACCGGTAACTCTCTGTACTGTAGGTCATGGTGAACCCCTTGTGTAGGATCACCCTAAAGGGTTAGGTGGGTGGTTATTGTTGCTTATCCCTATTTGGGCAGAGAGAGGGGGGGGGGACTATTTTAACCTCCCTGTTTCGATCTATTGGTATGGAGATGTTAAGATGTTTCACCCCATTAGTTTGGCGATAAGACGCTTCATCCCATTCAGGTGTCGATTTCATTCTGGTCGAGCGATAGCAGCCTGTAAATTGGATTCAATCGGCCTTCGGCCGGGACATTTTGCCATCCAAAAATTTACAAATTTAGCTTGCATGGGATGGGGTCTGGGTGGGCATTTTATTGTTTGAAGGTAGTCTGGAAAGGCGTTTTTGTTAGCATAGAGGACAAAGTAAAGTACATTTATCAAATATTGCAAAAACTAGCAAAATCCTCAATAATAATTTATAAGCATTTCATATGGCCCTAAAGACGTCGGACCAGATAGGCCTAGTTTTAATACAATGTTAATACTACTGTTAAATGTTATCGTATTTGTTGTTTTCAGTTTTCAGTCATTAGGCTAGTTAGTTTGTACAAATTATATTAAAGATAATGCAATGTTTTTGTCTGTGCTGGGAGTATTAGTAAGATTGTATCATTATTATTGATTCATCCATTAAGGAGACCTAGACGGTATTGTGCAGCATAATTTACTGGTTTGGCTCAATGGTTTAAGGAAGGGGTTTAGTTTGCTCTAAACCTCTATCAAGCTAAAAAAAATAAAAATAAACAAGACCCCCCTTCGATATATATTTGTACATTTTTTGGTAGAAAAATGTTTCGGCCGAAGGCCGATTCCTCTTAAAATACAGGCTCGTTATCGCTCGCCAGGAAAAAAATTGACACCTAAATGGAATTAATATTGGCAAATAAATGGGACAAAAGGTCTGAAAAACGTCAAACTAATGGGGCGAACGTTTTAAAATCTCAAAACTAATAGGGATAAACATGAGGGAGAAGGAGGCCCCGAAAAAAGAAGTTCCTCCCCTTAAGTCATAATGGTATTGGTGTTGCAATATCAACTATACCCGGTTCCAAATTAGTAGTCCAGAAATCGTGAATCCTAACCTATTTACCGGTAACTAGGATTTTTGGGCTGTACATTTCCACACCTCTTCCCTGGCAGACCCTTCCTAAATGGTAGACATATTAGCTCGATTGTCTCTGGGTCTGGGTGTCCTAGATGTGTGCGAGGTGAGTATTTTTATTTTTAATTTTGTTGCTTCTGTTCGGGCTCTGTCTTGAGTCGGCCACCCCCAGCTATGGGGTATGTGTCTGAGTATATACATACATACATACATACATACTCTAGTAGTTTGTGAGTTGTAGAGGTTAATGTTCAAGAGTTTTGTGCTACTTACTTGGAATATGGTAAGGTTACAAAATGACTTGCCTTCATTATGTATTAGCTAATATAACACATACTCATTACTCAGCTGTAAGAGACATATGTGTGTTGCATGTTAATAATTAATGCAATAGTTTATACTGGGAAATTTGCAAAGTTATTTAGTCGGTGTCGGTGTCTTTAAGGGGAGATTATATATGTATATATATATTATATATATATATATATATATATATATATATATATATATATATATATATATATATATATATATATATATTTAGTTTCCTCCCTAGACCTCCATCAAGCTAAAAAGACTCCAAAACCCCCTTTGAGATAAAAATGTACCTATATCGGCAGAAAAAGACCCCGGCCAACAGCCGGTTCCTCTTAAATTGCAGGCTTGCTGTCGCTCGCCAGGACATTTTTTCGGCACCTAAGTGGTATGAAAGTTCTTAAAATCTCAAAAGTAACAGGGTGACTGTCACAAAACCTCTAAACTAATGGTGCTAAACTTTGAGAAGCGGGCCCAGAAGCCCCCCCCCCCCCCCCCCCCCCTTAACAGAACTTGTTCTACCAGTGTTGTGACATTAAAGTTTATTGTTCAACTTTTTCCTTCACGTAATTGGAATTGACTTGATTTGATTTTTTTTTTTTGAACTCCTTACTTTAGGCTTCTTGGAATTTCAGAAGCGGGGATCATTAATTGTGTATGTTAATTACTTGGCCCTTTAGGATACGAGGACCCGTTTCTTTAATATATGTTTTGGCACTTATTAGACGATTTTATGCAGTTTTAGGAAGGATCTGTCGGAATCAAAGAGGTAAAAACTCTTATTTGACGATTTTATGCAGTTTTAGGAAGGATCTGTGGGAATCAAAAGGGTAAAAACCATCACAATTAACCCTCTGACTTACAAATTTCCTGCCTAAACTGAATGAAACCGTCTAATGCTAGTGAAAATAATAGGACGAAACGCGTCCCGGTATACTGAAAGACTGAAATACGAGTGCTAACATAGACCCCCCCCCCCCCCCCTTCGAGATATATTTGTAAATTTTTCGGTAGAATAATGTCCAGGCCGAAGTCCGGTTCCTCATAAATTACAGACTCGTTATCGCTCGCCAGGAAAAAAAATCGACACCTAAATGGCACGAAGAAATAACAAAGATGTAGGCGAAAGTCTTAACATTTGAAGAAAACTAAGGGGGCTAAATATGAAGGAGAAGGGAGTTGAGAATAAACCAAATGCATCCCCTTAAAAGAGGCAATATGTTATAGATTTCGCTTTTGTAACAGTATTCATTGTTCACTATCCGGCCGAAGGTCGGTTCTTCTAACATTACAGGCTCACTATCGTTCGCCTATGAACAAATCGACACCTAAATAGAACGAAAGGTCTAAATATTGACAACTAAATGGGGCGAAAGGTTTTAAAATCGCCAAACTAATGGGCCGAACGTCTTATAATCTCAAAACAAATGGGGCTTAACACGAGGGAGAAAAGGGACCAGAAAGCGGCCCATCTCCCCTTAATTTAGACTTTTTCCCCTCCCCAACTTAGGTAATTTCCAAAGTGTATAGCTGCCGTAGGTCATGACTGTTGTATCGAGGGAACCATCGCCGCACCGGGGCAAACAAAGGTCGTTAGCGCCGCGGGTTGGTGATGTTACTGTCTTTGAGAGTGGTGGTTTGGTCGGGGGGAATCGGCTCATTAAGACTCAATGGATTTTGTTAATGTTCTTTTTGTTGTTGTTGGTGGTGGTGGTGTTAATGGTTTGTGTGTGTGTGTTTGTGTGTGTGCGTGTGTGTGTGATAGTCTAATTATGCCCGTGTCATATCGTTGATTTGTTTTTAGCTAGCCTATAGCTACTGGTACCGGATATAGGGTATAATATATGCAATGTGTATATATTAAGGAACACCCCGTTCTTAACATTAATCCTCCATTACAAACCCCAATGCACTTGAATAGATTAATGAAAACATATGGTACTCCTGGGATTCAAACTCGGGACACCACACCCAGAACATAAGCATCTAAACCATTACACCACCAACACAGTTAACGGATAGGCCTATGTAGGCTACACGATCACGATTTTATATACATTTTCGAATTTTGGATATCAATCTAATCATGTACTTAGACCCAACTGCATTATTGAGAGCCTAATGTTTTAGTGAGCGGAAACTGTATATCAGTATACACTAGCTAGGCTATATAGAAAAGTTGGAGCTTTCGTAAGAGTAATGTTATGGATAACTCTATGGACCGGGACTGCCAAGGTTGACATTAAAGGTGGGGGTGCATGGGTTGAGATAAACATGGAATAATAATCGCCAGCCTACACATAATTATCTTGCAAAATGCAATGGCACCGAAATAATTATTAACAATGGTATAAAGGATTTTGTTGATCTTCTAAACCGAACCTGTGACGTCATAAAAGTGTAAGTCCACCATCCAGTCCACGATGAGGATACTGGTGTGACGTCACTATGACGTCACAGGTCTGGTGTAGACGATCCACAACATCCTTTATACCATTGTAAATAATTATTTCAGTGCCATTGCATTTTTCAAGATAATTATGTGCAGGTTTGGCGATTATTATTCCATGTTTATCTCAACCCATGCACCCCCACCTTTAACACTGCTGAGAGTGACACTACACGCATGGTAGTTTTAAGGGGGGTCACCGTTTTTTTTTTTTTATCTTTCTCTCCGTTTCTCTTTCCCTGGCTTGCATCCATTCGGACCCTTTTCAGCCAACTATTTTATGACGGTTATCCCCATCTAGGTGTCGATTTTTTTCCTGGCGAGCGACAGCAAGCCAGCATTATATGAAGACGTCCGGCTTCGCCGGACACATGTTTCTATCGAAAAATGTACAAATTATCATGCTGTCAAAAACATTTAAAAAAAATGCTGGCTCGCTACCGCTCACCAGTACAAAATTGACACCTGGATGGGGATAAACGTCTTAAAACAGTAGGCTGAATGGGGCCGAATGGATGCAAGCCAGAGAAAGAGAAAAAAAAAAACCCAGGTCACCCCCCTTAAGGGCACGTACAGTATAACGCTCAGATCATTCCCATCACTTAAGGGGAGATGGGTCGTTTTAATGGTCCCCCTTGTTCCTCATGTTTAGCCCCATTAGTTTCATATCTTAAGACGTTAGACCCATTAATTTGGCGATTTTAAGACATTTCGCCCTATTTCTTCGTCAATATTAAGACTGTTCGTGTCATTTAGGTGTCGATTGTTTCCTGGCGAGCGATAGCGAGCCTATAATTTCAGAGAAACCGGCCTTTGGCCTGGACATTTTTCTATCGAAAAATGTAAAAATTTATCGTGAAGGAGAGTCTTGACTCTTGAGGGAGTGATTTTTTAAAAAACTTGATGAAGGTCTAGGGATGAAACTAACAAGATAATAAAAATATACATAAATAAGCAAATAAACACGCCCATCTCCCCTTAAACATATAAGTGTTCAACTCTCTAGCGCTTGAAGGTCATTATGGTCTTGCAATAAAAACCACCGACAAGCAGATAGACACCTTGACATATATACCGGTATATAGTATACATAATTATATCGTTACCTTTGTATCAATATTTATTATATATACGTTGAAGTCCGTGATATTATCATGTAGTGAATATCTGCATATCCATAATTTTTACCAGCGGGAAAAAACGGACCTCAAAACTCTCCTTCCTTCGTGAGTTTTGCTAATGATGTATTAATTAATGGAGCCGGCCCTATTCACTGGCGGGGTGGTAGAATTTTTAATGGTGGAAGTTCGGTGTGGTGGTGGGCAGTGTTTGAATAGCTCGTAATCCACCTTTTGTTTTGGCTAGGTTTGGCGCGCGCGGGAAATGAACGCCATCTACCGGAGATAAAAAGAACTATCACCGGGGCACGGGCGGAAATTGTGTAAGGGGATTTAATATTACATGTTGGATGTGGAATTTTAGTTTTCGTGCCAAATTTAAACTAACTCGTATTGAGTACCCGGTGTCAACATTAGGGATGCCTGTCCGTTAATATAGTATACAATTCGCAAGCATATAATAGGACAAACTATTATAACATAGCCCATAGCATAACTATTTGTGTTCCAAGTACTTTGTCTTTGTCAAGTTGTACATTAGTTATGGTCCTCTAGCGTTGTCTGTGTGTGTGTGTGTTTGTGTGTGTGTGTGTGTGTGTGTGTGTGTGTGTGTGTGTGTGTCTGTTCGTTTTTGTGAGTAACTGTATTCGTGTGTATAAGTGTGTGTATGTATGAATGAATGTGTGAGGGTGACTGACAATGTGCGAGTTACTCATTGTCCGTGTATGTATGTGTGTATGTGTGGCCAGTGAGGTATATACAGTGCACTAACTCATATGATGGTAATGTATGTATGTGTGTATGTGTGGCCAGTGAGGTATATACAGTGCACTAACTCATATGATGGTAATGTATGTATGTGTGTATGTGTGGCCAGTGAGGTATATACAGTGCACTAACTCATATGATGGTAATGTATGTATGTGTGTATGTGTGGCCAGTGAGGTATATACAGTGCACTAACTCATATGATGGTAATGTATGTATGTGTGTATGTGTGGCCAGTGAGGTATATACAGTGCACTAACTCATATGATGGTAATGTATGTATGTGTGTATGTGTGGCCAGTGAGGTATATACAGTGCACTAACTCATATGATGGTAATGTATGTATGTGTGTATGTGTGGCCAGTGAGGTATATACAGTGCACTAACTCATATGATGGTAATGTGCCAATTAACATGCACAGGTGAAACTCTTACCAGACATGCACGTGTACAGTTTTTGTGGGTTTCCAGTAATGCTATTTTCGTCTTTATCTTTGTTCATATTATATTTATTGGCAGACGTTTTGCATGTGACGTAGGCTAATTATCTTTCGGTATAATTACTTTGGGTGTGTTATTTCCAGTGATTGTCATGGAGGACGTCAAAAAGCATAATGTACATGAATAATCCTTTGACAACGAGAGACGTTTTCCAAGCATAATAGAGTTGAGCCAATTCGACGCGGTGTTCCATTTAGTACGGTACCGGTACGTGATATGTGGGAGTCATAGGGATAATTTAGATAAGATGTAGCCCTATAACATATAATGTCATTCTTATTTAAGTTCTTAAACTAAATAAACTTTTTTAATGTATGCTGGAATAAACTGAAAATGACACCATGGTAGTGAAAGGGTTAATTTTGTTAAACAATATGGCAACGACACTGTTCTCCTGATCTGAATTATATAGTGCAATGTTAGCCAGAATAACAAAATAAAAATAATATCGTCATCGTACGGAAGCGGATAACATAACATATAACATATAACATATAACATATAACATAACGGAAGCGGATAACATAACATATAACATAAGGGTTTGTTGTTGTTGTTGTTGTTGTTGTTCCCTAAGCTGCCTGGCCGAACAGCCCCGAGTCCCTGAGAAAGGCCATGGCCACGATCGGGCTTTCCCACAGAGCTCTCATTGAGTGTAGATTGTGTTGTTGGCGTAAGTGGTTGTGTGAAATGCAGTCTTCTATGATGTGTTTAATGGTATGGGGTGCTGTGTTACATCCCGGGCAGGCGTCGACAACGGAGTCATCCAGTCTCTTCTGATAGCTCAGGAGAGCTGGATGGTGTCCGCATCTCAGCCTGGCCAGGTGGACTCTGTCCTCGCGAGGAAGGGAGGATTCGGAAGGATGGTTTGTTGTTCATGAGTTTACCATCGTTCCTATAGACGTGGCCACTATCCTTTGTTAGCTTCACCAGCGACGTAACGTTGGACAGAGGTTGTGTTATCGCATCCATTTGTTTGTCTGTATGTCTGTTTGTAAGTAAAATATCTCGCACAATTATGAACCGATTTTCACGAAATTCGGTGGACAGATTGGATATGCGATAAGGAAACAGTGATTCAATTTAGAAGGGTCGTAAGATCTGTGTGGCCAGTGTATATATGTAAGTCTATGTAAATCTCTCTCTCTCTCACACACTCACACACACAGCGCATACCTATAACCTTGACAAAACACTATCGTCCCCCTGATCTTTATTATGGATGAGGACGATAAACACACAAGGAACTACCGGTCGTCAACTAAATTAATATGCGGTACGAAAGTAATGAAATGCCGTGTTGAATAAAGGAGTAGGATAAAAGTCGCGTAAGTGTACGAATACCGTATATACCGGTAATTATGCCCCCCCCCCCTCTCTCTCTCTCTCTCTCTCTCTCTCTCTCTCTCTCTCTCTCTCTCTCTCTCTCTCTCTCTCTCTCTCTCTCTCTCTCTCTCTCTCTCTCTCTTCTTCTTCTTTTCTATCCTTTCCTTCAACTTTCCTTTTCTATCGGACATGCCATCTCTGCTAGAATTAAGTCCTGACCACCTCGTTTGGATCGTAAGGTCTGTGTGGCCAGTGTATCTATGTAAATCTATTTAAATCTTTCATTACACACTCTCTCACACACACACACACACACACTAATTTGTATGACAATGTTATTTTCAGTCAGTTAAAGATACCAGTACTTCGAATGTTGTGCATAACCTTCAACAAATATAAATATAATAAAAGACACAAATCATAATGATATAAACAGTTCAGAAATAACAATAAATATAAATAACTAACAAAATAATAAGATTTTTCCAATTCGTGTTACCAATTAGACTGCCTTCACCAACATTTGTGTTTTACCTATACAGTATATATACAGTATATATACAGTATATATATATATATAGGCTATATGTGTGTGTTCAAAATATTGTTGGCGTGAATACAAGTGATGGTATATTTAGCTGTATCCGGGTCAGTATTTTTCGTATATACAGTATGTTATTTTCCGATTAATCGTCTTCTCCTTTTGCATTAATAATAACTCGGTGTGCTTTTGTTTTGGTTTTTAAGGGATCATGCGTGTTGTTAGGTTTAAAAAAATGTAATTCTCGTGATGCGGCTTATGTTCAGTTACTGGTTGTGTTTGTGTTTATGTGTGTGAGAGAGAGAGAGAGAGAGAGAGAGAGAGAGAGAGAGAGAGAGAGAGAGAGAGAGAGAGAGAGAGAGAGAGAGGTCATGTGTGTGTGAGGTCAATGAGTGTGTATTTGTGTGAGAGAGAAAGAGTGTGTGTATTTGTGTGTGAGTGTGTGTGTGTGTGTGTGTGTGTGTGTGTGTGTGTGTGTGTGTGTGTGAGGTCAATGAGTGTGAATGTCGTGTGCGTGTAGGAGAGAGAGAGAGAGAGGAGTGGGTTAGTGTGTGTTTCTCTGTCGGTGTGTCAATAACAAGGTGGCGGGCCGCATTCATTTGTTTTCAAGGTTGCAGAGGAGGTCCATACGGAAGCAATGCGTGTTGTTCATCCATGCACTCATCCAGTCATTCATGGAGCCTCTGTTGGCACGCTAAGTCCGGAGGGAGAGAGAGAGAGAGAGAGAGAGGGGGGGGGGGGGCTATGTATGCAGAGCGGACAGAAAAATGGGAATGGGGGTAGGGGCTTCAGGAGGGGGTGAAGAGAGAGAGAGAGAGAGAGGTGGGGGTGTATGTGTGGGTGTGGGAGAGAGTTTGGGTGGAGAAAGAAAGAAACGAGGAAGAGAGGGAGGACGGTGGGGGGGTAGGGGGGTAAAGGTGTATAAGTTGTTGGGGGGGGGGGGGGATGGGGGGAGACTTAGGGAGAGGAACTACTGTAGCTTAGAACTATGAAGAAAAGGGGGGACGGAGGAGGTAAAGAGTATTATAATAACTGGAGTACCAGGAACATGGCCTGGCAATTATCAGAGAGAGAGAGCGAGAGCGAGAGCGAGAGCGAGAGCGAGAGCGAGAGCGAGAGCGAGAGCGAGAGCGAGAGAGAGAGAGAGTAATATAAGACACAATAACACGCGCCGCTAACAACAAGGCTAAGCTGCGCCAGAGCAGACCCTTTACTGCCTACAAGCACGGCACAACATGGCGACCACGGCCAAACTCAAGAAGAAGAAGGACATAAACAAACAAACGACAGTAGTGGGCTCAAGGTCAGAGAAGTGACAACGAAACAAGTATGAGAGAGAGAGAGAGAGAGAGAGTGTGTGTGTGTGAGTGTGGTAGGTGAGTGTGTGTGAATGAGTAAGTAAGTTGAAAGGGAAAGAGAACGGAAGAGAGAAAAGTTAATAAGAACACTAGTATAAACGCTGCAGGAGAGAGAGAGAGAGAGAGAGAGAGAGAGAGAGAGAGAGAGAGAGAGAGAGAGATAGATAACAGAACACTTACTGCCTCTAAGCACGACATAGAGACGGCAAACTCATGATATATACAAACTTCAATTTATTCACACTTTTTCCTTGTAAACTACCGGTATTTGCTTTGTTCTGTATTGAATAGTTTTCCTTAAGGGGAGATGGGTAATTTTTTGTTGGTCAACTAATTCATTTATTCCTTTATTTCTTAGTTTCCTCGCTAGACCTCAATCATGCTTAGAAAAACGCCTCCAGATCCCCCTTCAAGATATATTTTTACATTTTTTGACCAAAGGCCGGTTCCCCTTAAAATTCCTGAAAAAAATCAACACCTAAATGGCACGAAAGGTCTTAAATTTGACAACGAAATGGATTTGAAACGTGTTAAAATGCCCAAACTAATGGACCGAACGTCTCATAATCTCAAAACAAATGAGGCTTAACACGAGGGAGAAAGGGGACCAGAAAAACGACCCATCTACCCCTTAAGCGCCAGTCACACCAGCAAGTATATCGGAGGGTGACCGGTCAACTCAACCAGTAGGCCATTTCAACCAGTAGCTCTCAACCAGTACCAAATCAACCAATACGGTTAGGTTAGGTTAGTACTATATTTTGGCACTGGTTTGGTTGGTCTGGGTTAATTTGGCACTGGTTGAGAGCTACTGGTTGAAATGGTCTACTGGTTGAAATGACATGGAACCATATCGGAGAATTGTATGGAAGTCTAGAATCCGCAGCCATTCATCTACTAAATCCGGCGCCACACGATCATGGTTATCGGCGACTTTTATGACATTGTGGAAGCCGCTACAATAGGTGGTGTGATGGTTGGTTTAAATACTTATGTTCTGGGTGTGGTGTCCCGAGTTCGAATCCCGGGAGTACCATATGCTTTCATTAGTTTATTCAAGTACATTGGGGTTTGTAATGGATGATTAATGTTAAGAACGGGGTGTTTCTTAATTATATGTGGCTTTAAGATACACATACACAGTCATAATGAGAACGGAATTGGTCAGATTATAATAGACTCAAGTTTAGTATGTTTGTGTCTCCGATTCCGTGGTTCCGAGATCTCCACCACTTAAGGGAGATGGGTCGTTTTTCTGGGCCCCTTTCTTTCTCATGTTTAGCATATTAGTTTTGAGATTTTAAGAAGTTCGTTTCATTAGTTTGGTGATTTTGAGACCTTTCGCCCCATTTGTTTGTTAATATTAACACCTTTCGTGTCATTTAGATGTCTATTTTTTCCAGGCGAACGATAGCGAGCCTGTAATTTCAGAAGGAACCGGCCTTCGGCCGGGGCATTTTTCTACCGAAAAATGTACAAATTTATCTTGAAAGGGGGTCTATTTTATTTTTATTTTTAAGCTTGATCGAGGTCTAGCGAGGAAACTCAAACATAGATTAATACATTAATACGGTACATAGACCATAAATCTATTGTTACAGGCAGCTTTGCCTTTTGTCTGCTTCATATATATATATAAACAAATCCTAGGTTTCCTTTCATACATAGGAATCCCGGATTGGATACAAATTCCTGTGGCCAAGTGTACCGGTACCTCTCATATTACAACATTCCGTTCCTAAGGCTGCGTTCGGTTAAGAGAATTCCCTTTGACTTGGAAATTACCGCCCGCTGCGTTTTGTGAAGCAACTTTTATTACACACACACACACACACACACACACACACACACACACACACACACACACACACACACACACACACACACACACACACACACACACTCACTCATTCACTCACTCACTCACTCACTCACTCACTCACACACACACACACACACACACACACACACACACACACACACACACACACACACACACACACACACACACACAGATAGTGAGAGTGAGTTTTAATTAGGTAAGTGTGTGTGTGTGTGTGTGTGTGTGTGTTGGTAGTGGTACAATTACAGGGACCCTGGGACTAGCTTGTGGTCAGGATTGGGAAGAAAATGTGGAATTAATGAATGATTGGTTGGTGGTAGTTGTGGTGGATCTTGTAGCGGTGGTTATAATATTCTTGTTGTGGTTCGTTGTGGTTGTGGTGGTTCTTGTAACAGTGGTTGTGATGGTTTGTGTAGCGGTGGTTATTGTGGTGATTGTGAAGGGGGGAGGGGGGGGGGGGATGAATTCGACCCTTCCATATATTCAAGGGATAGTAGGATGGTGGTGAATGTGGTGATTGTGTTGGGGGGAAGGGGAGCGTTAGACCCTTCCCAATACTCCTCACTATCCCTCTTAAGGGGGAGATTTCCACTTGAGGGATTTTTTCTGAACTCCTTTCTCATGATTAGGACCATTGCTTTTGATATTTTCCGACGTTCGCCCCCATTAGTTTGACGATTATATAAACTTTCGCCCCATTTCTGTAAGTTTTAAGACCTTTTGTGTCATTTTGGTGTCGATTTAATCCTGGAGAGCGATAGCGAGCCTGTAATTTAAGAGTAACCGGCCTTCGGCTGGGACATTTTTCTACCGAAAAATTTACAAATTTATCTTGAAAGGAAGTCTGGGAGGTGTAATTTTTAGGGTGATAGAGGTCTAGGCAAGAAACTAAATACCTGTGTTGGTGAGGGCAGGATAGGAAGGCTGGTATAGGATGGATGGCTCGCTGCTGAGGTATGTTGTATCGATCCTTACATTACAAGGCTAGGGTGAGGGTACCGGTACAGTCCAGCTACCAAGGCTGGTCTGGTTGAGGGCGGTTGGTGTGGGGGTGGGGTGGTTATGATGGTTGGGGTGCGGCTAATACTGTGTACCGGTACATACTGTTATGGTGTGGTGGTGGTAGTTGTGGTTGGTGTGGGGTTGGTTATGACGGTTATGGTTGGGCTAATACTATGTACCGGTACATACTGTTATGGTGTGGTGGTGGTAGTTGTGGTTGGTGTGGGTTTGGTTATGACGGTTATGGTTGGGCTAATACTGTGCACAGACTATTAAGGGGTGATAGTGGTTAAGCCTATTGTTCTTGTGGTGGTGGTGATTGCGGTTAGAATGGTTGTTGCAGTTATGATGGTTGTGTTGGTTGGGATAGTGGTTGTCGGGATAGTTATAGTTTGGCTAATACTATTCAGAGACGGTGATTGTGGGATATAAGAATGGATAGTCCTTATGGGTGGGAGAGATAGTGTAGTCTGCTGGTTGAGGTATGTTGCATGGTATCGATCCTGACATTAAGGGGGGATGGTGGGTTTTTATGGCTCCCCTTCTCCCTCATGTTTAGCCCCATTTGTTTCGACATATTAATACGTTCGGCTCATTAGTTAGGCGATTTTAAGACCTTTCGCCCCATTTGTTGCCAATATTGAGACCTTTCATGTAATTATTTAGGTTTCGATTTTTTTCCTGGCGAGCGATAGCGAGCCTGTACTTTTGGAGGAACCGGCCTTCGATCGGGAATTTTATTTATCAAAAAATATACAAATTTATTTTTGAAAGGGGGTTCTTGGGTTTTTGTTTTAAAGCTTGATGAAGGTCAAGGTAGGAAACTTAAAACATATAAATACAAATATACCGGTAAGTAAATAAACCGACCAATAAATATTATATACCGGTAAGTAAATAAACCGACCAATAAATATTATATACCGGTAAGTAAATAAACCAATAAATACACCCATCCCCCCAAGATTGACAGTGTGGCGTTTGTGTTTATTGTGGTTGTGGTTGTGGTTGTGGGAATGGTGGTAGTTGTTGTGGTGGTCAGTAGTTATTGTGGTTGTGGTGGTTGTTGTGGTGGTTATGGTGGTCAGTAGTTGCTGTGATCGTGGCCGACATCACAGGAACGCCTTTTCCCGAAACATTTTTCCACAACACTGATGTGACGATATTTTTAGATAGACTAACGTGAATGTTGTCAACATTAATTATTTACCTTCATTCTACTGTTTGTTGCCGATATCAATGCACGTGACCTAAGAAATGTTGCCGGGATAATGTTGGCCATATTAAAAAAAAAAAAAAAAAAAAAAATATATATATATAGATAGAGAGAGAGATAGAGAGAGACGATAATAACCTATGATAACCATCCCCCCCTCTCCCCTTTAAGTCGTACTAATATTCATTTTCGAATGTTAGCGACCTAACCTAATATCCAATTACAGTATATATAATTAACTTGAAAGGTAGTGATGAACGCATTAACAACCTTGACTGTTGCAGTAACTAATATTGTGTACCTGCCTGTCTCCCTTGTACTAATTAAAGGTAATGGGTGTAATGACACAGGTAGTAGTACCGGTGTATAGTAATGGCTGTAATTGGGATGTATGACTGCTATTATGGTGTATGTGTTTTAGGCACGGACAACGGGGAGATGTATTTTTGTCACCGGCTTTTTTGTTTTATATTTTTTCTCTCTTTCTCTGGCTTGTATCCATTGGGCCCCATTCAGCCAACTGTTTTAAGATGTTTATCCCCATCAAGGTGTCGATTTCTTCCTGGCGAGCGATAGCGAGCCAGCATTGTTTGGAGAAATCCGGCTTCGCCGGACACATTTTTCTATCGAAAAATGTACAAATTTAGCTTGCTGTCAAAGCAAAAATATTATATGCTGGCTCGCTACCGCTCGCCAGGAAAATATTGACACCTGGATGGGGATAAACGTCTTAAAACAGTAGGCTGAATGGGCCCGAATGGATACAAGCCAAAGAGAGTGAGAGAAAGATAAAAAAAAGCGAGGTGGGCTCCCTTAACCCTTTCACGCATATGACGCGAGTTTGAGCCTATTGGGGATACTTTAAAGCCTTTGTTACCATCAGGGGTATTTATAAACCTTTAGTTTAGTTACTTCAACCTCTGCAGTTGTCTTTGAGTTAGCTGTGGGCAGAAAACTAATTTTGGAGAGGTACCGGTAATTATAAGAGTGAGAGAACTCTATTTCTTATTGCTAATCTGGCAACCTATGCGTCATAAAAGCGTGAAAGGGTTAACTCTTCAGCACAATGACGCAATTTTCATTTTGTTCTGGTTACCATTAAATGAGATTTTCTTAAGCTTATAATCTTGTTGGACTGAAAGGGTATATAATTAATAATTAATATAACTGAAAGGGTATATACGATCTCAATAAATACCGGTACCGTTCTCTGAATAACACAGGGCCTTCTTAAATTGCATAAAATCATCTCATCTAATTTTAGCCATCGTAAGAGGTAAAGAATGCGCCGTGGAGCGAGCCAACATTATATGAAGAAATACGGCTTCGCCGGAGACATTTTTCTATCGAAAAATTTACAAATTTAGCCTGCTGTCTAACAAAAATAAATAATATGCTGGCTCGCTACCGCTCACCAGTAAGAAATTGACACCTGGATGGGGTTAAACGTCTTAAAACAGTAGGCTGAATGGGGCCAAATGGATACAAGCCAGAGAAAGATAGAAAAGGACAGAACCAAAACAGGTGACCCCCCTTAAGGGACGGGATCTACTGTAGGTTTGTAAAGTTAAAACAATAACAAATTACATTTTATAGCCTAATCTGTATATACAATTGTGGGAGTTTTTTTCTTTGTTTTTCAGACACTCGGAAATATGTTGATGATTCACACACATAAATATATCGTTTATTACGGTATACTAACTCCAACAACAATACAAAACAACAAGCACAAGACTAGCTCTGCTAAGCTTCGCATTGGTTCAGACAGAGGCAATACTAATGTACACGTAATCAATAATGCAATCATAATGCTGGTAGTACCGTAGTAAATGTGGTACGGTACTATTATGTGTTTTGTAGAACCCATCTAGAAAATAGCAGACAGAAAAAAATATATATCGCAGAATAGCCCTTAGATTGAATATATAGTCTTATTCATTAAAATTAGGCCAATACTCATGGCCACTAACCTCTATAACTCAAAATAAACCAGCGTAATCAGATTAAGATTTGTAGAATTTGGGAAGAGTCAGCCAGGGAATTAAGTGTGGAAAAGAACAGCCCATTTGTCCAAGCCCTATTTGAAATACAGAGGATGCAGGCCTACTTATGTTGAATGGAATGTAGTATTATTCTGGCAAACACTAGACGATTTATGTTTAGTTTTGGTAGGACCTTAAGGAATCGAAGAGGTACGAACTATCGCAATTGAACTTTTGGATCATTCCTAGGCTGAACCAAATCTTCTGATGATAGCCAGGATGTAGAGAAAATGACTCCACTGGTATTTTTAGTTGGCGACTTTACATTGGGTACAAATAAGGCGACTTGCAAATTAGGCACCTATTGACAGTACGTGCGCTCTCTCTCTCTCTCGCTCTCGCTCTCGCTCTCGCTCTCGCTCTCGCTCTCGCTCTCGCTCTCTCTCTCGCTCTCGCTCTCTCTCTCTCTCTCTCTCTGTACAAGCTAGCAAAGTCTATATGTATACACGCACATAGACACTTTCACATATACCGGTACCCACACAAAGTATACAGGTACACACACACACACACACACACACACACACACACACACACACACACACACACAGCCCGTAGCCTAGTAGGTAGCGCTCTCGTCTCACACACGAGGGGTCGGGGGTTCAATCCCCGGCCGGGCGGAGACAAATTGGGCTTGTCTCCTTTCATGTGTTAGCCTCAGTTCACCTAGCTGTAAATAGGTACTGGAATAAGTGGACGACGTTGTGACGTCCCATCTGGGGTTGGCAAAAATGGTACAAGGCGAGATGGGTATCATATGGTTCACCTAAGCTGATGGCTACCTAAGCCTTCGGGCGAGACGGTACCGTCTATAGTGAGAATGGTACCATACAGATCCACCCTAAGCCTTCGTTTCCGATGTCGCCAATTAGCTAAAAATACAGACTACACACACATCCACAGCCATTCCAACGATACATATAACACTTACACATATAGGAGGCGGGAAATAACGAGCATGCTCACTCCCGCAATACAACTAGAGTAAGTACAACTAGAGTAAGTACACACACACACACACTTTAAGGCCTCAAGGCCTGGGTGGGTGGGTGGGTGTACAAGGCCGAGAGAGCAACACTGTGGTCTGACTTATGAACTGTGGACAGAAATAGGGGTGGTAATGGTGGTGATGGTGATAATGGTGATAATGGTGATGATAGTGATGGTTACAATAATAGTGGTGGTGATGATAATGGCGATGGTGGTGATAATTGTGTTGTTAGGGATGGTGATAATAATAGTAGTGGTGATGGTGATAATGGTGATGATGATATTGGTGATAGTGATGATGGTGTTGATAATAGTGTTGGTGGTGATGGTGAAAACAATGGTGGTAATGGTGACAATAATGGTGTTGGTGGAGGAGATGGGTGACACTAATGGTGGTGGTGGTGATGATGGTAGTGGTGGTGGTGATAATGGTGATAGCGGTGATGGTTTATGCAGAGATGATGATGGTAGTGGTGCTTGGGAGGGTATTTTTGCAGGACGTAGGTTTTTCACTAGATGTTTTAGCAGGACGTAGATGTTTTATCAGGTGATTTAGTACATGTTTTAGCTGGACGGGGGCGTTTTATCAGGTATTTACTTAGTGGTTTGCAGGTGTTTTAGCGGGTGTGTAGCTGGTGTTTTAGAGGGCATTTAGCAGTTATTTTAGTGGGTGTTTAGGAGGTGTCTAAATGGGTGTTTCGAAGGTGTTTTAGGTGTTTTAACAGGTATTTTAGTGGGTGTTTAATAGGTGGTTTAGTGAGTGTAGCAGGTGTTTTGGTGGGTGTTTTAGCAGATCGGAAGTGTTTTAGTGGGTGTTAAGTAGTTGTTTTATTATGAGTTTTAGAAGGCGTTTTAGTGGGTGTTAGCAATTGTTGTTTTAAGAGGTCGAGTTTAGTAGGACGGAGGGTTGGGCAAGTGGGAGGATGGAAAGATAGAAGAATGGAAGTAGGAAGATAGAAAGTGAATATTGAAGGATGGGTGGGGAAGCAAGGGAGGAAGAGAGAAAGGCTATGAGGGAGTTTAGGGGGGATGTGGGGATGAAGGTATATGGAAGAGAGGTGGGAGGGCGACATGAAGGAAAAGACAGGTAGGAAGGGAGTTAAAGAGGAAAGGAAGGGTATAGGGTAGAAGGGATGAAGAGAGAAGCAAGAAGGGAGGGAGGGAGGTAGATAGGGAGTGGAGGAGGAAGGGATGGGAGGGGATTGCAGAAGTGAGGAAAGAAAGGAGGGAAGGGAGGGAAGAAATTAAGAGAGGGAGGGAGGGAAGAAAGGAAGGAGGGAAGAGAGGGAGAAAAGAAAGGAGGGGAGGAAGGTAAGAAAGGAAGTAAGTAAAAGATGGAAGAAAGGAAGGAAGGGAGGGAAGAACGAATGGGAGGAAAGTGAAAAAGGAAGGGGAGTGAAGAGGGGATGAGGTGGTGAAGAAATAATGGAAGAAGAAGGAGGACTGGGAGGGGAGTGAAGAAGGAAAAGGAGGAGGAAGAAGGAAAGGAGGGAGGAAGAAGGAAAGGAGGGAGGAAGAAGGAAAGGAGGGAGGAAGAAGGAAAGGAGGGAGGAAGAAGGAAAGGAGGGAGGAAGAAGGAAAGGAGGGAGGAAGAAGGAAAGGAGGGAGGCACTGCAGTGTGGCGTGGAAGAACAGTGTCGTGAATCGTAAATTTTCATTCTTTATGGGAGTGACCCACACTTGGTATATGTTTCGCTCTCTCTCTCTCTCTCTCTCTCTCTCTCTCTCTCTCTCTCTCTCTCTCTCTCTCTCTCTTGTGACAACAAAATCCATTAATTTATTCCAATCACCCCTAACTTATTCCATTGAAGTATTACAATTAATTATCTTTCATCATCATATTATTAATCCATATACATCATCATTCCATTTAATCTATATTAATACATTATGGACGTACACGTGCATATGATGGAAGTCTTTTTGAAAAAAAACAGGTCTATACTCTTGCTGGTTCCATCATTCTCATCTTTAACTCGGGGACGATCAATTGTAAGTTATTCTAGATTAAAAAACTTTTACCTGATCTACCATACCCTATACTTAAGGGAGGCCGGTTTTTTCGAGTCTCATGAATCTTCTCCCTCTAATTATTATCATCATCATCATCATTATTATCATCATCATCATCATCATTACTCTCTATTAATCATCTGGACGACCCGTGCATATTATGGAAGTTTGACAGTCTTATTAGCCTATTTAAAATTATGAAATTCAAGGACATTCGCCCATAGTTTTTGGGCCGTTGGTCAGACTTTTACTCGGACGATCATTGTAAGTTATTCTAGCCTAACTTTACCTGATCTACCCTACCCTAACTTAAGGGGAGGCAGTTGTTTTTTCGAGTCCTCCTCCTCCCTCATGTTTAGCCCTATTAATTATGAAATTTCAAGACATTCGCCCCATCAGTTTGGCGTTCAGGGACCTTGCCCCATTTTATTTGTCCCGATATTAAACCTTTCGTGCCCAATTTAATGTGACTATTTTTTCCTGGCGATAGCGATAAGCGAGGCCAGTATTTGACAGTAGGGAATCGGCCTTCGGCCGGGACATTTTCTACCGAAAAATGTACAAATTGATGGGTCTTATGGGTGTTTTTAAAAGTTTGATAGAGTTTTAGAGAGCAAACTAAACCCCCTCCTTAAATAATTGAGCCGAACCGGTAAATTATGCTGCACAATACCGTCTGAGCTCCCTTAACCTACCTCAATGTTTAGGATACGTGATGTGAGGTCAGGTATTAGTGTGTGTGTGTGTGTGTTTTTTTTTTTTTTTTTTTTTTTTTAGGATGATTATGGTACGGTATATAACTTCTACTTATCTATCCTTACCTGATCTACCCTACCCTCATATAACCTATCTTACCTGATCTACCCTACCCTCATATAACCTATCTTACCTGGAAGCTATGCGTGATGATCATCCTTACCCATCAATCCTATATTACTTATATCTACCCTCATATAAAAAACATAATCTTACCTGATCTGACCTAAAAACCCAAACGACATATCGTCTTAACGATCTACCCTACCCTCATATAAAGAGAGAGAGATCTAGAGAGAGAGAGATACCGAGAGATACTTAACATATACACTTACGGACTCTAACCCTACAACCTATCTTACCTGATCTACCCTACCCTCATATAACCTATCTTACCTGATCTACCCTACCCTCATATATATCAACCCTCAACTACCCTACCCTAACACGCCTACCTATAAAAAAACGACCCAACCCTCATATAACCTATCTTACCTGATCTACCCTACCCTCATATAACCTATCTTCTGACTCTACCCTCATATAACCTATCGTATCTACCCTACCCTCATATAACCTATCTTACCTGATCTACCCTACCCTCATATAACCTATCTTACCTGATCTACCCTACCCTCATATAACCTATCTTACCTGATCTACCCTACGCTCATATACCCTATCTTACCTGATCACCCTTTCATTCTAATCTTACCTGATCTACCCTACCCTCATATACACTATCTTACCTGATCTACCCTACCCTCATATAACCTATCTTACCTGATCTACCCTACCATAACCTATCTTACCTGATCTACCCTACCCTCATATAACCTATCTTACCTGATCTACCCTACCCTCATATAACCTATCTTACCTGATCTACCCTACCCTCATATAACCTATCTTACCCACCCCATATACCCCTACATACACCCTCACTCACTCAGATATACAGTACCGGTATATATATTTTTGTTTACTTGGATAATGCCGATATATAACTTGTACTTAGGGTAGAAACGTTAGTCGACCACAGTGGTTAACCAGTCGTCAACCACAGTGGTCAACCAGTCGACCACAGTGGCGGATCAGTGAACGGATACTAACACACCACATTATGTAACGAAACATAGGTGCTAGGGAAATTATTAATCCTGTAAGACATGTACAATTATAAAACAAAATAACAAGTAGCATAACCTGAAATTATAAAACAAAATAACAAGTAGCATAACCTGAAATTATAAAACAAAATAACAAGTAGCATAACCTGAAATTATAAAACAAAATAACAAGTAGCATAACCTGAAATTATAAAACAAAATAACAAGTAGCATAACCTGAAATTATAAAACAAATAACAAGTAGCATAACCTGAAATTATAAAACAAAATAACAAGTAGCATAACCTGAAATTATAAAACAAATAACAAGTAGCATAACCTGAAATTATAAAACAAAATAACAAGTAGCATAACCTGAAATTATAAAACAAAATAACAAGTAGCATAACCTGAAATTCGTGATCGGATACTAACGCATCAAGGATTTTGTGTTTAGTATCCAATCACCTCTCCTTGTCAAAATAAATTGCAATATAATCAACTATCTGTATTTTCCATGTGTTATTCCAACATTCCACTTCAATATATTATCATATATTTAAAAGTAACAAAGAGAGATCATTTTTAAGCTGACAAAAAGTCATTCCTTACGGGTTGCCGTAGGCCTAAGTGCCTGAAAGGGTTTATCAGAATAAAGTATCCTAGCCTTTAAAATCGTTATTTCTGTGTAAGGGGGTAATGATATGATATTTGTCTTTTTTAACATCATAACGAGTTAATAAAACACTAATTTTATCTTTATTCATCTTGTGTTTGTTTAACAAAAATAGTTTTGCTTAATTTTGTCATTAAGGGCAAAATAATGGTTATATTTTGAAATATAGTGGCCTAAATGTAGGTTTTATGTTGCAAAATAATATACTAAAGGGAATAGCCTATACATTTGTATTATTAATGGTACGTGATTGGAATTAGCTGTCAAGTGATTGGACTTTGCGGTAATACCAATAAGTCCAATCAGGTAATAGGCTATACAAATATATATATCAAATAAAATATGTTTCACAGACACTTGACATTACTCTTAATATAAACGTTCATTACTGGTGTAGGTGCTAAAGGGTAAACAAAATAATTTGTTGTATTTAACGTTTGTTGAAATTGTCAGTCAACATCAGTAAGTGGCACTTTTTGATTGGATACTAACGAACCGTTCTACCCTGCCTATCCTTACCTGATCTACCCTACCCTCACTTAAGGGGAGGCGGTTGGTTTTTCGAGTTCTCCTCCCTCATGTTTAGCCCTATTAGTTATGAAATTTAAAAACATTCGCCCCATTAGTTTGGCGATTTTCAGACCTTTTGCCCCATTTATTTGCCAATAATAAGACCTTTCGTGCCATTTAGGTGTCGATTTTTTTCCTGGCGAGCGATAGCGAGCCTGAATTTGAAAAGAAATCGGCCTTCGGCCAGGAAATTTTTCTACCGAAAATGTACAAATTTATATCGCAGGGGGTTCTTGTTTAAAGGTTGATAGAGTTTAATTAAACCCCTTCCTTAAACCATTGAGCCGAACCAGTAAATTATGCTGCACAATACCGTCTGAGCTCACTTAACCTACCTCAACGTTTAGGCTACGTAATGTGAGGTCAGATATTTGTTTTGTTTATACTAGGACGATCCCGATAACTTCTATTAACCTAACCTTACCTGATCTACCCTACCTTAACCTAACATTACCTATCTTAACATATCTTAACATTTAGGATAGGTGAGGTGGAGCTAGCTCAAGTAACCATGATAGGCTAGTTCGGGCAAAATTTAAGGGGAGGTTTTTAGTTTGTTGCCTAGACCTCCATCAAGCTTAAAATTACCCCCCCCCCCCCCTAGACCCCCTTTCATGATAAATGTGTACATTTTTAGGTAGGAATAAAATCGACACCTAAATGGCACGAAAGGTCTTAACATTGACACAAATGGGGCTAATGTTCTTAAAATCGCCAAACTAATGGGGCGAACGTCTTAAAATCTCAAATACAATGGGGCTAAACACGAGGGAAAAAGGGGTCCAGAAAAAAAATTCCCTCAAGTGGATCTGCCCTTAAAGTTGAGTGTATGAAGGTGTCCAAAGTTGTGGAATGTGCGGAGTAAACCCACATTCCCTGACCACCACTACCACCACCACCACCACTACCAGCGGACCCTCCACCACCACCACCACCACCACACACCCGAACTCCCTCCACCACCACCACCACTACCAGCGGACCCTCCACCACCACCACCCCCAGCGGACCCTCCACCACCACCACCATCACCACCACCCCCAGCGGACCCTGTCACTCTATTGTTTGGACAAATAAAGGCTGGAGAGCTGACTGCACTAGAGACTATAGTAACAGAGATCAGCCAACCTCCTCCATAGTGGTGGTATTTGCCTCTCTTAACCCCTTCTGTACCGGCGACGTCTTTTTCATGTATTCTAGCTACAATTAAATGATTTTCTGCAGTTTAAGACTGCAAGCTATATCCCCCACACTTCATTCTATCTTTTAGCTACCGGTACCTAAGAACATCTCTCACTACAACCTATATCTCCTACACATCTATCTTATAGCTACCTATGAACTATTTCCTCTCTGTTATGTTTTTTCTTGTCATTTTATTCTTTCTGTCGTGCTTCCCTACAATTTTAGCCTTTTATTCTTTTCATATGTACAATTATTTTTCACTAGGCAATTTTCTCCCTCTGAGCCACCAGCGGACCCTGACACTCCTCTATTGTCCATGTACAATAAAAGCTGGAGGGCTCTGTTGCAAGTGAGGTCACAATAAAAGCTGGAGGGCTCTGTTGCAAGTTAGGTCACAATAATCTAATGTGGCTTCTATTTCATTTCCGTCTTTCTTATTTCTTTTACTGTTTTCTTTATCAATTGTATTCATCTTCTACTTTCTATGTCAGTTTCGCCTTTCTTATTTCCTTTACTGTTTTCTTTATCAATTTATTCATCCTCTACTTTCTTAATTCTTTTATTTTTCCTATCACACTCCCCTTTCAATTTTAGCTCTTTCTTCTTTTCATGTCTCCATTTTTTGTTCGACAATTATCTCCCACTGTCACCCCCTCTACTATAATCCAGTTTCAGTTATTATCATGTTTCCTTCCTGTTGTTATTGCTTTCTTTTATGTATTTTTCCTTTTGTGGTTCCAATGCTAGGGAATATTTTGACTCCCTGTGTATTTATTTATTTCTTCTGCGTTTCTCATTTTGGTCTTGCATGCTTCCTTCCAACCTTCATCCATCATTTTAGTGTTCATCCTAATCTGCATGTTTCCTTCCAATCTCAATCCATTATTGTCTTTATCATTTTACTCAGCAGTTTCCTTCCAATCTTAATCTTTCATAGCCTATCCTTTTTCGATTTCGATTTCGGATGTTTTTTCCCCCTTGTCACTGTGCCTTTTGTGCCGTATAATAGATGGAGTCTGGAGCTGCCTGACCCCTGGCTCTTGTCACAGGCGAGACAGGAGTAATCGAACACGGCTTCTCGTTTCGGGTTTGTTTATATTTTGCCTTGTTATGTTGTCTTTTCTGCCTGTTGCTTCTTCCCTTGATGATGATCTCCACTTTAAACAATTTCGGCTTCCTTTTTTTTCCTCGATTCCTTATGCTCTCCTCCACTTTAACCATTTTTGCTACTTTTAGATTCCTCTCACCGTCGTCTCTAAAATCACTACCCTTTTCACTGTTCTGTCATGTTGTTGCTTCATAAGGTATAATAGATTGGATCTTATACCCTCCCAGTCTGCCTCTGACAGGCGAGACAGAAGTAGTTATCAAACACGGCTTCCAGATTCTGCTTCTTTCTGTGTTATTTCCTTTCTCTTCGTTTTGCGTTTATTGTTTTCTTCGCGTTTCCTTCCAATTTCAATACCCTCTGGTCTATTTTGGATTATATTCCAGTTACCGGTACATACCACCTCTTTATTCTTCCTTTTTTTATTATTTAAACATTGTGATGCATATGATGCTGGTCAAAGTGAAAACATACGTTATACACTATCACCAGATTATGTTTAGTTATCATTAAATACAATCTATTTACAGTTATTTACATATTTCTTATTAATAGGCATGCATGAATTTGTTCTTTAAATGTTTGCACATTGTTAAGTTTAATAATATTTACATTACAGCTTAAACTATTCCACATAATTATATGAGTATTTATATGTGAAAGAACATTGGAAGTGGGTGGTGTGTGGTCGGGGCACAATGAAAGCTACTCCCCTGGATGTTTGAGCTGCCCTAGTGTTGTAGGCTGGAGTCTGTGGTGGCTGGCGTAATGGTGCCAGGTGCTCCTCGTCATCATATTCGCCTTGTAGAACACTGTCAGGCCTCCAACATTTCTCCTGTGCTGTAAGGTGTCCAGAGGAGCGCCTTGTCGTTGATTTGCCTCCACTCCGGCTGCCAACCTCGTAGCTCTCCGTTGAATCTTGTCCAGTACTGCCAGGTGTGTCTGTGCTGCTCCTGCCCAAGATAGAGTGGCATACTCCATACAGGACCTTATTTGTGACTTGTACAGAATTAGAATACCTTGCTGTCCTTTCAAAGTACTCCACTTCTGTTTGCACCCCCCCCCCCCTCTCTCTCTCTCTCTCTCTCTCTCTCTCTCTCTCTCTCTCTCTCTCTCTCATATATCCCACCATTGCCAATCATAACAAAAACATCCCTGTCTGCCCCCTGCCATTGGTGAGGCCAGGGTAATTACTCAGTCTCCAATACTTGTTTATCGTTTCCCTTTCTAATTAAATCCATTATTTCGTATTTCCGTCAAGTGTCAGTCTCTACATTCCCATCTCCTGTTGTTGTATACCAGACTATTGTTCTCTTCCTCTTGTACTAATACCAGTGGCCATTGTCAAGCCAAATCAAACCAGCCCCCCCCCCCCCCCCCCTGCTGCCAGAAGTGAAGGCCTGGTCATCACACAGACTTGTATTCTTAAGGGGAGATGGGTCGTTTTTCTGGTTCCCTTTCTCCCTCGTGTTAAGCCCCATTTGTTTTGAGATTACATGACGTTCGGCCCATTAGCTTGGCGATTTTAATACCTTTTGCTCCATTTCGTTGTCAAATTTAAGACCTTTCGTGCCATTTAGGTGTCGATGAAATTTTAAGAGGAACCGGCCTTTGGCCAGGACATTTTTCTACCGAAAAATGTACAAATTTATCTTAAAGGGGGGTCTAGGGGATGTTTTTCTAAGCTTGATGGAGGTCTAGCGAGGAAACTAAGAAATAAAGGAATAAAGGAATTAATATACCAAAAAGATGGCACATCTCCCCTTAATTTTTGTTTTTCCTTTTCGCAGTTTATGGCCGGAATAACTTGAAAAATGACGCTAACTTTAGATTTGCGAGTGCTAATCAGTATACTTTCTGTAAACAACACTCATTCCCGCAATGTTCGTTCGGTAATAGGTGCTGCTAATATAAATAATTGTCCCCACTGCCAGGAGCTATAATAGGAGGGGATGGATGGCTTTCACCTCGGTCCACTGGCTACCATTGCTCACGTTTTACCTCTATAATTCCTGAGGGAGAGTTGTTATTGTGTACTTTGTTACTCTTATAGACTCCCACACTAGCTAATACTGCGACTTCAATGTTAGCCTGTTTTACTGTAGATATATATATATATATATATATATATATATATATATATATATATATACCGGTATATATATTTATTAGTATTTTACCTGTCTTTAATATAATAATTAGAGATACATTTTTATTTTCTTATATTATGAATGTATAAGGTACCAATGTGTTAGTATTTATTAGTATGTCCGTTTGCGGGGTAGTAAAGAGGTAAGAGAGATGTCGGTGGTGCACACTGGGTCTGGTGGTGTGGCTGTACTCCCAGGTAAACACTGCCCACGTGACTCTGTGTTGGCTCTCTACACTCCTTCTGGGAACTGGTATTCAGGTAGATACGGCCGGCTGGGCTACTAGGGACCGGACACGGGGATACCGCCAGTTCCTGCTCTTTGGGTAATCAGGGAATATTGGCTCAACTACACTGATATTTGTCCGAGGGGGGTGGGTTGGACCTCCTATGTTTCGCTCCTTTAGTTTGGATATTTTGGCTTGACTAGACTGACTGTATCATCAGTGTTTTGGTTCATGTCTACTTGTAATAATTACTGTGAAATACAAACACAAGACACCAGCAACAGAGCCACTAATATTTAAGGGTCCTTAACAATAAATAATATTATAGAAGGACTGCCACAGAGAATATTATAGAAGGACTGCCACAGAGAGGGCTGGGGGTCTGGACTGCTAGCAGGTTTGTCAGATTTAACCCTTTCAGCACGATGGCGAAATTTCGTCTGATTCTGGTTACCATTAGGCGATTTCCTTTAGCTTATAAGAACATAAGAACATAAGAACATAAGAAAATGGGAGTCTGCAGAAAGCCGATTGGCCTAAGCAAGGCAGATCCCTGGCCCACACAACCCCAATTCATTACAAAGCCCAATTATAGGCTTCACACTCTAATACCCTGAGGATCATCTTACCAAAACGGTTAGAGATTAACGCAGGATTATGGAGGTCTGCAGAGCGCTGATTGGCCCAACCCGGCTGATCCCCCTTCACACCCATGTGAATCTACCTCTAGAACCCAAACCATAAATATTGTCTCGATAAACCACATGAATAACATGGATCTTCTTAAATTACATAACATCGTCTTATGTTAGCCAGATATATGTGGTGGAGTGGTCTTGCCACTGGCCTGGTAATCCAAAGGTCCCGGGTTCAAATCCCGATGTATCAATGGGAAGATATTATTGGGATGGAATTTGTGCTGTACCTAGTATCAGTGCATTACCACAAGCCCACCGAAACGTCAATAAAATACCCTCATTGTTCCCTGATTAAATAGCACTGTATGAATATTCCCATATTCAAAATATGCTTTAGGGGTGCAATGCCTGGTGAGTTATCTGCTCAACAGGTGGCGTTGTGTGTGTGTGTAAGTGTGAGAGTCCGAGTGTAGGGGGTGAAACTGTGAAGCACGGGAACGAGGTGGCTTCAGAGATGAGGTCGTTTCGGGCCAGGAGTGAGCACCGTGCCTCATGTGAAGGCAAGATGGCAGGTGCTCGTTGTACTCTGCGTGCTTCACATGTCTCACTCCCTAGACTGGAACAAGACCTCACGGGCTTTATTGTAAAGCGGTGAATGTTAAGGCTCTCAGCCTATGCCCGAGAGGAAGTAAGTTGGAATATAGAAAACAAAAAAAAATAAAAAAAAATATGGTCAATTGGCGTCATCTTAATGAAGGTGTTAAAGAAAGGTCCCCCTGTGACCTAATCCCCGAGGCACCTACCGTATACCTTCCTACGAGGAGGGTGGTCAATCCAGAATGTCACTGGCGCGATAACTAACTTTCACCAGTCATTACCGTATGTTGCAGTACTTTCTCTCACGCTCTCACACACACTCTCTCTCTCACTCACTCACACTCTATCTCACTCACTCACTCAAACACACACACACACACACACACACACACACACACACACACACACACACACACACTATCTCTCACTCACTCACTCTCTCTCATACACACACACACACACACGGAGCTGGTAGTGTCGCCTGTGTGTAAATCGACACTTGCCAGCTATTTCCGGTGCACACTCCCTGCCGGCGTGTTTTAAACTCATAAGTCAAGGTCACGGTACAGGTGGATTATAAAAGTTCCGGAGCATCCACGGAACATGTTTTATAAAGGAAAGCTTCTTGATATAGCCTATTCTTATTTATCCAATTGTATCTGTAATTTATTATTAGATTATTGCATTAAGGTTTGGAACTATAATGCTAATAATAAAAATCATAATAATCATAATAATAATCATAATAATAGCCTAATAATCATCATCATCATCATCATCATCATCATCATCATCATCATAATAATTAATACCGTAATAATAAACAATAAGAAAAACCTCCTAATTGTTTGAAGCTAAAACTAGATGTCAGTATATGTAACTCTGAAGTTAAAATCAAATAGCCAGGTTGAAATGGCTACAGACATTTTGAAGGATTGGTATTACATAGCAAAATTATTTCTTATTTAGAAAATATTGACTATTTTCGATCATTTACCAAGAAAGAATATGTATGCTATTATTACTATTACTGATAATGTTGATTTTTATGATAATGCTGATGATGATGACTGATATAGGTAAATTGTAAAATGTGACAGATGTACTGGTAAATAAACAAGGAACTCTATCAAGCAGATGACCTTCAACCTTCAAAGTGTAATATAGTCTATAGGATCAGTCGACACAGCCTATACAGCTCCAACTTCCTTCACCATTGATATAAAAACCCAGTTGATTGGCCGCGGGGTTCTTGCGATGATAGCTCTCCGTCACGGCACCCTAAGTTTGACAGTCCAGTCAAAGTTGGAGGGAAAGAAGTTAATGGATTTAGAGAAAACTTAGGGGGGGGGGGTTACTGGGAATACAGAAAATAGAAATGTAAGGGATATACAGTATATGCTATATATATATACAGTATATATATATATATATATATATATATATATATATATATATATATATAGAGAGAGAGAGAGAGAGGGAGAGTTGTCGGTGGGGGATATATTATGGATTATAACCTATATTCGTTGAACTTTAAAGTGTAAGCGAAAGTTCGATTTAATAGGTATAACAGACAAGCTTAGACAGTAATGAAAAGTGTGTGTGTGTGTGTGTGTGTGTGT
>CM064509.1:26417325-26429825 GCA_032716605.1 Paralithodes platypus | reverse complement strand
TACCACACTGCCCCATCTGGGCTGGAGTATTAACTAGTGGTCTGCGTAGGATGGTCTTTAGTTTACTGCCTATGAAAGGGAAAACGGGATCCCGCGGTTTAAGCCGCTATTTTCAATTTCATTTCAAAAGAACGGGGTGCAATTTTTCATTTCCGGGAGTTCGCGCTTGTATTTTTGGATTTATATTTTTCTGCCACGACGAGACTAGTATTATGGATTCTGTATTTTGGGTTATTTATTTATGGGTGGTGGCTACTGGGTTTTTGTTAAGGGGGGTCACCGTTTTTTTTTTTTTATCTTTCTCTCCTTTTCTCTCTTTCTTTGGCTTGTATCCATTCGGACCCATTCAGCCAACTGTTTTAAGACGTTTATCCCCATCCAGGTGTCGATATCTTCCTGGCGAGCGATAGCGAGCCAGCATTGTATGGAGAAATCCGGCTTCGCAGGAGACTTTTTTCTATCGAAAAATTTATAAATTTAGCTTGTTGTCAAAACAAAAATATATATATGCTGGCTCGCTACTGCTCGCCAGCTATTTTAGCATTAATTTACCTATTTTATGTCTATTTGCAACCCTTCTCACAATCAAAACACGCAATTTTGTAGAACAATATATATTTTGACGTTATATACTTAAGATATCATTGAAAATAAATGCGAGCCGTATTGAGGCTGACAATTTATCTCAGTCAAAAGACGTTGCTTCCCACCCAGTGCGGGCTGCATCCTAGCTCCGTCAAATGGCGATATGTGTGCTGGAGAAGGGCGGTAGCTCCGTTTGTTGCGGTAGAAGGGCGAAAATTGGCCCAGTGTGATACCCCCTTAAGGGAATCAATTTACTGTCAGTTGAAAAAAAAAAAAAAAAAACTTACTATAGTGAGTGTGTGCACTGTGCAGGCATTTTGTATGTGTGTTTTGCTATATATATATATATACCGGTATATATATATATATACCGGTATATATATATATATATATATATATATATATATATATATATATATATATATATATATATGTTTATCGAACAGTTTATTCCTATTGAAACTGAATGTCACGGGGGGTTTACATTAAAGGTCACGTTTATGGAAGGCGAGCAAGACCAAAGTGTGTATTTACTTTGAGCCAGACCTTCTCAAACATCGAGGGCGAACCATGTATATTCTCCCATTCTGAACTACCTTACCAGGTCAAAGTATATCCCTTCTGTGACCTTTCCATTCATATTAATATAGTAATTATAGTCATTTACAGTATATACATTTAACAGTGTACACTGTACAGTGTCTATAGCCTACACTTTATATTTAAACTTACAGGAACTGTCCTTAGATGATTTTCTCGAGACAACTTTCATGTAAATCAAGATGTGTAGATTTGTGTATTATATTATGTCTTAAGGGGGGTCACCGGCTTTTTTGTTTAGCTTTCTCTCCTTTTCTCTCTTTACCTGGCTTTTATCCATTCGGCCCCATTCAGCCAACTGTTTTAAGACGTTTATCCCCACCCAGTTGTCGATTTTTTCCTGGCGAGCGAAAGTGAGCCAGCATTGTATGGAGAAATCCGGCTTCGCCGGAGATATTTTTCTATCGAAAAATGTACAAATTTATCTTGCTGTCAAAACAAAACAAGTATATATATGCTGGCTCGCTACCGCTCGCCAGGAAAATATTGACACCTGGATGGGGGTAAACGTCTTAAAACAGTAGGATGAATGGGGCCGAATAGATACAAGCCAAAGAGAGAGGGAGAGAAAGCGAACAAAAAACGAGGTGGGCTCCCTTAAACAGGCCCTATTGTTGTACAAGGGCTACTTAGTATGTAAATGAAAGTTGATAACAATCTCTTGCATACCGGTACCGGTACTGGTGTTTGTTTGGTTTATCACCTATGACTTGATATATGTAGTTGGTTTTTATTATGAAATTACAACATATTGATATCAATAATATCATATAATAGTTTATGTCCTACTGTATCAAGTTTATGTCCTACTGTATCAAGTTTATGTCCTACTGTATCAAGTTTATGTCCTACTGTATCAAGTTTATTTATCAGGAACAGTTCAATACCATTGTCATTTATTATATTAAATAAATACAGCTCAGAGAAGTCAACAAGGACTCCATGGTTAAACAATTAAGTGGGTCCAGGTGTGCTAATGAACGTACTTACTCTCAGATAGCCTACCCGTCTTAAGTCAGGATAAGCCAGAGTTAAGCTTGACAAATACCGTACATATGAACATTTATTGCGTCACTTCACAATGCACAAAATAAATATATCCCAAAAAGAAGATTTCGATCGACACAGAACCAACCAAAATGGTTGAATAATAAACTAATAGATTTAATAGGAAAAAAGAAAGGAATATATACAAATATTAAGAAAGGTGAAAATCACCTACTTATTTACTACCAGACTCTATAAAGACAGGTCAAAAAGGAAATCAGGAAAGCAAACAGAAATTATGGAATCAGGATAGCAAACAACTAAACAAATAACCCTAAAGCTTTTTACCAACTATATAAATCTAAAGTTAGAGATGTCATTTATGGAATATGGCCGCACTGAAAGAGTTAACGGGAGATTTGTATCTAATAGGAGCGGTATTTATTTGTTCATTTATTATTTTTAGTTTCCTTCCAAGACCTCCATCATACTTTAAGAAATACTCCTAAGTCCCCCCCCCCCCTAAAAAAAAAAAAAACGCTAGGAAACAATACTCAGACCAAACAATACGCTAGGAAACAATACTCAGACCAAACAATACGCTAGGAAACAATACTCAGACCAAACAATACGCTAGGAAACAATACTCAGGCCAAACAATACGCTAGGAAACAATACTCAGACCAAACACTACACTAGGAAACAATACTCAGACCAAACAATACGCTAGGAAACAATAATCAGGTCAAACAATACGCTAAGAAACAATACTCAGACCAAACACTACACTAGGAAACAATACTCAGGTCAACACCGCAAACAATACTCAACGCTAAGAAACAATACTCAGACCAAACACTACACTAGGAAACAATACTCAGACCAAACAATACGCTAGGAAACAATACTCAGACCAAACAATACGCTAGGAAACAATACTCAGGCCAAACAATACGCTAGGAAACAATACTCAGACCAAACACTACACTAGGAAACAATACTCAGACCAAACAATACGCTAGGAAACAATAATCAGGCCAAACAATACGCTAGGAAACAATACTCAGGCCAAACAATATGCTAGGAAACAATACTCAGGCCAAACAATACGCTAGGAAACAATACTCAGACCAAACAATACGCTAGGAAACAATACTCAGGCCAAACAATATGCTAGGAAACAATAATCAGACCAAACACTACACTAGGAAACAATACTCAGACCAAACACTACACTAGGAAACAATACTCAGACCAAACAATACGCTAGGAAACAATAGACCAAACACTATGCTAGGTAACAATACTCAGACCAAACACTATGCTAGGAAACAATACGCTAGGAAACAATATCAGGCCAAACACTCACTTAGGAAACAATACGCTAGGAAACTATAATCAGGCCAAACAATACGCTAGGAAACAATACTCAGACCAAACAATATGCTAGGAAACAATACTCAGGCCAAACAATACTCAGACCAAACAATACGCTAGGAAACAATACTCAGACCAAACACTATGCCAGGAAACAATACTCAGACCAAACAATACACTAGGAAACAATACTCAAACCAAACACTATGCTAGGAAACAATACTCAGGCCAAACAATATGCTAGGAAACAATACTCAGACCAAACAATACGCTAGGAAACAATACTCAGACCAAACAATACGCTAGGAAACAATAATCAGGCCAAACAATACGCTAGGAAACAATACTCAGATCAAACAATATGCTAGGAAACAATACTCAAACCAAACAATACTCAGACCAAACACTATGCCAGGAAACAATACTCAGACCAAACAATACGCTAGGAAACAATAATCAAACCAAACAATATGCTAGGAAACAATACTCAAACCAAACACTATGCTAGGAAACAATAATCAAACCAAACAATATGCTAGGTAACAATACTCAAACCAAACACTATGCTAGGAAACAATAATCAGGCCAAACAATACACTAGGAAACAATACTCAGACCAAACAATATGCTAGGAAACAATACTCAGACCAAACAATACGCTAGGAAACAATAATCAGACCAAACAATACGCTAGGAAACAATACTCAGACCAAACAATACGCTAGGAACAAAATACTCAAACCAAACACTACGCTAGGAAACAATAATCAGGCCAAACAATACGCTAGGAAACAATACTCAGACCAAACAATACGCTAGGAAACAATACTCAGACCAAACAATACGCTAGGAAACAATACTCAGGCCAAACAATACGCTAGGAAACAATACTCAGACCAAACACTACACTAGGAAACAATACTCAGACCAAACAATACGCTAGGAAACAATAATCAGGCCAAACAATACGCTAGGAAACAATACTCAGGCCAAACAATATGCTAGGAAACAATACTCAGGCCAAACAATACGCTAGGAAACAATACTCAGACCAAACAATACGCTAGGAAACAATACTCAGGCCAAACAATATGCTAGGAAACAATAATCAGACCAAACACTACACTAGGAAACAATACTCAGACCAAACACTACACTAGGAAACAATACTCAGACCAAACAATACGCTAGGAAACAATACTCAGACCAAACACTATGCTAGGTAACAATACTCAGACCAAACACTATGCTAGGAAACAATACGCTAGGAAACAATAATCAGGCCAAACACTACACTTAGGAAACAATACGCTAGGAAACTATAATCAGGCCAAACAATACGCTAGGAAACAATACTCAGACCAAACAATATGCTAGGAAACAATACTCAGGCCAAACAATACTCAGACCAAACAATACGCTAGGAAACAATACTCAGACCAAACACTATGCCAGGAAACAATACTCAGACCAAACAATACACTAGGAAACAATACTCAAACCAAACACTATGCTAGGAAACAATACTCAGGCCAAACAATACGCTAGGAAACAATACTCAGACCAAACAATACGCTAGGAAACAATACTCAGACCAAACAATACGCTAGGAAACAATAATCAGGCCAAACAATACGCTAGGAAACAATACTCAGATCAAACAATATGCTAGGAAACAATACTCAAACCAAACAATACTCAGACCAAACACTATGCCAGGAAACAATACTCAGACCAAACAATACGCTAGGAAACAATAATCAAACCAAACAATATGCTAGGAAACAATACTCAAACCAAACACTATGCTAGGAAACAATAATCAAACCAAACAATATGCTAGGTAACAATACTCAAACCAAACACTATGCTAGGAAACAATAATCAGGCCAAACAATACACTAGGAAACAATACTCAGACCAAACAATATGCTAGGAAACAATACTCAGACCAAACAATACGCTAGGAAACAATAATCAGACCAAACAATACGCTAGGAAACAATACTCAGACCAAACAATACGCTAGGAAACAATACTCAAACCAAACACTACGCTAGGAAACAATAATCAGGCCAAACAATACGCTAGGAAACAATACTCAGACCAAACAATACTCAGACCAAACACTATGCTATAAAACAATACTGAGATCAACAATACGCTAGGAAACAATACTGAGACCAACAATACGCTAGGAAACTATACTGAGATCAACAATACGCTAGGAAACAATACTGAGATCAACAATACTCAGACCAAACACTACGCTAGGAAACAGTCGATCAAACATCAACTACATAATTATATACCAAGGTATCTGAAACTCGATCACATAACAACATTCGTACACTCTAAAGACACAAATCGTGGCCTTACGTTTTCGAGACCATCCGGATGTGAATCGAATCTTGGCATTATATTTACATTTCGGAGGTTCGTTTTATTGTATGGGGAATGAAAATTGGATCAGTATTTATGTAGAGAGTGTACTGAATGAGTGGCACAAAATCCTTCAACCAGTGGCCGCCGGCAACTTGGTCCTCCTTATTATAAAAGGTCGCGCTGGCATTCCCGCAGTCGGTCGGTGCCTCACATGCCACCACAACCAAGACCAATAACACTATTTTATTGGTCTTGATCACAACATTTACCGCCGGCCTTGTAGCGGAGTCTGGCATCCTCTTCGAAATGTTAGATTATTTTGAAAAGTAAATGTGAGTGTGTGTGTGTGAGAGAGAGAGAGAGAGAGAATGAGAATGTGTTTGAGTGTTCAAACTATCAGCCATCAATTAATCTTGCTCGTGTAACACTGACTTCCATATGTGACTCGGCTTTCGTGACTCCACTAAAAAAAAAATCCCCCTTCTCCACTGTTAAAAGGTCAGTGAGCCATATCTCTGCTCCGACTGACGCCTCATTATTCTTTCATACCCTCGCTGAAGGCCACGGCGGAATTGGTTTTAGGGGATGGGAAAGGGTTGGTTGGTTGGTTTTTCCTTTTTTTTTTTTTTTTTTAACTGTTTTAAAGTGTACTGTGTCAAGAGAAATCCCATCATTCATAGCTAGGTTGAGGATATATTTTTACTTAAGGGGATGTTTTTGTCTGGACCCCTTCTCTTGATTTTCACTTAAGGGGATGTGTTTGTCTGGATCCCTTCTCTTGGTTTTAGGGGATGGGTAGTTATTTTGTTTTTGTTATTCATGTTTATACTGTTTTAAGGGGACATGGGCCGCTTTTCTGGCCCCCCTTTTCCCTCGTGTTTAGCCCTACTAGTTTTGAGATTATAAGCCCATTAGTTTGTCGATTTTAACACTTTTCGCTCCAATTCGTTGTCAATTTTAACACCTTTCGCTCCAATTCGTTGTCAATTTTAAGACCTTTCGTGCAAACAAATTCATGGCGAGCGATAGCGAGCCTGATATTTTAAGAGAAACCGGCCTTCGCCCGGGAAATTGTTCTACCAAAAAATGTACAAATAAATCTAGAAAGGAGATCTAGTGGATGTTTTTTAAGTTTGATGGAAGTCTAGGGACGAAACTAGAACAATAATTAATAAATGAAAAAAAGGCCCATCTCCCTTGAAAGTTTACTTTGTCAGAAAAAATAAAATCATCATTCACAGCTAGATTAGGGGTACGGTATATTTTCATTTAAGGGGATGTTTTTTCTGGACCCGCCATGCTTCCTCATTCTTTGCTCCATTATTTTTGATATTTCAAGGCGTTCACCCCGTTAGTTTGGCGATTTTTAGATTTTTCGCCCCATTACGTTTCAAATTTAAGACCTTTCGTGTCATTTAGGTGTCGATATTTTTCCTGGCTAGCGATCGGCTCGGATATTTTTTCCATTGAAAAGTGTACAAAATATATGATCTTGGGTCTTGGGTATATTTTTATAAGCTTGAGGGAGGTTCAGGGAGAGAGAAAACAAACAAATACTTCACCCCTTCAGCACCCCGACTCCTTTTCACCTTTGATTCTGGCTATAATAAGATGATTTTAAGCAGTTTAAGAAGGACCCATGTTACTAAGAGGGTTTATTGAGATCATGTGTACCCATTTGAGTCGTATAGGTAGATTACTCAAGAAAATGGTCTAATGGTAACCAGAATATGATGACAATTACGTAATGGTGGTGAAAGGGTTATTAACAACGCTCCCATAGACGGTACATTCCCGCATTTTTTTTGTTATGGGGGCAGTAATGTAGGCGGTAAAAGAGAGGGAATATTTCGTGTTGGGTGGGGGTGGGGTTGTGGTTGATCGAGATACAGGTAGTATGGGTTCGATTAATTTCCATATTATCTCCCATCAGATCGGATTGGCGGTTTAATGTTGTGTCAGGACACCCCCCCCCCCCTCTCCTCCTTGAAGGCCGCTGGGGAATTAGTTTCAGGGGAGGGGGGTTATGTGTTATTAGTTGAACACTTTCGAAAGCTCAGTGCCAAGACAAAAAACACCGACCATAGGTAGAGGTACGGTAGACCGTTTCCCTTGACGTGAAAATAAAAAACACACACACGTACGTTTAGCCCATTAGGGGTGGGTGTGTGTGTGTGTGTGTGTGTGTGTGTGTGTGTGTGTGTGTGTGTGTGTGTTACTCAGTTACTCAGTTACTCAGTTACTTGTTCGTCAAGGGGAATCCACGCAATGCGAGCTAAGCTCATTATTATCGCGCCTCCTTAACTGGGAATGTATTGCGTGAAATGCATGTTAAGTGTTTTATGTACTGTTGGAATGGCTGTGGATGTGTGTGTAGTCTGTATTTAGCCAATTGGCGACATCGGAAACGAAGGCTTAGGGTGGATCTGTATGGTACCATTCTCACTATAGACGGTACCGTCTCGCCCGAAGGCTTAGGTAGCCATCAGCTTAGGTGAACCATATGATACCCATCTCGCCTTGTACCATTTTTGCCAACCCCAGATGGGACGTCACAACGTCGCCCACTTATTCCAGGTACCTATTTACAGCTAGGTGAACTGAGGCTAACACATGAAAGGAGACAAGCCCAATTTGTCTCCGCCCGGTCTGGGATTGAACCTCCGACCCCTCGTGTGTGAGACGAGAGCTCTACCTACTAGGCTACGGTGTGTGTGTGTGTGTGTGTGTGTGTGTGTGTGTGTGTGTGTGTGTGTGTGTGTGTGTGTGTGTGTGTGTGTGTGTGTGTGTGTGTGTGTGTGTGGTGTGTGTGTGTGTGTGTGTGTGTGTGTGTGTGTGTGTGTGTGTGTGTGTGTGTGTGTGTGTGTGTGTGTTTTTTTACCCTGGTGTGTACTTAGTCTCCCACCGCTTATATGAGGTACCGGTCGTCGATAAAGGTCATCAGCGACCATTAATAACGTGACTTTATGATGTAACCCTCTGTCGCTTATATTTTCTTACATTAAGGGGACACCGACTGCTTTTTTGGCCTATAAATTCATGCATTCATAAATTCTTAGTTTCCTCGCTAGACATCCCTCAAACTTAGAAAAACATCCCCTAGACCTCCCCTCAAGATAAATTTGTACATTTTTTGGTAGAAAAATTTCCCGGCCGAAGGCCGGTTCCTCTTTCAATTACCGGTACAGGCTCGCTCTCGCTCGCCAGGAAAAAATAGCTGACACAATAGGTCTTAAAATGTATAACGAAATGGGACGAAAGGTCTTAAAATCGCCAAACAAATGGGCCGAACGTCTAAAAATCTAAAAAATAATGGGGCTAAACACGAGGGAGAAAGGGGATCAGAAAAACGACCGTGACCCCTTAATCATCCGTTTGATATTGAGATAAGAAATTGAAAGGAATACTACAATAAGAACTAATTGAATTGAAAGGAATACTACAATAAGAACTAATTGAATTGAAAGGAATACTACAATAAGAACTAATTGAATTGAAAGGAATACTACAATAAGAACTAATTGAATTGAAAGGAATACTACAATAAGAACTAATTGAATTGAAAGGAATACTACAATAAGAACTATTGAATTGAAAGGAATACTACAATAAGAACTAATTGAATTGAAAGGAATACTACAATAAGAACTAATGGAATTGAAAGGAATACTACAATAAGAACTAATGGAATTGAAAGGAATACTACAATAAGAACTAATTGAATTGTATAAATGTATCTATAAAGTTGTGAATATTATGTGGTAATAAAAGTGACGTGCGAGTGAAGACAATGTTCACTTGTTATAACTATTTGTCGTTATAATGTAGCCAGTTTGGTTTAGTGGCCCAAATAATGTAATGTATGTATTAGTTTTGTTTAAGGGGGGTGACCTGCTTTTTTTTCTCCTTTTCTCTCTTAGGCCTGCCCTGGCTTGTATATATTCGGCCCCATTCAGCCTACTGTTTTAAGACGTTCATCCCCATCCAGGTGTCAATTACTTCCTGGCGAGCGATAGCAAGCCAGCAATATATGAAGAAATCAGGCTTCGCCGGAGAAATTTTTCTATCGAAAAATGTACAAATTTAGCCTGCTGTCAAAAAATGTGTTTAAATATGCTGGCTTGCTACCGCTCGCCAGGAAAAAATGGACACCTGGATGGGGATAAACGTCTTAAAACAGTAGGCTGAATAGGGCCGAATGGATGCAAGCCAGAGAAAGAGAGAAAAGAAGATAACAAAGGCAGGTGACCCCCCTTAATAATGTGTCCTAATACATCACACTATCCATTAACCCATTCAGTACCGGTGACTTCCTTTGTATTATATTCAGACAATTATTAGGTGATTTTATTAAGTTTGGGAATGACCTCTAACCATTAAAAGGCTACACACTATCTCAATTAGGTGATTGTATTAAGTTTAGGAATGACCTTTAACCATTAAAAGGCTACACACTATCTCAATTCAATCGTTTAGCGACCACAGATCCTTACTAAGCTGATCAAAAACGTCTAATATTTGCCAGAATATGATGGACGTCACCCGTACTGAATGGGTCGATGTCGTCTCTTCGTTACTTTCCCCATAGTACCATAATTAAATATTGATCATCACTAAAGAATGATGAGGCTTTTATGCTGTACTGTAGGTCGTGTCTTCAAAGCTAACAAAAGGTACCAGCATGTAATCAATATTTACTTAACCCTTTCAAGCTCCAATACGCGTTTCTGTTATGTTTCTGGCTACTATTAGACGATTTTATTCAGATTAGTAACGGTATATGGAAGTCAAAGGGTTAATTTAGATAGTATTTACCCTTTTAATACCCACCAATACTTCCTAAGCTGCATAAAATCGTCTAATGATAGCCAAAATAAACTGCTAAAATGCGTTAGAGCTTCAAAGGGTTAAGGGGAGGTTTCTAATTTGTGTCCTACTCCTCCAGCAATCTTAAAATTTCACCCCCTTGACCCACTTTCAAGATAAATTTGTACATTTTTCGGTAGAAAAAATGTCCCGGCCGAAGGCCGATTACTCTTAAATTACAGGCTCGCTATCGCTCGCCAGGATAAAATCGACACCTAAATGGCACGAAAGGTCTTAAAATTGACAGAATGGGGCGGAAATTCTTAAAAATCACCAAACTAATGGGGCAAACGTCTTAAAATCTTAAACGCAATGGGGCTAGACATGAGGGAGAAAGGGGTCAAGAAAAAAATCCCTCAAGTGGAAATCTCCCCTTAAGCTGTCTAGGGTGTCGCTTTTTTAGGGGGTGGCTGTTGTGTGTGGTCAGGAAAGGTGGGTTTTTTTTCCGGTGGTGGTGGTGGTAGAAGTGTTTTTTGTTGAGTGATACTAGACAGTCTGACTAATATGACTTTAACAAGGGGGTTCGAACTTTAGTGGTGGTAGAAGTGATTATGTTGATTGATAGTAGAAAGTCTAATGTATGGGGTTAGAACTGTTTTGGTGTGAGAATGTTGATTGATACCGGGTACTAGAAAGTCTGACAATGTGATTTTTTGGGTGGTAAATGTGATTATGTTGATTGATAGTGAACAGAAGGTACCGGTATGTAATCAATATTTACTTGGCTTTCTAGGGTGTCGCTTTTTTTAGGGGGTGGCTGTTGTGTGTGGTCAGGAAAGGTGTTTTTTTGTTTTTTTCGGTAGTGGTGGTAGAAATGTTTTTGATGATTGATACGAGACAGCTTAAGGGGGGTCACCTGTTTTGGTGGTAGAATGTTGATTGATACCGGGTACTAGAAAGTCTGACAAATGTGATTTTTTTGGTGGTAGATGTGATTATGTTGATTGATAACTAAATGTCTGATAATTATGACCCAAAATATCATACTGTCTATATAATTTCCGTTCACCCATCCATTTGACCTTATAGTCTCAGGAAATGAAGAGTAAATACCCTAATAATTAATTTATTAGTAAATAATATAGGGCGCCCTTCTATAGGTTGCTTCCCCATAGCTAACAAAAGGTATCGGCATGTAAGCAACAGAAGGCCTGGCTTTGTTGACGCTTATGTGGGGGATGGCTGTAGTGTGTGTGTTTTGTTTTGGTTTGTTTTTTCTATGTGAATGAGGGAGATAAAAGGCAGAACTGCCTGCGACGAGTGCCTCCCACAGAGTTGAAAGAGTGACAGGGCCAAAATTAAGGAATGTTTGAGCCAAAATGCCTGGACACGGAGTTTGAAGCAATTCAAGTCATGGGATGAGAGGAAGATGGATTCAGGGAGAGAGTTCTTATGCTTATGATTATGTTTAGGAAGGCTTTTGATGGTATACGCCATTGTTTTGATTATTGATATGAATGTTTGTTTAATGTTAATATATATCGATAATTAAGCTACCAAAAAAAAACAAAACGAGACGGAGATCCCTGTTCTTGCTCTGTCTTGAGTCGCCCCCCCCAACAAAATAAAACTTAATAATAATAATAATAATAATAATAATAATAGTAATAGTAATAAGTAAATAGATAGATAGATAGATAATTAAGGTAGGATAAGGCTTCTATAGGTTGTTCCCTCAAATCTAACAAAAGGTACCGGTA
>CM064509.1:26394825-26409825 GCA_032716605.1 Paralithodes platypus | reverse complement strand
CAAGAAACACAGCACACCTCCCAACTCTGACCAAGTACTTATCCAACACAGAGCATTAAGGGGGGTCACCGTTTTTGTTTTATCTTTCTCACCTTTTCTCTCTTTCCCTGGCTTGTATCCATTCGGCCCCATTCAGCCACCTGTTTTAGGACGTGTATCCCCATCCAGGTGTCAATTTCTTACTGGCGAGCGATAGCGAGCCAGTATTGTATGGAGAAATTCGGCTTCGCCGGAGAAATTTTTCTATCGAAAAATTTACAAATTTAGCTTGCTGTCAAAACAAAAATATATATATGTTGACTCGCTACCACTCGCCAGGAAAATATTGACAACTGGATGGGGGTAAACGTCTTAAAACAGTAGGCTGAATGCGGCCGAATGGATACAAGCCAAAGAGAGAGGGAGAGAAATAGATAAAAAGCGAGGTGGGCTCCCTTATGCCGTGTTTTGCCACTCAGCATAATACAATTGTTCCTTCCCCCTGGCCCTCTCTACGGCTTCCCCCCTTGTTTCCTCGTTGTTGTGCCGTGCTTGGGAATAACACGAGGGTTAGCTTTACAGATTGGTATTTCGATATAGCAGTTATTATCATGGACAAAGGTTTGGTAATAGTTTTATACTATTTTGAAATCTCAGATATTTTTTTTTTTTCGACTTAGATTATGTGCATCTATATATTAAATACTTAAGGGGTTGTGCTCGCTTTTTCTGGACCCCCTTCTCCCTCGTGTTTAGCATATTAGCTTTTAGCTTTGAGGTTTTAAGACGTTCGTTCCGTTAGTTTGGCGATTTTGAGACCTTTCGCCTCATTTTTTATCAATAGCAAGACCTTTCATGCCCTTTACTATGGGTTTCAGAGGCCATGTTACATCGATTTTCGGGAATAACTTATTAACAAACAGTTGGATCAGTATGATCTTTTGACACAGCTTTTTTAACACCGTCCCCTAATTTTCGTCAATACAGTATAGTGCATTACCAAAAGTGTAGAAATAAGCCACTTGTCCCTGTGTCATGAGGTTAAAGTCACACATTAATGAGTAAGAAACGGACAAGGCTACCGTGGCTTACCTGTGAGAACCACCAAACCATTATTGCTCCTCCATCAAACACGGTAGTTATCAGCCACCACCCAACCCTACTATCGCCTTTAAATTCAAGTTATTTGTCAATATCAAGTATAAATATACAAAAAGTATGTATTTTTGTATATTTTTATTTTTATATTAACAGATAACTTGTTTCATTTCATCTGACGGTAAATTGAATCCCTTAGCAGCTAATTTATCGATACTTAATGGACAAATATCAAACCACTATGTCTCTGCATCATATTAAGACCAAGTTTATATAATTAGCACCATATTGCACTACACAATCTTCAAAATAACTGAGCAATCTTGATGGGAACTTTGCAATTTACCGTCAGATGAAATGCAACAAGGTATAGTTAAGGGGGGTCACCAGATTGTTTTTATCTTTCTCTCCTTTTCTCTCTTTCTCTGGCTTGTATCCATTCGGCCCCATTCAGCCAACTGTTTTAAGACGTTTATCCCCATCCAGGTGTCGATTTCAAACTGGCGAGCGATAGCGAGCCAGCATTGTATGGAGAAATCCGGCTTCGCCGGAGAAATGTTTCTATCGAAAAATTTACAAATTTAGCTTGCTGTCAAAGCAAAAATATATGGATGCTGCCTCGCGGAAAAATATTGACACCTGGGTGGGGGTAAACGTCATAAAATAGTAGGCTGAGTGGGGCCGAATGGATACAAGCCAAAGAGAGAGGGAAAGAAAGAGAAAACAAATGAGGTGGGCCCCCTTAAGTTATGGTCTATTCATTATGACGAGTATAGACATTTTGACCCCCAACCTTATATATATTAGAAACGACTTGTGCAATATTATAACACCTACCGGTACTTTATGTATTGATAATACAAAAGTCAACCAGTCAAGGTGTGTGGTCATGTACGGTGGCGCAACTAAGTCATGGCCCAGCTGTCATTACGTTTGGCTGGCTCTGTGCTGTATTATTGTCTGTCAGATGTTGAATAGGGTGGGTAAGTGTAGGAACATGTTTGTATATTTCACTCGATATGAAGAAATAAAGCTTAGATATTGCTGATACCAATTATTGATCAACACATACTTGGTGCCGAGACTGTACACCCCGTTTGCTCCACCCCTTGCTGCAGTTACAAGAGGTAGGGGGTCACAATTTCTAGCCTGGTTGTAATGAATTGACTATAGTGTATGATAGGTTTAGAGGTGGGAGTAGAATATTTTAGGTGGGGATAGAATTATATAGGTTGGGGGTAGAATTATTATAGGGTGGGGTAGAAGTTTTAGGGTGGGGGTAGAATTATATAGGTTGGGGGTAGAATTATATAGGGGTAGAATTATTATAGGGTGGGGTCGAAATTTTAGGGTGGGGGTAGAATTATATAAGGTGGGGGTAAATTATATAGGGTGGGGGTCGATTTTGTTTTAGGATGGGGTAGAATTATATAGGGTAAGGGTAGAATTATTATAAGGTGGGGTAGAATTATTATAGGGTGGGGGTAGAATTATTACAGGGTGGGGGTAGAATTATTATAGGGTGGGGGTAGAATTATTACAGGGTGGGGGTAGAATTATATAGGGTGGGGGTAGAATTATTATAGGGTGGGGTAGAATTTCTATAGGGTGAGGGTAGAATTATTACAGGGTGGGGGTAGATTATTATAGGGTGGGGTAGAATTATTATAGGGTGGGGGTAGAATTTCTATAGGGTGAGGGTAGAATTATATAGGGTGGGGGTAGAATTATTATAGGGTGGGGTAGAATTTCTATAGGGTGAGGGTAGAATTATATAGGGTGAGAGTAAAATGTATAGGGTAGAAGTAAAATTTGATCAGGTGGGGGTAGAATTATATAGGGTGGGGGTAACATTTTATAGGGGGGGAGGGGGGTTAGAATTTACTGGGTCCCGAGTTAACATAAACCCTCGTTATTGAGCCTGGTGGAATGTAACCTTTTACCTGAAGAATGCCACTTACTGGCCAACAGCTACGTGGTGTCTATATATAGCTAAGCAGGTGTATTGCTTGCTGTTTTAGGTGCTGTTTTTTCCTGTATTTGTATTGCAGCTTCGGTAGGTTATAATTATCCTTTCATGCACTTATTATTATTATTATTATTATTATTATTATTGATATTATTATACATATTGTTGTTGTTGTTGATGTTATTTCACGTTACATTTTGTTTATTTTACTTCAAGTTACAGCTGGCATTAGGATTTAATTATCTGACAAATATGGGAAAATATATATATACCGGTATATATATATATATATATATATATATATATAGCGGTATATATATATACCGGTATATATATATATATATATATATATATATATAGCGGTATATATATATAACTAATGTAATATCGAACATAAATAATACAGCTTAAGTCTTAAGAAAGAAGCTAAGTATGAAAATGAAATGGATATGATAATTGCAGAGTAGTCTATGGTTGAAATGTGAGGAGCGCCATCGGTGGTATTGTTGTGGTGTTCTGTGTGGTTTGAGGGGCTGTAGGCGGTGGTGGGGAAGTGTAATGTTAGCCTATCTTATTATCATCATGGGGAATGTAAACAATTACAGTCACAATCAAAACCTTGCTCATAAACTCTGCGCTGCACGTGTGTTTTATTTTTGTTTTAAGGGGCCCACCTCGTTTATATTCTCTCTTCCCCTCTCTCTCTGGGTTGTATCCATTCGGCCCCATTCAGCCTACTGTTTTAAGACGTTTATCCTCATCCAGGTGTCGATTTTTTCCTGGCGAGCGGTAGCGAGCCAGCATAGTTTTTAAAAGGTCTTTGACAGCAGGCTAAATATGTACATTTTTCAATAGAAAAATGTCTCCGGCGAAGCCTGATTTCTTCATACAATGCTGTCTCGCTATCGCTCGTCAGGAATAAATCGGGACCTGGATGGGGATAAACGTCTTAAAACAGTAGGCTGAATAGGGCGGAATGGATAAAACGAGGGAAAGAGAGAAAAGGAGGAAAAAAGCAGGTGATGACCCCCCTTAATATCAGACTATTACTATTGGTTTCACGTTGTCAAAGTGTCCATTTAATGTTGCTCTCTATGGTTCACACAAATTAGCATCAAGGTTTCAGCGAACTGTTGATTTTGACTACACCTGCAACAGGTATATTTATTACACAGCTCGTTTGTATAATGTAAATAGCTATGTTGGAGAATATAATGGGAAGAAAACTATACAGCGTTAAACTAGTCTTTCATTAGTTAAATTCAGTCATTTTGTATTTAATAATATGCAGTTATGTAAAGTAAAAGTAGAATAATTAAAAGGATTTATGTATCTTATTTCTTGTTAGCGGCTGGAAACACAAACACACACACACAGAGAGAGAACTTAGGGATGAACGGTCGGACAAGGGAAGCGAGTACCAGTACCGAAGGACAGGAGGGAGAGACTGGTGTAAACCAGGAACAAGTGAGAGAAACAGGGCAGGTGGAGAGCACGGGGGAGCAAGGGAGAAAAGGTGGAGTGGAGGGGGGGGGGGGGGGGATATTAGGGAAAGTGAAAAAAAGAAAGGTATAAGAAGGGGGGAGATGAAGCTGATGTATAGTAATGTGGATGGCTTGCTGTCTTAAGAAATTAGAATTGAATGACTATATTGAGAAATATAAACCACATATTATGTGCTTAGCAGAAACAAAGTTGAGAGGTGGTATTGAATTGGGAATGTTGGGATGGGAAGGGTACAATGTGTGGAGAAAAGATAGAGAAGGAAAAGTGGGGGGTGGAGTGTTAATAATGACTGACAAAAATATAGAAGCAAGTGAGATTAACCTAGGCAATAATAGATCAGAAATGATAGAAGTGACAATAAAAGACAAGGACAACAAAGCAACTGATATAGCAGTGGCTTATATACCACCACAAACTAGAGCATGGAAGCGGGAAGAATATGATCAACTAATCACGGAATCTCTAGATGCTCTAAAAATACTTTTTAATAGGAGAAATAAATTATTATTAACAGGTGATTTCAATTGTAAGGAAGTCAATTGGGAAGGGTTAGATGCGGGAAATAATAATGAATCTTGGGGCAGTAAATTACTGAATCTAGTAACAGAAAACATGTTAACACAACATGTTAGAGAAAACACACGAATCAGAGGGATGGATGAACCATCCAGGCTAGACCTAGTCTTCACCAGTGATCCGCATGATGTTAGAAAGATAAATTATCGTTGTCCCTTGGGAAAGAGTGATCACAAGATTTTAGAAATGGAGATGGATTTGGGAAAAAATGAGGAGAGAAATGAAGGACATAAAATAAATAGATACAACTATGCTAAAACTGATTTTAAATCATTGAAACATTATTTCCAAAGTATAAATTGGAAGGAACTAGAAAGCCTGGAAATGGTTCAAGACAAATATAGACTTTTCTTGAAAGTATATGAAGAAGGGATACATAAATATGTCCCAAGGTTCCAATCAGGGGTAAAGAAGGAAAAAGAATGGTTCAATATAAGATGTAGTAAGGCACAGGATAGAAGAAACCGAGCCTGGAATATAGCACGGAAGAGACATAGTGAAAATAACTGGAATAAGTACAAGGAGAAAAGAAATGAATACGTAAAGATACGACGCGAGGAACAATAAAATGATAGGAATATTGTAGAGAAGTGCAAAAACGAGCCAAAACTATTTATAGATTTGTAAATGGAAAAATAAAAACAAAAGAAGGTATTGTCAGACTAAGAGTTGGAACAAACAGCTATGAGAAAGATAAAGAATTGTGTGAAGTTATGAATGAAAAGCTTCAGTCAGTGTTTGTAAAAGAGGAGGAGTTTATAGAACCTGATAGAGAAAGGAGAACACCACAGATGCCTGAAATGAAAGTGACAAAAAGTGAAGTGCTGAAATTGATGCAGGATTTGGACGTGAGGAAATCAATGGGACCAGATGGAGTGGCTGGATGGATCCTCAAAGAATGTGCGGAAGAGTTAGTGGAACCAATCTATGAAATCATCAAATCTTCACTGAATGAGGGAGACCTGCCAGTGGAATGGAAGAGAGCTAACATAGTACCAATTTACAAAGGAGGAGACAGAGAAAATCCGCTTAACTACAGACCGGTGTCCCTCACCAGCATTGTTTGCAAAATTTGTGAGAAAATTATAAGAAAAAAGTGGACACACTTCATTGAGGGACAGGGGGTGCTTAGCGAGAAACAGTTTGGATTCAGGGAAGGGAGATCTTGTGTATCTAATTTATTAAGCTTTTATAGCAGAGTTGTAGCTGTTACACAGGAGAGAGAGGGATGGGTTGACTGTGTTTACCTGGACCTGAAAAAGGCCTTTGACAGGGTGCCTCACAAAAGGTTATTGTGGAAATTGCAGGTTATTGGAGGTGTACATGGTAGGATGTTAAAATGGATGGAAAACTTTTTAATAGGAAGAGAAATGAGGACCACGATACGAGACGAATATTCACAGTGGAGGAGTGTGACGAGCGGAGTAACACAGGGATCAGTGTTGGGTCCGATAGTGTTCCTACTTTATGTAAACGACATGTCAGAAAACTTGAATAGTCATATGAATATGTTTGCGGATGACGCTAAGATCATGAAGAAGGTCACCTGTATAGAAAGTTGTCAGGATATTCAAAAGGACCTAGATGAGTTGCACAGATGGAGCCAAACCTGGAAAATGAGTTTCAATGCAGAAAAGTGTCATGTTTTGGAAGTGGGAACAAGTGAGATAAGGCCAAGCTGGGAGTACAAATTAGGAATTGAAATAATCGGCAAAACACGGCATGAGAAGGACCTTGGAGTGATAATACAAGATGATCTATCCCCGGAGAAGCATATTAACATGATCATTGGAGGAGCATATGGAATAATAACCAATATGAGAGTGGCATTTAACTATTTGGATGAAGAAATGTTAAGAAAACTGATAATGACTATGATAAGACCAAGATTAGAATATGCAGCAGTGATATGGTCACCACATTTGAAAAAACATATAAACAAATTAGAGAAAGTCCAAAGGATAGCAACGAAGATGATCCCAAGATTGAAGGAGTTGACATATGAGGAAAGACTTAAGACACTACAACTGCCTACCTTGAAAGAGAGAAGGGAACGAGGCGACTTAATAACGATGTTCAAGGGAGTAAAAAGTTTGGAACGAGTAGATAGGGAAGATCTATTCGTGAGGGATAATGGAAGGACAAGAGGGCACGAGTTTAAGCTGAGGAAGGGCAGATGTCGTAAGGACACAAAGAAATTCAGCTTCCCATATAGGAGTATAGAGACTTGGAACAACTTGGAGGGGGAGGTGGTGAGAGCGAGGAACATTAACATGTTCAAATCTAGGTTGGATAAAAGTAAATATGGAAATAGGGCAACATAAGTTATGATATGTTAGTCCAAAATACTGGGAACTGGGAATATCCATTACGATACTTGTCTAAGTAAAATGGATTGATTATAAAGTAACTAAGACAGGACAACACGAGCGCTGCTCAATTCCTGTAAACTACAAATAGGTAAATACAAATAGGTAAATACACACACACACACACACACACACCATCCCTGTTATGACAGCTGTCCTAATCGTTTACATATTCTGCAATGGCATTCTTGACTTAATCACCCTTCTTTAACAACAGGCGTCTAGTCAAATTTAAGTTGAAGAAAATCCAGTTTGCAATTTTAAGGTATGCTACCTATCTCTCTCTCTCTCTCTCTCTCTCTATATATATATATATATATATATATATATATATATATATATATATATACAGTATATATAGTTGTACCTATCCTAATTACTTGGCTATTACAATGGTTTCATAGCAAATTATATTGTTAATCTTAGTGAAAACTTAGCATAATTATGATAGACAGACATAGCCTTACCTTACCTTTGGATACCTTTGGATGTGTTCGCCGCTCTTCTAGCGGCACCAAGGAGCGCGATGCCCCTCGTTATGGGTGGTGATTTGGTGCAGTAGACTGTTTGAAGCGACAGCTCGTTCCCTTGCGAGGATGGGCTCGTCTGGCACTTTTTGCAGTTCGACATCTAGGGCTCTCTTGAAGTTGTCTAACGAGATGTCCCTCATGTCTCTTACTCGCCGTGGGAGTTTGTTGAAGAGACGTGGGCCTCTGTGTGATAACCAGCCCTCTCGCAGAGAGCCCATAGCACCCCTGTTATTCATCCGGGGGATTTCGCATTCCCAGCCTCTCCTATCACTGAATTTCATGACTATCGGAGTATGTAGGTTTGGTACTAAACCCTCTGCGATTTTCCACGTGTATATTTTTAGGTAATGTTCTCTTCTACGTTCCAGTGAGTACAGATTCAGTGCTCTTAAACGCTCCCAATAGTGTAGATGTTTTATCGAACTTATATGCGAAGTGAAATTTCTTTGTACACTCTCTGTCATTTATTTCACCTGCTTTGTATGGGGATGTTAATACGCTACAGTATTCAAGCCGCGGTAGTACTAGAGATTTGAAGAGCGTTATCATAGGCAATTCACCGCGTGTTTTAAAAGTATGCAGAATCCAACCCGTTAGACGTTTCGCAGCCGCCACTTTGACCTGGTTATGTACTTTGAAACCCATATTTTCAGACATTAATACCCCAAGGTCTTTCACACTGTCTTTCCGTTCTATTATGTGGTTAGATTCTGTTAAGTAATTTGTAATTTCTTTAACACCATTATTATCTCTGTACCGTATTAATTGGAATTTTTCCTCATTGAATTGCATGTTGTTTTCCCTGGTCCACTGGAACACTACATTCATGTCTTCCTGCAGTCGGCCCGTGTCCTCTGTGTGTTTACTATCTTGCTTAATTTTGTGTCATCAGCAAAAGACGACACCGTACTGTGTCTGGTGTTGGTATCTATGTCGCAAATTAGTATGAGGAACAGAAGGGGCGCTAGCACTGTTCCTTGGGGCACTGAGCTTTTGATATCCGAAGGCTCAGAAGTGACTTAGTTTACTGCTACCGATTGTTTTCGGTTTACGAGGAAATTGTATATCCACCGTCCGATTTTCCCAGTTATACCTTTTGCTTTCAGTTTGTGGGCTATTATACCATGGTCACATTTATCAAATGCCTTAGCAAAATCGGTGTAAATGACATCCACGTTTTTCTTTTCTTCTAGCGCTTTAAGAATTTTGTCATAGTGTTCCAAAAGTTGTGAGAGACATGATCTTCCCGCTCTGAACCCATGTTGAACCGGTGTTGTGTAGTTCATTTGTCTCCATGAATGTTGAAATTTTGCTTCGCAGGACTCGCTCGAAAACTTTAATGATGTGAGAGGTTAGAGCTACCGGGCGGTAGTTTTTTGGTAGTGCTTTACTCCCTCCTTTATGCAGTGGGGCAATTATTGCGTTTTTCAAGCTATCTGGTATGTCACCAGTGTCTATACTCCTTCTCCACATTATAGCCAGGGGTTTTGAGAGGTTTTCCTTACATTTTTTCATTAGGATCGAATTCCATGAGTCCGGCCTGGTGCCGAGTGGGATGGCATGTTGGAAATGGCCTCTTCTATGTCTTTTGGACCGAAATCAATATCCAGCATCTGAGGGGTTTCCGTGGGGGAGGTTTCCATGAAAAATATATTTTGGTCTCTGATGACTTTTGTTCATCAGGCTCACTGAATGCCATTTCATACTGCCTGCTTAAGAGTTCGCTCATTTCCTTTTTGTCCCCTGTGAAAGAGCCATCCCCTTTCCTCAGTGGGCCGATGTTTGATGTTGTTTTAGCCTTTTGTTTGGCGTATGAAAAGAAGTATTTGGAATTTTCCTTTATACCTGCAATAGCTTTCCTCTCCTCTTCCATATGTTGTAGTTCATATGATATTCTTAGCCTTTTCTTAGCCGTTTCTTATTTCTCCATTAATTATCGAGAAATTATCTGGTGTTGAAGTACATTTGTTTTTGTTTTTTTCTTTGCCAGGTAAAAGTAAAAGTGAAGGGTGTATAAAGGGTGTGAAAATATATATACTGTACAATACTTGGGTATATTTATTGTGATTTACCTCTTTATCCTTGTATAAAATAAGTTTATTACCGCCAGTATACCTTTAAGTGGGTAGATTATTATGAACACTTTAAAATACTTTTTTCCCACCTTTTTTTAAGTGTATGAGCGACATTTGTTTGTTTTTAATGAATTGTAATTAAAGTTTTGAACGCTTCTCTTGCAGCAATTTAGTTAGCCACATTTTACTATTTTGTGTGCAGTTAACAAAAATGTACCTTATTTCTGCATTTAACTGATTCCGGTATGCTTTCCATCTTGAATATTTTGCACGGGTAGATTTGATTTTAACGTATTTATGCAGTAATGAACTAGATTTTAACCCCTTATTATCTTCTTTGCAGGTCCTACAAACGAACGACTGGGAAACTCTAGAAAAGGTGAAAATTAAGTGAACCAGTGAAAATAATAACGACTCCAGCGCAATAGTAAGAGTGCGGACTACTATCGGAGCACCTGGAAGCCACTTGGTATATCTCACCTGGGACTTATTAGGTGAACATCGACCTGGGAGTTCTCTTCTTTATACCTGATTGATTCCACCGCTATCCTGGTGAGTGTTAGGTTTTGTTGTTTATGAGAGAGAGAGAGAGAGAGAGAGAGAGAGAGAGAGAGAGAGAGAGAGAGAGAGAGAGAGAGAGAGAGAGAGAGAGATTTACATAGATTTACATAGATACACTGGCCACACAGATCTTACGATCCCTACGAGGTGACCAGGACTTAATCCTAATAAAGATAGCAACCCTAAGAGAAAGTGGAAGGAAAGGATAGCAAAGATGAAGGCTCTCTCCCCACCCTCCGCTCCCTCCGGCAATATGCCGTACATGAAAATAGTTAGAAGTGAATAACCTTGCAGGGCTTGGAAATCGCCTGAAGGAATTTATAGTATAGTTAGAAATGGAAAGGAAAAGGCATGCACACCTTCACTTTTTGTTATTTTTATTTTTTTCCCTTTTCCAACTGAAAATGTTTTCATTTCCGCCAGGTTCTCTTATCAGTGATCAGCTTCTACTGCAGACCAACTTTTCTGTGATATGTGTCTAACCTTTTTTTAAATGTGTATATCGAGTCACTGTCAATAACTTCATTAGGGAGCTTATTCCACTCATTAATAATACTGTGGGTGAAGAAATTTTTAGTTATGTCTAGGTTCGCTTTCCTGCCTGTTAGTTTTAATTTGTTTCCTCTTGTGGAACCTTCTTTGGCTATCTTAAATAGATTATTAGAATTTACGTTACTAAAGCCTTTTAGTATCTTAAAACACACTATCAGCTGTCCCCTTATTCTCCGTTTCTTAAGCGAAAACAGGTCGAGTTCTCTTAATCTCTCATTGTATGGCTTATTTCTAAGGGAAGGGATTAACTTTGTTGCTCTACGCTGAACGGATTCTAGTTTCTCTATGTCTTTTTTTAAGTAGGGAGACCAAAACTGCACAGCATACTCCAGATGTGGCCTCACAATACTTTTATATAGTGGTACAACTATGTCTTTACTATGACAATGAAAATTTCTTTTAATGAAACCTAGCGCTCTATTTGCTTTGTTAGATGCTGCGGTGCTTTGGCTTGTAGATTTTAGATTTTCATTGATGAGCACTCCTAGGTCTTTTATCTGTGATACGCTCTTTATCTTTTCTCCATTCATATGGTATTCGTATTTGTTGTTTCGGGAGCCTATTTGTAGTATCAGGCATTTGTTTACGTTAAAGGGCATCTGCCATTTTTCTGACCACTCTGATATCTTGTTTAAATCTGATTGCAGGCTACTTCTATCGCTTTCTGATATTATTGCATTTCCTATTTTAGTGTCATCGGCGAATTTGGAAATTATGTTATTAATGCCGTTGTCTAAATCATTAATATATATTATGAATAATAATGGCCCAGAACTGAACCCTGTGGGACTCCACTAGTCACCGGAGTCCATTCTGATTCCACTCCATTAATAATTACTCTTTGTTTTCTTTCGCTTAAAAACCAATTCCTTATCCAATTAAGTGTGTTGCCTTGTATTCCTAGATTCTCGACCTTCTGAAGTAATTTATTATGAGGGACCTTGTCGAAGGCCTTCTGGAAGTCCAAGTACACTATATCAAGACTTTTGGTAAAATCATTAATCTTAAATAGGTTGTCATAAAATTCGATAAGTTTCGTTAGGCATGATTTTTTTGCACTGAAGCCGTGTTGACTATTATTAATAAGAGTTATTATTCTCTATGAAAAGTACAATTCGTCTCTTATAATTGATTCTAATAGTTTTTACAACAACGGAAGTTAAGCTAATGGGTCTGTAATTCCCTGGTTGTTTTTTATCTCCCTTTTTAAATATTGGTGTAATATTCGCTGTCTTCCAGTCAGTGGGTAATTGTCCATGTTGGAGTGACATGTTAAACATTCTGGTTAGGGGTTCGGCACCTTCATCTTTGGCCATTTTAGGATTTTAGGGATAAATAGGTCTGGGACGGGAGATTTATTTATTTTCAGTAATTCAATCTGTCTAGTGACGCTTGATTGGCTAATTTTGAAGTCAGGGAGCACAATGTTGCTTGTTTGATTAGTAGCTTGTGGAGTGTTCGTGTTGGCAGCAGTGGTAAAAACGGAGCTGAAATAATTGTTAAGTGTAGAGGCTATGTCTTTGCTATCTGTTTCTAGAACACCTTGAGTGTTAAGTATGGGTCCTATCCCGCTTTTGATTTGTTTTGCTACTGTTAATGTATCTGTAAAATTGCTTAGGATTAGTTTTACTATCTTTAGCTATGCATATTTCATAATTCCTCTTAGCTGTTTTTATTAGTGATTTTACTTTTCTTCTGGCGGTCAGGTATTGCTTACATATGGTATTATTCTTTGTTTCTCTCTTTAAGTTGTATAAACGATTGCTTTTCCCTAATTGCTCTACTGATATATATATCGTACCAAAGGGGTTTGTTTATTTTCTTACTGTGTCTTTTACGCATTGGGATATGTGTCTTTTGAGCACTCATGAATATTTCTTTAAATCTTTCCCATGTATCGTCAATGTTGGTGAGACCTTCGAGATGCAGATTAATATCTTTTAGGTCATTTCTTAGGCTATTGAAGTCTGCCATATTATAGTGGGGAATAAAAGTTTCACTAGTGCTGTTTGTGTGCGACATATTAATTTGGAGCCTGACGATATTATGATCACAATTAGATATTAATTCCCCAACTTCTAAGTCAGAAATTAAATTTTCGTGGGTCGTTATTACTAGGTCTAAAATATTATCTCCCCTCGTGGGTTTCTGGACTAATTGATATAAGAAGTTATCTTTAATAAATTCGGTAATTTTTTCTGATGCATGGCCAGACCCTTTTACATCTCCCCAATGAATATTAGGAAGATTAAAATCGCCTATGATAAGGGTTTCTTTTGTTGATAGTTTTTTCTAAATTATTGTATAAGTCTATATCCTCTTGATAGGTATGAGTTGGACGACGATATACGACAACCACATTAATGTCTATATCCTTGTTATTAATTTTCACACATAACAGTTCTGAGTTATTAGAAGGAATTTGAACCTCAAGTGAGCATATATTTTCTTTTATATACAGTAATACACCTCCTCCTCTCTTACCGGAGAGGAGGATAGAGAGAGGAAGAGCGAGAGAGGAGAGAGAGAGAGAGAGAGAGAGAGAGAGAGAGAGAGAAGAGAGAGAGAGAAAAGTAGATAGAGAGAAGAGAAGAGGAGGGAGAGAGAGAGAGAGAGAGAGAGAAGAGAGAGAGAGAGAGAGAGAGGAGAGAGGAAAAAGAGAGAGGAGAAGAGAGGAGAGAGAGAGAGAGAGAGAGAGAGAGAGAGAGAGAGAGAGAGAGAGAGAGAGAGAGAGAGAGAGAGATCTTATATACTACTAGTGTGTGTGTGTGATTTTGTTGTATTCATACTCATATTTGTACTGTTCAATGTGCAACCATATTAAGTAATTTACAATTGTCAATATGCTCCCTATGTATTCACTATTCCTTGTGTATGCCTAAATAATCTAATACTAACTATAGCACTTTAATTACTCACTTTCATCTTTGTATGGCTATTATTATAAGAATAGTGTTCATAGCCCTTGCAACTTTTCATACTAGTATTTCAATCTCACATAACTCAATCACCAGCAATATTGATGCAATCAAATTTAATACGATTTAACTATGCTGGAAATGGTGGGTGTAATTTGCTACCCCTGAAAATATTTAAGGTCTATGGAAGCTGTGTTAAAATGTCAATATGTAATGATGCGTATGGGACGTGTAATTTGCTAGTCCGTATACTGTATAGGAGGAAAACAAAAACAAAAAAACATTATAACCATGAAATCTTATCGGTAACGTTAAAACGTCAATAAGTAAGCAATATTGTAACTACCGGTACGTATATAAATCGTAGGGGAATGTAATGAAATACCCATGAAATGTTACAAAGGGTATCAGATGACGGTTTAGAGGCTATATATTGTAATAGTTTTAAAAGTATTATAACTATGAACTATTGTCGGTAATGGTAAAACGTCATTGTGTAATTTGCTAGCCCGTAAAAATGTTATGACTGCAATATTGTCGGTAATGCTAAAACGGCCATCAGTAATCATGCATACGGAATGTAATGTTATGCATGGAACGTGAGGTAAAGGCTTTTAATACTGTATGTTGCCATGGTTACTGTCTGTGTAATGTTATTGTGGCGTAAAATACATAATGTTGGTTAATGCCTTCGGGGCGACGATACTTTATTTCATTTTATATAAGCTAATACTAGTCTACACTGTTAAATATCCAGGGTGTATAAAGAGTATGAATTATATATATAAGGTCAAGGGTATATTGATAGTGATTTGTGTAGGGTATATTGTTACAGACACTTCATATACCCTTACCATGCCTATTATT
>CM064509.1:26372325-26389825 GCA_032716605.1 Paralithodes platypus | reverse complement strand
ACACCTATTTTTTTTTTTTTTTTTTTTCTTTTTTTACTCTAATATTCAGAACGCTGAATAAAGTCAAAGTCTAAAACTAACTTTGACTATAACACACTCTCTCTCTCTCAGTTTTCATTCAGCACTGCAATAAGAAGACAGTCCTTACTAATAATCTGCATAATCCTCTAATACCATCCCTTCTTGAGTATGCTGTTTAATTCTGTTTGGTCTGGTCTTCATCACTTGGAGAAGTTATAGAACAGCTCGCACGACTCCAGGTTAGGGCTACCAACACTTATTCCATCGAATCAAGGACTTAGCTATGAGTTACGCCTTGGAGCTTTCGATCTATTTTCGTTGGGAACGCATAGAAAACTCTTGGAAATACCGTGTATTTAAATGTTACCGGTATGCTAAATTGGTTTCACAATGTGGATTACAAAGATTTCCTAGCTCTAATGTGTGTGCAGCACGCAACAATATGCTTGGAATTTAGAGCGGAAGAGATTTAGCACTAGCATTTTTGGAAACTGTTCGTGCATATTAGTTCTACAAGGAATAATCTTCCCCTAAGAAACTGTGCATAGTTAATTAGTGGAACTCTTTAGAAAAGGCAGATGGTGTTTGACACACTTGGCTCTGTACTATGCCATTTGTTTTCTTCTCGCCTTGGAATAGACTGCAAGGTCCAAAGGTATCCAAAGGTAAGGTCTTTGATGTACTATTCCTCGTAGCTACTTGTAACCCTCAGCTCATCAACCTTCCCCCTCTTCATTGAACAATCGTGGTGGGTGAGGTGAATTAGCCAGGCAGGGTAATTGGCTGGAACCTGATCACTGCTGGCTAGGTTGATTAGGTGCTACTGGTGGTGGTGTACGAGGAGGAGGAGGATTTGGTTATAGTGGAGGAGGGTGTTAGGATATGGTTATAGTAGAGGAGGGTGTTAGAATTCGGTCATGGTGGAGGAGGGTGTTAGGATATGGTTATAGTAGAGGAGGGTGTTAGAATTCGGTCATGGTGGAGGAGGGTGTTAGAATTCGGTCATGGTGGAGGAGGGTGTTAGAATTCGGTCATGGTGGAGGAGGGTGTTAGAATTTGGTCATAGTGGAGGAGGGTGTTAGAATTTGGAATTTGGTCATAGTGGAGGAAGGTGTTAGAATTTGGTCATAGTGGAGGAGGGTGTTAGAATTTGGTCATAGTGGAGGAAGGTGTTAGAATTTGGTCATAGTGGAGGAAGGGTGGAGGAAGGTGTTAGAATTTGGTCATAGTGGAGGAGGGTGTTAGAATTTGGTCATAGTGGAGGAGGGTGTTAGAATTTGGTCATAGTGGAGGAGGGTGTTAGAATTCGGTCATGGTGGAGGAGGGTGTTAGAATTTGGTCATGGTGGAGGAGGGTTTGGTTATAGTGGAGGAGGGTGTTAGGATATGGTTATAGTAGAGGAGGGTGTTAGAATTCGGTCATGGTGGAGGAGGATGTTAGAATTCGGTCATGGTGGAGGAGGGTGTTAGGATATGGTTATAGTAGAGGAGGGTGTTAGAATTCGGTCATGGTGGAGGAGGGTGTTAGAATTCGGTCATGGTGGAGGAGGGTTTGGTTATAGTGGAGGAGGGTGTTAGGATATGGTTATAGTAGAGGAGGGTGTTAGAATTCGGTTCATAGTGGAGGAGGGTGTTAGAATTTGGTCATAGTGGAGGAGGGTGTTAGAATTCGGTCATGGTGGAGGAGGGTGTTAGAATTCGGTCATGGTGGAGGAGGGTGTTAGAATTCGGTCATGGTGGAGGAGGGTGTTAGAATTTGGTCATAGTGGAGGAAGGTGTTAGAATTTGGTCATAGTGGAGGAGGGTGTTAGAATTTGGTCATAGTGGAGGAAGGTGTTAGAATTTGGTCATAGTGGAGGAGGGTGTTAGAATTTGGTCATAGTGGAGGAGGGTGTTAGAATTTGGTCATAGTGGAGGAGGGTGTTAGAATTTGGTGTTAGAATTTGGTCATAGTGGAGGAGGGTGTTAGAATTTGGTCATAGTGGAGGAGGGTGTTAGAATTCGGTCATGGTGGAGGAGGGTGTTAGAATTTGGTCATAGTGGAGGAGGGTGTTAGGATTTGGTCATAGTGGAGGAGGGTGTTAGGATTTGGTCATAGTGGAGGAGGGTGTTAGGATTTGGTCATAGTGGAGGAGGGTGTTAGGATTTGGTCATGGTGGAGGAGGGTGTTAGAATTTGGTCATAGTGGAGGAGGGTGTTAGAATTTGGTCATAGTGGAGGAAGGTGTTAGGATTTGGTCATAGTGGAGGAGGGTGTTAGGATTTGGTCATAGTGGAGGAGGGTGTTAGGATTTGGTCATAGTGGAGGAGGGTGTTAGGATTTGGTCATAGTGGAGGAGGGTGTTAGGATATGGAGGGAGGATGAGAAAGCTGAGTTATGCTGTTGGCTATAAACATGGAGGTACCGTATGATATATAATATCCTTGGTTATCTTACGGTAGTGGGTGTGGCCGTAAGGTGATGCAATTGAGTGGATGTGATTGAAGGTGGTGGTGTTGTGTTTCGGGGTGGTGCTAATGGTGATGTTGAAATACTGTTTGTTTGGTGGTTACTTTATTTAATGGAGTGTGTGGTGGTGGTCGTCGTCATTGGTTGTGGTTCATTACTTCATGTAGTTGTACAGGTTGAGGAAGATGAAGGTAAGTATATGGTACGCTCATTAAATTGGAGAGATGATGGTGGTGGTGGTGGTGGTAATAATGTTATAATACATACTAAACCACCTACTGTATTACCCTCGTGTGTAGAAGTGATGATTGTGGTGGTGGTGGTAATGTTATAATACATACTAAGCCACCTACTGTATTACCCCCGTGTGTAGAAGTGATGATTGTGGTGGTGGTGGTAATGTTATAATACATACTAAGCCACCTACTGTATTACCCCCGTGTGTAGAAGTGATGATTGTGGTGGTGGTGGTAATGTTATAATACATACTAAGCCACCTACTGTATTACCCCCGTGTGTAAAAGTGATGATTGTGGTGGTGGTGGTAATGTTATAATACATACTAAGCCACCTACTGTATTACCCCCGTGTGTAGAAGTGATGATTGTGGTGGTGGTGGTAATGTTATAATACATACTAAGCCACCTACTGTATTACCCCCGTGTGTAGAAGTGATGATTGTGGTGGTGGTGGTAATGTTATAATACATACTAAGCCACCTACTGTATTACCCCCGTGTGTGGTCTGGGAACCTTGAAACACGACCCCGTAACAGTACCTTAATAATGTCATGCCTGGTTTATTTGTTGCTCACGGGCAAACACATCCAAAGGTAAGGGTACAGTCGGGCTTCAGAGTCGTGTCCTACCTCCAGAGATTAACACATTTATCTCTATACTGATATGAAGTAATGTGCGTAAGTCTGTCACTAAAATACCGTCTCTTGAGCATTTTCTTCGCTACCGCATGCCGATTGTATACACCTTGAGAAATTATTCATTGCAATCAAAGAGGACAAATCTATCTCTATTTTCCCTTCCACTTCAATAGGCCCTGTCTAAGATTAATAATGCGTCTAATAATATCCCAAACAAATAACAGAATGTGTCATGATATACCGATACTGAAAGGGTTAACATGCCTGGTTCATTAAAGCTTTGTTCAGTTCTAATAAGGAATTTATTTTATGATATCAATGTGTGCAACTACTTTTGATCGTCACTGTACTGCACAGAGCTGAGTTAAGCGACAGGAGAGCCCGTGATTGTCATATTAAACTCTTCAGTACCTGAGGACACATTTTTGGTTCTATTATTAGACGATTTTATTCGGATTAAGAAGGAATTTGGAAGTCCATGTTTATTTTAAAGATATTCGTTACCGGTACCTCTTTAATTCTAGAGTGCCTTCTAATGCTGAATACAATCATGTAATGATAGCGTGAATAAAGTCGGGGAAAATGTCCTAGTAGTGAGAGAGGTATTAGATAATAAGTAAAGGTGATTGTAAGATTGTTAGTGGTGTTTATGTACAGTAGAGGGAGAGGGAGATTGTTAGTGGTGTTTATGTAGAGGGAGAGGGAGATTGTTAGTGGTGTTTATGTAGAGGGAGAGGGAGATTGTTAGTGGTGTTTATGTAGAGGGAGAGGGAGATTGTTAGTGGTGTTTATGTAGAGGGAGAGGGAGATTGTTAGTGGTGTTTATGTAGAGGGAGAGGGAGATTGTTAGTGGTGTTTATGTAGAGGGAGAGGGAGAGTGTTAGTGGTGTTTATGTAGAGGGAGAGGGAGATTGTTAGTGGTGTTTATGTAGAGGGAGAGGGAGATTGTTAGTGGTGTTTATGTAGAGGGAGAGGGAGTGGTGTTTATGTAGAGGGAGAGGGAGATTGTTAGTGGTGTTTATGTAGAGGGAGATTGTTAGTGGTGTTTATGTAGAGGGAGATTGTTAGTGGTGTTTATGTAGAGGGAGAGGGAGATTGTTAGTGGTGTTTATGTAGAGGGAGAGTGAGATTGTTAGTGGTGTATGTAGAGGGAGGGAGATTGTTAGTGGTGTTTATATAGAGGGAGAGGGAGATTGTTAGTGGTGTTTATGTAGAGGGAGATTGTTAGTGGTGTTTATGTAGAGGGAGAGGGAGATTGTTAGTGGTGTTTTTATGTAGAGGGAGAGGGAGATTGTTAGTGGTGTTTATGTAGAGGGAGATTGTTAGTGGTGTTTATGTAGAGGGAGATTGTTAGTGGTGTTTATGTAGAGGGAGAGGGAGATTGTTAGTGGTGTTTATGTAGAGGGAGAGGGAGATTGTTAGTGGTGTTTATGTAGAGGGAGAGGGAGATGTTAGTGGTGTTTATGTAGAGGGAGAGGGAGATTGTTAGTGGTGTTTATGTAGAGGGAGAGGGAGATTGTTAGTGGTGTTTATGTAGAGGGAGAGGGAGAGATTGTTAGTGGTGTTTATGTAGAGGGAGATTGTTAGTGGTGTTTATGTAGAGGGAGAGGGAGATTGTTAGTGGTGTTTATGTAGAGGGAGAGGGAGAGTGTTAGTGGTGTTTATGTAGAGGGAGAGGGAGATTGTTAGTGGTGTTTATGTAGAGGGAGAGGGAGATTGTTAGTGGTGTTTATGTAGAGGGAGAGGGAGAGTGTTAGTGGTGTTTATGTAGAGGGAGAGGGAGATTGTTAGTGGTGTTTATGTAGAAGGGAGAGGGAGATTGTTAGTGGTGTTTATGTAGAGGGAGAGGGAGATTGTTAGTGGTGTTTATGTAGAGGGAGAGGGAGATTGTTAGTGGTGTTTATGTAGAGGGAGAGGGAGATTGTTAGTGGTGTTTATATAGAGGGAGAGGGAGATTGTTAGTGGTGTTTATGTAGAGGGAGATTGTTAGTGGTGTTTATGTAGAGGGAGAGGGAGATTGTTAGTGGTGTTTATGTAGAGGGAGATTGTTAGTGGTGTTTATGTAGAGGGAGAGGGAGATTGTTAGTGGTGTTTATGTAGAGGGAGATTGTTAGTGGTGTTTATGTAGAGGGAGAGGGAGATTGTTAGTGGTGTTTATGTAGAGGAAGATTGTTAGTGGTGTTTATGTAGAGGGAGAGGGAGATTGTTAGTGGTGTTTATGTAGAGGGAGAGGGAGATTGTTAGTGGTGTTTATATAGAGGGAGGGAGATTGTTAGTGGTGTTTATGTAGGGAGATTGTTAGTGGGTGTTTAGAGGGAGATGTTAGTGGTGTTTATGTAGAGGGAGGGAGATTGTAGTGGTGTATAGAGGGAGGGAGATTGTTAGTGGTGTTTATCGAGAGGGAGGTTGTTGGTGGTGTTTATGTAGAGTGAGAGGGAGATTGGTAGTGGTGTTTATGTAAGGAGAGTGTAGTGGTGTTATGTATGGAGATTGTTAGTGGTGTTTATGTAGAGGGAGGGAGATTGTTAGTGGTGTTTATATAGAGGGAGAGGGAGATTGTTAGTGGTGTTTATGTATAGGGAGATTGTTAGTGGTGTTTATGTTGAGGGAGATTGTTAGTGGTGTTTATGTAGAGGGAGAGGGAGATTGTTAGTGGTGTTTATGTAGAGGGAGATTGTTAGTGGTGTTTATGTAGAGGGAGAGGGAGATTGTTAGTGGTGTTTATATAGAGGGAGAGGGAGATTGTTAGTGGTGTTTATGTAGAGGGAGATTGTTAGTGGTGTTTATGTAGAGGGAGATTGTTAGTGGTGTTTATGTAGAGGGAGATTGTTAGTGGTGTTTATATAGAGGGAGAGGGAGATTGTTAGTGGTGTTTATGTAGAGGGAGATTGTTAGTGGTGTTTATGTAGAGGGAGATTGTTAGTGGTGTTTATGTAGAGGGAGAGGGAAGTAGTGGTGTTATGTTGAGGGAGATTGTTAGTGGTGTTTATGTAGAGGGAGAGGGAGATTGTTAGTGGTGTTTATGTAGAGGGAGATTGTTAGTGGTGTTTATGTAGAGGGAGAGGGAGATGTTAGTGGTGTTTATGTAGAGGGAGAGGAGATTGTTAGTGGTGTTTATGTAGAGGGAGAGGAGATTGTTAGTGGTGTTTATGTAGAGGGAGAGGGAGATTGTTAGTGGTGTTTATGTAGAGGGAGAGGGAGATTGTTAGTGGTGTTTATGTAGAGGGAGAGGGAGATTGTTAGTGGTGTTTATGTAGAGGGAGAGGAGATTGTTAGTGGTGTTTATGTAGAGGGAGAGGGAGATGTTAGTGGTGTTTATGTAGAGGGAGAGAGTGTTAGTGGTGTTTATGTAGAGGGAGAGGGAGATTGTTATGGTGTTTATGTAGAGGGAGAGGGAGATTGTTGGTGTGTTTATGTAGAGGGAGAGGAGAGTGTTAGTGGTGTTTATGTAGAGGGAGAGGGAGATTGTTAGTGGTGTTTTTATGTAGAGGGAGAGGGAGATTGTTAGTGGTGTTTATGTAGAGGGAGAGGGAGATTGTTAGTGGTGTTTATGTAGAGGGAGAGGGAGATTGTTAGTGGTGTTTATGTAGAGGGAGAGGGAGATTGTTAGTGGTGTTTATATAGAGGGAGGGAGATTGTTAGTGGTGTTTATGTAGAGGGAGATTGTTAGTGGTGTTTATGTAGAGGGAGAGGGAGATTGTTAGTGGTGTTTATGTAGAGGGAGATTGTTAGTGGTGTTTATGTAGAGGGAGAGGGAGATTGTTAGTGGTTTTAATGTAGAGCGAGATTGTTAGTGGTGTTTATGTAGAGGGAGAGGGAGATTGTTAGTGGTGTTTATGTAGAGGAAGATTGTTAGTGGTGTTTATGTAGAGGGAGAGGAGATTGTTAGTGGTGTATGTAGAGAGGGAGATTGTTAGTGGTGTTTATATAGAGGGAGGGAGATTGTTAGTGGTGTTTATGTAGAGGGAGATTGTTAGTGGTGTTTATGTAGAGGGAGATTGTTAGTGGTGTTTATGTAGAGGGAGAGGGAGATTGTTAGTGGTGTTTATAGAGGGAGGGAGATTGTTAGTGGGTTTATTGTAGAGGGAGATTGTTAGTGGTGTTTATGTAGAGGGGAGATTGTTATGGTGTTTATGAGGAGATTGTTAGTGGTGTTTATGTAGAGGGAGATTGTTAGTGGTGTAGAGGGAGGGATGTTAGTGGTGTTTATATAGAGGGAGAGGGAGATTGTTAGTGGTGTTTATGTATAGGGAGATTGTTAGTGGTGTTTATGTTGAGGGAGATTGTTAGTGGTGTTTATGTATGGGATGGAGATTGTTAGTGGTGTTTATGTAGGGAGATTGTTAGTGGTGTTTATGTAGAGGGAGAGGGAGATTGTTAGTGGTGTTTATATAGAGGGAGAGGGAGATTGTTAGTGGTGTTTATGTAGAGGGAGATTGTTAGTGGTGTTTATGTAGAGGGAGATTGTTAGTGGTGTTTATGTAGAGGGAGATTGTTAGTGGTGTTTATATAGAGGGAGAGGGAGATTGTTAGTGGTGTTTATGTAGAGGGAGATTGTTAGTGGTGTTTATGTAGAGGGAGAGGGAGATTGTGAATTTATGATACTGAGTGAATTTGTTTGATGGTGTACGGTACTTTGGAATCTGGTGGAATGGTCTTGTTAAGGTAATTTTGTTTTACTAGTGCAATTATGGATTGTGATATTGTACTGCGTGAGTATGTTACATGTTATTTATGGTTGTAGATTATGAACTGTGATACGTTTCTGCAATACCGGTAATTAATTTGTTTAGAAGATATAGTGTGGATAGGATTCAATGTTTGTGGTGTGGAATAATGGTACAGGAGTCAATGGATAGAGAAAATAATGTGTTATAAGAATGGGTGTGTAAGAGGATTGTATCTATGATAAGATTATAATACCTTACCTTTTGATACCTTTTGATGTGTTCGCCGCTCTTCTAGCGGCACCAAGGAGCGCGACGCCCCTCGTTATGGGTGGTGATTTGGTGCAGTAGACTGTTTGAAGCGACAGCTCGCTCCCTTGCGAGGATGGGCTCGTCTGGCACTTTTTGCAGTTCGACATCTAGGGCTCTCTTGAAGTTGTCTAACGAGATGTCCCTCATGTCTCTTACTCGCCGTGGGAGTTTGTTGAAGAGACGTGGGCCTCTGTGTGATAACCAGCCCTCTCGCAGAGAGCCCATAGCACCCGTGTTATTCATCCGGGGGATTTCGCATTCCCAGCCTCTCCTATCACTGAATTTCATGACTATCGGAGTATGTAGGTTTGGTACTAAACCCTCTGCGATTTTCCACGTGTATATTATTAGGTAACGTTCTCTTCTACGTTCCAGTGAGTACAGATTCAGTGCTCTTAAACGCTCCCAATAGTGTAGATGTTTTATCGAACTTATATGCGAAGTGAAATTTCTTTGTACACTCTCTACGTCATTTATTTCACCTGCTTTGTATGGGGATGTTAATACGCTACAGTATTCAAGCCGCGGTAGCACTAGAGATTTGAAGAGCGTTATCATAGGCAATTCACCGCGTGTTTTAAAAGTACGCAGAATCCAAACCCGTTAGACGTTTCGCAGCCGCCACTTTGACCTGGTTATGTACTTTGAAACCCATATTTTCAGACATTAATACCCCAAGGTCTTTCACACTGTCTTTCCGTTCTATTATGTGGTTAGATTCTGTTAAGTAATTTGTAATTTCTTTAACACCATTATTATCTCCGTACCGTATTAATTGGAATTTTTCCTCATTGAATTGCATGTTGTTTTCCCTGGTCCACTGGAACACTACATTCATGTCTTCCTGCAGTTACATTAGAGGAGTGAACATATTAAAGTAGTATATTTAGTCGGTTAGGTATAACAAATATCAATGATGAGATGTGTACTAGCACTAGCAGACTTGGATGGTTTGGGCATGTAGAGAGGATGGATGGACTAAGTTGGGTGAAAAGATGAAAGTCCGTAAATGTGGAGGGAGCTGCACCAAAGGGCAGACTAAGAAACACGTAGGATCAGACCTTACAGTCTGATCTTGAATAGAAAAAACCTAACATGTGAGGCAGCTCTGAACAGGGTTTCGTTGAGCGCCGCCATTGGGCCATGAGACCAGAACCGCACTTTCTGTGGAAAACTTGGTCTTTAAAATTGTGTATGTTGGCTATGTATGTATGTATGTAGCCTGCTAAAGGAATGAGCGTATTATAGAAGGTAATGTAGGTCCGGTGTAGGGAAAGGAACCTTGATCGTGGGAGTTTGTTGGACTAATGGTTGTTTAAGGAGAATTCACAATTTGTCCATCCAAATTTGAGGAGGCCGACTGGTGTTCGTCCTGTACAACATCAAGGCTCATCCTCTTTCATCACATCCTGGTCCTGTCGTCAAGAATTCTACGGAAGACCGCCCTTTAATGTGTTACACCTAAATTACGGCATGTCATCCGAGTTGTAGTTTCTTGTCTCTATTTATCTATCTACTTTTGTTTTGTTTTATCTCTGTCTCTCTACCTAATTAATTATATTTGTATTTGTCTGTGTATATTGTTAGACTATTGATAGCCTACAAAGTATCCCTACTTCCACTCTCCAGTACGCCGTAATTTACATCTTGCAAACACGTTAACCCAAACCTGTTGCAAGGCCTAAGCTGGCTATAAGGTTGCCGAGAGAGAAAGAGAGAGAGAGTGAGATTGAGTGGGAGTGGGTGAGTGAGAGAGAGAGAGAGAGAGAGAGAGAGAGAGAGAGAGAGAGAGAGAGAGAGAGAGATGCTGATGATTAACTCGAAAGTGTCAAAAACTAAAGATAATTTAAAAGAACGAAATAAGGAAAATACAAGAAAAGTGAAAGTGTACCTGTATTGCGAAATACCAGAACACGACGAGCTAGTATTTACACGCGTATAAAAAAAGGAATATGAGAAGGACATTCATACAAGTGAAATGTGATGTACCGGTACCGTTCTTTAATTAGTGGGAAAAGTGAGAGAGAGAGAGAGAGAGAGAGAGAGAGAGAGAGAGAGAGAGAGAGAGAGAGAGATTAATACTGTATACTGAGAGTAACATCTTAGTTATTTATAAACGCAATAATCCTTGACGAATCTGAGGTAAAAAGGTATTCATTTACAAATACAGTCAGTTGCGGATTTAAGACAAGGCGTTTGTTTAGGCTAAGTTTAAAGGAATCAACGGTACTGCAATCTATAACATCTCGGGGAAGCCAATTTCACAAGTTGACAAATCGACAGAGCAGGAAGATCATGTCTCTCGCAGCTGCTAGAACACTATGGCAAAGTTCTAGATGGTCTGGAAGAGAAACGATATGTAGAGGTCTTATACACAGATTTTGCCAAATCATTTGATAAGTGTGATCATGGAATTATTGCACATAAGCTGAAAGAAAAAGGTATCACCGGAAAGGTGGGGAGGTGGATCTATAATTTTCTCATTAACAGAAGATTAACACCCTTACTCTTCCTGATACTAATTAGTTATATAGACGCTAATGTACAACACAGCAGTGTCTAATCATTTGCAGACGACACAAAACTAAGCCTAGGAATAACCACAATAGAAGACAAAGAAATGTTGCAAGCAGACATGAACGCTGTATTTCGGTGGACCAAAGATAACAACATGCAATTTAACGAAGAGAAATTTCAGCTGATAAGGTATGGAGGAAATGAAGATTAAAGAAAACATAACCTACTTAACAGAGTCACGCCTGCCAATCCCACGAAAATCAGAGTTTAAAGATCTTGGGGTAATAATGTCTGAAAACATTTCTTTCAAAGAACATAATCAGGCCAAGTCAGTAGCAGGGAGAAAACATGTAGGTTGGATACTGCGTACTTTCAAGACACGAGAAGAACGGCCAATGAGAGCAGCTCTCGCCGAGGCCAATGAAGGATGACCGAAACAATTCTTAGACTCGTGTGAGTTAAAAGATTTACCAATAGTTTTGCAGAGAGAGAGAGAGAGATATATATAGAGAGATAGAGAGATGTGTATGTGTGATGTTTATATATTTACATGAGACACTGGCCACACAGAGTTTGTGATCCTTGCGACCAGAACTTAATTCTAGTAGAAATAACACCATGCAGAGTAACGAAAAGTGGAAGAAACAGGATAGCAAAGCTGAAGTCTCTCACCCCAGATAGAGAGATATATAGAGAGTTAGTCAGTGTGTGTGTGTGTCCTCCCACATAATCTCTCCTTTCATGCGTCCCTCCCTTCCTATCCCTTCCGTTCTCTGTCCCCTGTCCTCTTCATCCATACATAGACCCTATTACCCCTTATCCTTACCCCCCCCTTACCCCTTATTCTATTGTTATTCTTATCCCCCCCCCCTTACTCCTTATTCTATTATTGTTCTTATTCCTGCCCCTACCCCTTATCCTTACCTCATTCACTTTATCCCTACCCCTTACGTCTTTCCCCTTATCCCTACCCTTTACTTATCCCTTATTCTTGTGTTTTCCTTATTCCTGCACCTTACCCCTTATTCCTACCCCTACCTCTTTCCCCTTATCCCTACCCTACCGTACCCCTTACCCCCTCGTACCCTAACCCCCTTACCCCTACCCTACCCCTTTTCCCTTACCCCTACCGGTACCCCATGTCTGCCTTGCCTAGTAATCAATGTCCTGTTCCGGTTGCGAGTTTCTTTGTGTAACCGACGTGCCACACTTCGGTAATTTTTGCAACGCCGGCATTTGTTCAACCTAGCTTACAATGTGTTAGCCTAAATAGATACAGGTAACTTTATTTATCGAACTTAGACCAATCTATCGAAGCCTAATTTAATGTAGCTTTTTGAAGGTATTCCTTGGCTATATCATTATAGCGTAATCTAGTGTTATCAACATCTTTATATACCGACGGTGGTTGTTAATATCTTTAGGGAGTCTATCGGATGAGAAACATTTTTGCCATATGTATGATCTGTTTTATCTTGGTGGGCTTAATTAACATATCGTGTCCCTTTCTGTACAGGCTGATAGTATGATACCTTCCGTACGTACATGCATACATACATACAATCATACATACATACATTTGAATTATATGCATGTATGTGATATAATACCTTCCCTCTGCCCCTCTTCTTCACCATGCCCTTATGTCCATTATTTTTCTTCCTCTTGTGTCCTCTCCCCTTCTTCATTTTTAATTTAATTTCATACCCTTACCGTTTGTCCGTCTTTTATCTTTTAGTGTTACGTTTTCTTCCTACCCACATTTATAATCAGCTAATAATGTTAGCTTTGCCTTAGGAAAACCTTTAGTCTCGTACATATACATTTTCACTCCATAATTGTTCTTGTTATTCCCATTCGTGCATTCTTCATATAATTTCTTTCCATTATGTTTCCATCAATTATTAAGCCATTTATTTTACTTAATTTCCTTCGTGTATACATTCATTCATTCATTCATTCCATAGTTATTCTCCTTTATTTAATTCAGTCATTAATGCCATACATATTTTCGTTATATTAGTTATGCCTTCTTTAATATCTGTTTGTGTTCCTGGTGTTCTTCCCTCATCATCTTCATACCTTCGTTCCCTGCCTCTTATCAGTCACTGTGGTCTTATCTAGGGTGCTCTCCCCTTCTTCTGTATAACCATTCTATTCCCTCTCTCCTCTTCTATTATATATTTTATCTTCTCTTCTTTGTTCTCTTCCCTCTCTCTTCTCTTCCCTCTCATCTCGTACATCTTCTCTGTGATCTATTTTCTTCCCCCTCTCATCTCTTCTCTCCCTTCTCTCCTTTATTGTTTGTTTTCCCATCTCTCTCTCTTCTTCTCTTTCCTCTATTCTCTTCTCTCCCCTCTTCCATTTCTTCTTTTTCTTCCTTCGCTTCTTTCTCATCCGTCTACACCCCTTATCGTTCGCTTATTGTTCACCCTTTCCATCCGTGCTATTAGGCTACGTGCTTTATACTCTATTTTCTGTGTTCAGGTATTTCCCATTTATTTCCTGTCTTATTATATTCACCTTCTCATGATTATTCTATTCACACCGTTCGTTCCGTTAATTGAGTGTTTTTATTTCTCTTCCGCTCTGACCATTCTCTTCTTTCCGTTATTTCCCGTTGCTTACGTTGATTCTCTCTTTTAACTCTTATTTTCCCGTTACTTTCGTGTTTTTGTTTACCTTCCGTATTTTCCGCTACTTCCGTTGTTTTCTCCTTAACTCTTATTTTCCATTACTTCCGTTGTTTTTCTTCACCTATTAGCTTCTTTTGCCTTCCCTCCACACTCTTTCGGACTTCTTCTCTTCCTCTGACCCTCTTCTCCCCCCCCCCCCACTGCCACCATCATCACCAACTCCTCCTCCCCCCCCCCGCCTCCCTATAGTTTGTCACCTAGCCCTGTAATCACTTCGATTCTTATATCCTCCCCTTCAATTCCCTTCCTCCCCAGCCTTTATATGTTCCCTCATTCATTCTCCCACTCATTCTCCCTCTTCCATTTCCTTTCCTTGTGTTTATTCTTTCATAACCTTCCAATCCTCTCCCTTACCATTTCTCTTCTTACGTTTCCTTCCCTTGTGTTTACTCTGATCTGTCATAATTCTGATTATTTTATTAACTCTCTATCTTCATTCTCCATGTAATATTTTGTGTTCCTTTCTTCCCTCTCCCCTTCCTTTACCTTCCGCTTCTTCTCCCTTCCCCTTACCTTCCTTCCCCTGCTTTCCCCTTCCCTAACATCTTCTTCTCCCCTCCTCCCTTTTTCTCTCCCCAGTCCCTTCTCCCAACCCTCTACCTGTAACCCCCCCCCCCCCCTCACTTACCTCCCTTCCCCCAACATTCCCTCACTACTCCCCCTTCCTCCACCATTCCCTCCACCATTCTCCTCCCTCCTCTACCCCCCCCTCCCCCTTTCCACCAGACCCTATAATCACCCCCGCTGGTCGATGCAGTATACACCCTCTCTTTCCCCCCTCACTAATTAACAAGCAACTCATTCTTTCTGTGTTCTCATTCATGTATCTTATATATTCGTTCCTATCACCCCCCCCCCCCCCCCTCCCCTCCTCTCTCTTTCTCTCCTCTCCTCTCTCCTCTCTCTCTCTCTCTCTCTCTCTCTCTCTCTCGCTCTCTCTCTCTCTCTCTCTCTCTCATCTCCCCCTCTCTCTCTCGCTCTCTCTCTCTCGCTCTCTCTCTCTCTCTCTCTCTCTCGCTCTCTCTCTCTCTCGCTCTCTCGCTCTCTCTCTCTCTCTTATCTCTTATCTCTGTATCTGTTTCTATTTACCGTACCTATCTATCGCATTAATCCAGCAGACCGTATAATCACCCCCGCCTGGTCGATGCAGTCACTATACACCCTCCTCTCTGTAATTAACAACGGCAGTTCATTATTTGTTTGCTTTTCATGCATATCTTTATTCATTTATCACTCTTCTCATTCTCTAGTTTCCATTCATAACTCCCACCCTCCCCTTTCTTTCCCTTGTTTTTATCCAATGTCTCCCTTCCTCCTGCTCAGTTCCCCTCCTCCCTTCCCTTTCTCCACTCCCTCTCTCCCCCCCTCCCCTCCCTCCCTCTCTTCCCCCTCCCCTCCCTCCCTCTCTTCCCCCTCCCCTCCTCTCTTCCCCCTCTCCTCCCTCTCTCTCTCGTTGCCCCCTCCCCTCCCTCCCTCTCTTCCCCCTTCCCGTCCCCTCCCTTCCTCTCTTCCCCCTCCCCTCCCTCCCCCTTTTCCCCCTTCCCGTCCTCTCCCTCCCTCTCTTCCCCCTTCCCGTCCTCTCCCTCCCTCTCTTCCCCCTTCCCGTCCCCTCCCCCTCCTCTTCCTCCCCCTCCCCCTAGTCATTCACCCCAGCTGATCGATACACCCTCCCTTGACTCACTAATTAACAAACAACTAATTCTTTTTGTGGCTCTGGATTAATGGGGGTAATTAAACCCTTCCTGTCAGGGTCGCGGGTTAGCTATAAAAAGAAGGTACAGGTAGGAAGGGTTACAGGAAGGGGATAATATAACAAGGGGTGCAGAATGGGTTACAAAGGAATACAAACCAATGGGAATAGATGAACCAGCCCTAATCAGGTAGGAATTGGTCTTAGGAAGGGTTACAGTAAGGTGGTTTAGAATGGGGATGCGGAATGGGTTACAAAGGAATACAATGATTGAATAGACGAACCAGGTAGGAACGGAAGGGTTACAGGAAGGGGATAGAAAAGAGGATGCAGAATAGGTTACCAAGAAATACAAAACAATGTGAATAGACGAACCAGCGCTAAACAGGTAGGAAGGGTTACTGGAAGGGGATATAAAAGAGGGTGGAGAATAGGTTACAAAGGAGTACACAACAATGTGAATAGAAGAACCAGCGTTAATCAGGTAGGAAGGGTTGTTGTTGTTGTTGCTGTTCCCCAAGCTGCCTGGCCGAACAGCCCCAAGGCCCCGAGCAAGGCCAAGGCCACAACCGAGCGACCCCCACAGAACCCTCCCCGCCGACCACAATAAACCTGGGTGACCGAAGCCACTCCATGGCGGGGAGCTGAGGAGGGTGAGGAAACACCCGGAAAGCCAAAGCCCCACCCAGGGCCCTGTGCCCCTCAGCAATTATGAAGAGAAAGTTGAGGGGCAAAGGAAAAATGTGACGCTTTGGCTTCCAATCTTGGTAGATTGGGAGGTCAATCCACGGAAGAGACGTCGTCACTTGAGATCTAGAAAATATACAAGTAAAAGGCACAGTCAGAGTAAGCTATGGGTATGGCAGAGATCGCTCAGTTCTCACTCTGATAGACCAGCCCATCACCACATGACTAGAACCCAATCCTCTCAGCAATAGCTAGGAAAGGCCCTAGAAAGCCGCCTTTGGCGGGGGGATAGCTCCCCTATTTCAACCCCTTTCGGGGTTGGGCACCCGGAAGGGCTATAGGAATGAGTACATAATAGGTTACAAAGGAATATATAGCAATGTGAACACAAACCATTCGTAGCGTGGCTACTCGTCTAAGTAAAATTAAAAGGACCATGATTCATTTCGCTCGACTTATTCAGCAAAGAAATAAACTAAAAGAGTGTTTGTTACATAACTTTATCTACCAGTATCCATATTTTTAAAGGCGATACCGGTACGGTACCGTTTCGCAATGTATATTGTATCGCAGCAGCTTATTCCAAACGTTACAGAAACATTCACAGCTTGATCTGACTTTAATAGTTTTCTAACAATATTTCCTTCTCTTAGGATCAGCTATAAAGAGCTATAGGAAAGCAGCATTGTATAACAGGAACAGATCTAGAAAGGGCTTAGAGTAGAGTTATACGAGGAACGAATACGGGAAGGAAGCCAAAAATGGTTCAGTTCAGGGAAGGGATCTAAGAGAAGAAAAGCATTGTGATCTTTTTTTAGTTCACCCTCTTTTCTTTAGAAGTTTTCTCTCGCCTCTCCATGTCCGTATCCTCTCTGTATTATTATACTTCCCAATAGAGACCCTATAGTAACAGATCGACCAGCCTCCGCCATATTGGTACCAGTGATGTCATTACCCTCTCTTTACACTCACATATGTCCATAGCCATGATAAATATTTGGCAATACTGGTGCAGGATATATAGTTTGGTCTTTGGATCTAATTTCTACATGGTCAAGAATATAATATCACCTCGCTGTTTGATAATTACGGCTCTAAATTGACGTTCAAAGACACAAAAGGAAGGCCGATCTTTCTTACTTCAGGATCGTTACTCCTCACCCCCTTCTATCTCCTCATACTCCTTTCCTCTTTCATTTCCATTAGTCTTCCTCCCCCTGTTTTTATCCATTATATTCTTAGCTCTCTCCCCTCTCTTGCCGCCCCCAGCCTGCACAAAACCGATACGCACAAAACAATCGCCATTCCAGAAAATTAAAAACACCAAGGAAAAGACGCGGGAAAAAAATGAGAAAACGGAAAAAAGCGCGCCAAACTGCGGAGAAAACAAAAGACTCGCGTTTCCATTATTGTTCAGTGAAACGCCTCGTGAACAATATGTGAACATTTAAATGCACGAAAGAATAAAAGAATAATGCTTGATAATTTGATAAAGATAGGGTAAACTGTAATGGGTTTCAATTAAATATTCCCTTGAATTGCCTGGAATAATATAATTAACAAATACATTCAAATAAAAGTATAAG
>CM064509.1:26106554-26372225 GCA_032716605.1 Paralithodes platypus | reverse complement strand
CTCTCTATATCGCTCTCTCATTCCCCCCCCCCCCCCCGCCTCCCTATCTCCCTCTCTCTCTCTCTCTCTGACACACACACACGCATTTTCTCACCTACATTTCCCATCAGAATTTCTACGATCTCCAACTCTCAACCCCTAATTTACCCCATTTCCATTCAATAACTTCTCTCCCATCTCCCTGCCCACAACTTTCCATTCACCAACATCACCAATCCCCCTTACCTCCAACCTTACCATTCAACATCACCAATCCCCCTTACCTCCAACCTTACCATTCAACATCACCAACCTCCCTTACTTCCAACCTCTTCCATTCAATACTATCACCAATCTTCCTTGCCCACAACCTTTCAATTCAACATCACCAATCTCCCTTACCTCCAACCTCTTCCATTCAACAACATCACTAATCTCCCTTAACTCCAACTTTCCATTCAACATTTCCCATATCCCTATCACATCACCAATCCCCCATACCCACAACCTCTTCCATTCCCTAACATCACCATCTTACCCACTTTCGGCATCCCCCTACTACCTCCAACCTTTCCATTCAACATCACCAATCCCCCATACCCACAACCTCTTCCATTCCCTAACATCACCAATCCCCCTTACCCACATTTCGCATCCCCCTACTACCTCCAACCTCTTCCATTCCCTAACATCACCAATCCCCCTTACCCACATTTCGCATCCCCCTACTACCTCCAACCTCTTCCATTCCCTAACATCACCAATCCCCCTTACCCACATTTCGCATCCCCCTACTACCTCCAACCTTTCCATTCCCTAACATCACCAATCACCCCACTCCCTACCGTTACCCATTCTCACCTTGCCGTAATTCACGAGCCCCATACTTACGTCGTCATGTCCAAGGTGTAAAGGTATCTCTCTAGGGCTCGGTGGGGAGGGACAGGCAACAAATTCCGAAAGGCAATGAAGGAAGGCAGGAAGGAAGGAAGTGGAGAGGAAGAGGAGGAGAGAGCACCGAAGGAAGGCAGGAAGGAAGGAAGGAGAGGAGACGAGAGGAAGGAAGGAAGGGAAGGAAGGAAGGAGAGAGACGAAAGAGCGGATGAGGATCCCTGACGGAAGGAAGAGCGAGAGAGAGAGAGAGGCGAGAGAGAGAGAGGAGAGAGAGAGAGAGAGAGAGAGAGAGATGAGGAGAGAGAGAGAGAGAGAGAGAGAGAGAGAGAGAGAGAGAGAGAGAGAGAGAGAGAGAGAGAGAGAGAGAGAGAGAGAGAGAGAGAGAGAGAGAGAGAGAGAGAGAGAGAGAGAGAGAGAGAGAGAGAGAGAGGATGAGGAGGAACATTTACAGTTTACATAACTAACCTTTATAATACCGGTAGTTTAAATTTACCTAAAGGATAACAGGTTTTTTTCACAATACGTTGGGAGAGGTCTGTATAGCCTACACAATTCCTCTCTCTCAGGACCACCACCTAGTTGGAACCGCAAGGTCTGTGTGGTCTGAGTATCTGTGAAACTCTGTGTAACTTTCTCTCCTTCCTTCCTTTCTTCCTTCCTACCTTCCTCACTTGCTTAGGTAGGCCTCTGCGTGACTCCAACTGAGGAACCACTGACTATACTGTATAGGCCTAGCCCAGACTACCGGTACCCTATTAAGGGAATCAGCGGGGGGGGGGGGGGTACTTTCTCTAGCGTGTTGATGATAAAGTGTCTTAATCCATCACACTAGATTACGTCTACCAATAGCAACAATATCTCTATCTCACTCTGTCTATCTAACACCAATACGCACCCTCACTTCCTGTCTATATTCCCTCCGTTATATGTCTCTGCCTACTAGTCTTCCGTCCATCTCTATCTACTCACTCATATCTATGCTACTCACTCTTATAAATCAAACATCCCCCCCCCTCCCCCCGCATAATCTTCCCTCCACCCATTTCCACTCCCTAAATACTCCCTCCGTTCACCTTATGGTTGGCACCACCATCATCACTTACACCACTCTTGATCGCTCTTATGATTGCTATCCTATAAGGCCTCACCACTGGCTATTAAGGGGGGTCACCGTTTATTTATTTTTTATCTTTCTCTCCTTTTCTCTCTTTCCCTGGCTTATATCCATTCGGTACCATTCAGCCAACTGTGTTAAGACGTTTATCCCCATCCAGGTGTCGATTTCTTCCTGGCGAGCGATAGCGAGCCAGCATTGTATGGAGAAATCCGGCTTCGCCGGAGAAATTTTTCTATCGAAAAATTTACACATTTAGCTTGCTGTCAAAAAAATATATATATGCTGGATCGCTACCGCTCGCCAGGAAAATATTGATACCTGGATGGGGGTAAACGTCTTAAAACCGTAGGCTGAATGGGGCCGAATGGATACAAGCCAAAGAGAGAGGGAGAGAAAGAGAAAAAAAAAGCGAGGTGGGCTCCCTTAAAGTCCTACAGCCTCAACTACACGATCGCTTTTAGTGGCAACCTATTCTGTGGTATTTCGGGTGCGCCAGCATGTTACGGGGCGATGGGTCGTTCTTCCAGACCCCCTTCTCCTTCATGTTTAGCCCCACTACTTTTTCGATTTTAAGATGTTTGCCCCAATAGATTGTCGATTTTAAGACCTTTTGCCCCATTTATTTGTCAATATTTAGACCTTTGGTCCTATATTTGGTGTCGGTTTTTGTAGGCCGGGATTTTTTCGACCGAAAAATGTACAAATTAATCTACAAGGGGGATCTAATGGATGTTATTTTAAAGTTTGATGGAGATCTAAGGAGGAAACTAGAAAAATAATAATACCGGTACATGAAAAAATCGACCTAAAAAGTCACCTTAAGCAACCATTTGGCCACCTCACAAAAGCCGCCTTAGCTTAGTTGCAGACATCGATGAAATGTTAAGTAGTTGTCATACCACTACCCACTTAGGCATACCATTGGGTTCTGGCAGCCACTATAGTGTTAAGTTGACTAGGCTATACCGGTAATAGTACACCATTAAAGACTTAGTATCAGCTTCCGACTATCATTATCGGCTGCATGTCTCTGTAGCTTTCCGTAATAGTACACCATTATAGACTTAGGGTATCGGCTTTTGACTATCATTATCGGCAGTATCGGCTTTTAACTACCATTATAGACTTAGTATCGGTTTTTTACTATCATTATCGGCTTTTGACTAATATTATCGGCTGCATGTCTCTGTAGCTTGCACTTGATGCCCCCTGCCTTCGCAACCTACACACGTCTTCCAACACGCGAGAGGATGCAAAAACTAGTCCCAAACCCGACTTGAACCAATTTCCTCCTTAAAGTCAGTTATCATTTGAAGGACCTATAGCCTGTCTGTGTGTGTGTGTGTGTGTGTGTGTGTGTGTGTGTGTGTGTGTGTGTGTGTGTGTGTGTGTGTGTGTGTGTGTGTGTGTGTGTGTGTGTGTGTGTGTGTGTTTTTTTTTTTTTTTTTTTAAAGCTAGCGAGAGATTGACTCCTCCCCATCTTAACTCCTTCAGCACCATGACGCCTTTTTACCTTTGATTCTGGATACAATTAAGTGATCTTATACAGTTTAAGATGGACCTGTATTAGTTAGAGGGTTGATGGAGCTCGTACTGTATTTACCCATTTGAGTCCTAGAGATAGATTATAATTTAAAGAAAATCGTCTAATGATAACCAGTATATGATGAAAATTACGTAATGGTGGTGAAGGGGTTAAACGAGGAATTTAGTTTGCTCCCTAGACCTCTAACGAGCTTAAAAAACACCCCCAAGATCCCCTTCACGACAAATGTGTACCGGTACATTTTTTGGGAAAAACATTTCCTGGTCGAAGGACAATTCATCTTAAATTACAGGCTCGCTATCGCTCGCCAGGAAAAAAATAGACTTCTAAATGGGACGGAAGATCTCGATATTGACGAAGAAATGGTACGAAAGCTCTTAAAATCAACAAACTACTGGGGCAACCATCTTAAAATCTCAAAACAAATGGGGCTAAACATGAGGGAGAAGGAGGGTCTAGAAAAGCGACATAAGATACCTCCCCTTAACACTATTTTCTACAGAGTATTACGCTTGGTACCGGTATGTGTTTGGAAGCGAGATAATAACAGTGCAATCTAATGTCCAATGTTATTCTTTTCATATTCATTCCGCTTATAAAACAACAATTGACCACTTGCGAGTTTCATGCTATAAGGAAGTTGGAGCCGTGAACATCGATATTAAAAAGAAATGCAATCATAATGTGGGTTTCTGATGGATAAAAAGTATGGGAACTTTGGTTTTATGTATTTATACATGCATTATGACCGTATTTTAGCTGATAATTCTGCTAAATATTGATGGCCACAGCTCCAACTTCCTTATAGCCTGAAACTCGCAAGTGGTCAATTGATGGTGTCAAACGATAACCAAGTCCCTTCCTTTTAGTCATTATTGTTATATTATTATTTAATATTTATTAGTTTGACCTTTCACCCCATTTATTTATTAGTTTGACCTTTCACCCCATTTATTATTTGTTTGACCTTTCACCCCATTTATTTATTAGTTTGACCTTTCACCCCATTTATTTATTAGTTTGACCTTTCACCCCATTTATTTATTAGTTTGATCTTTCACCCCATTTATTTATTAGTTTGACCTTTCACCCCATTTATTTATTAGTTTGACCTTTCACCCCATTTATTTATTAGTTTGATCTTTCACCCCATTTATTTATTAGTTTGACCTTTCACCCCATTTATTTATTAGTTTGACCTTTCACCCCATTTATTTATTAGTTTGACCTTTCACCCCATTTATTTATTAGTTTGATCTTTCACCCCATTTATTTATTAGTTTGACCTTTCACCCCATTTATTTATTAGTTTGACCTTTCACCCCATTTATTTATTAGTTTGACCTTTCACCCCATTTATTTATTAGTTTGACCTTTCACCCCATTTATTTATTAGTTTGACCTTTCACCGCATTTATTTATTAGTTTGACCTTTCACCCCATTTATTTATTAGTTTGACCTTTCACCCCATTTATTTATTAGTTTGATCTTTCACCCCATTGCTTTGTCAATATGAACCCCTTCTGTACCGGCGACGTCGTTTTATTTTTATTCTAGCTAGGCTATATTTAGACGATTGTGTGTAGCTTAAGAAGGATCTGTGGTAGCAAAAAGGGTTAAGCGAGATAGTTCCGAAGCCTGCTAAATGTTGGAGGCCCTTTTTAAACTGAATAAAATTGTCTAATAATAACCAGAATAAAGATAAAAGAACGGCACCGGTACAGAAGGGGTTAACCCTTTGAAGCTCTGACGCGTTTTAGCAGTTTATTTTGGCTATTATTAGACGATTGTATGCAGCTTAGGAAGTATATGTGGGTATTAAAAGGGTAAATACTATCTCAATCAACCCTTTGACTTCCATATACCGTTACTAATCTGAATAAAATCGTCTAATAGTAGCCAGAAATAGAACAGAAACGCGTATTGGAGCTTGAAAGGGTTAGGACCTTTCGTGCCCTTTACTGTAGGTGTCGATTATTTTTGCCGGCGAGCGATAGCGAGCCTGTAATTTAGGAGGAAATGGTCTTTGGCTGGGCCATTTTCTACCGAATAATGTACACATTTATCTAGAAGGAGGATCTTGGGATTTTTTTTCTTTTCTTCTTAGCCTTTATGGAGGTCTAGGGAGGAAACTAAACATATACTAAATACATAAATACATCGACCAATAAATACACCCTTCCCCCTTAAAATGATGGCTTACATTTGTTATCATATCAAATGCAAGTGATAAATGACGCAAAACTAAGCCATTATATAATAATGATCAAGCCTATAAACTAAATTGGTCCGGTTCGAAACCCTGAAACAATGTGTTCCGGTTTAACACCCTGCTGTTAAAAAAAAAAAAAAAATGGGTTGTAAGAATGGGGGAACGGGGCTAGAAATCCTCCTCCCCTTGTACAATGATCCTACTCATCTACCTACCTACCTACCTTTCGAGACAGAGAAAGGGGCGAAAGTGGTCCCGGACCCTGAGAATTAGAACGCTTGAATGTTGTTTCTGTTCGAGCTCTGTCTCGAGTCGACCAACCCTAGCAATGGGGTATGTGCCTGAATATACAGTATACATACCAGTACATGACAATTGACAAAGGTTGCTATTTAAAGTTTCCAAAATAATGTATCCTTGAAAAGTATAAACAAAATAAAAAATTATATACTGTACCTTATACAAAATCATAAAACAATCAAAATATCAAACATAAATAATAGCCTACCCCGTTGTTTCATAAATACGGCCCCAAAATGGCGTCCAAATATGATGGCCAATCAGACTTACTACAAGATACCGGTACCGTATCTAATATTCACTATTTAAATCATGGTTATAATAGTAATCAAACCTTCGCAATATGCAATACTGGTCTGGTCAGACCATGTGTTAAGGAGAAGGGTTTGGTCTGGACACTCTTCTCCTTCATGTTTAGCCAAATTAGGCTAGTTTGGAGATTTTAAGAACCTTTCGCCCAATTTCTTTGTCAATATTAAAACCTTTCGCGTCATTTAGGAGTTGATTTTTTCCTGGTGAGCGATAGCGAGTCTGTAATTTAGGAGGAATCAGCCTCCGGCCGGTACATTTTCGACCGAAAAAATGTACACATCTCGGAAAGGGTTCTTAGGGTAATTTTTAAAGCATGATGGAGGAGCAAACTATAAATAAATAAATAAATAAATAAATAAATATATAAACATGTATATATAATATAATAATAATACTAACAAAAATAATAAAAATAATAAAAATAATCATTAATAAAAATAATAAAAGTAATACTAGCCTACTACTGCTAATAATAATGAATCAAAAAATCTCTGAACCTTCGCGATATTATGCACGACCAGTAACGTGTAAACACAATTCTCCGCGAGGGTTATGATACAGGCCAAGTAATTCTCGCCCCAGCTGTTATATTACCTGGCTCACCCTGCAATGTACTTTGAATGTAGTATTGTCTGCCAGATGTCGCATAAGAGGAGCCAACACGCATAGGCCTAACACCTTTCATTTTCGATGGCTAACATTTCACCGGCTACTGAAATAGTTTCGGGTCTCTTCAAGTACCGTAGTACGGTAGCGGAAACAAGACTGCAGATCGATTAAGGGGGGGGAAGGATATATATATATATATGCAAGACTTCATCGCTCTATATATATATATATATATATATATATATATATATATATATATATATATATATATATATATATAACTCGGTGGTGTTACTTACGGGAAGTTTTTTTTTTATCATAATTATTACCGCGTACCGTAGGCCTATTTATTATAAATTTATTTATAACCAGTATTAATTTGTTTTCCTCCCTAGACCATCAAACTTTCAAAAACTACCCCTAAGACTCCCTTCGAGATACATTTGTACATTTTTCGATAGAAAAATATTTCCTCCTAATAAGCAGGGTCACTATCGCTCGCCCAAATCAAAATTTCAATGGCACTATCACTCGCAATTAAAACAGCGACACCTAAATGGCACGAAAGGTCTTAAAATTGACAGAAATGTTGCGAACTGTATTACAATCACAAAACTCTTGTCTTAAAATCTTATAACTAATGGGCTAAACATGAGGGAGGAGGGGGTCAATAAATATAACCAACCCGTAAGGTGTTACAGGCCATTTATCTGAACAGGCCACTCCCTCCCTTCCCACACACCTACACTTATCTACCTACCTACCTACAGTACCTCAACTTCTTTCTCTCTCTACCTAGGCCTATACCCCCACCCCAACTCTCTCTCTCTCTCTCTCTCACTTCTCTTGGACCTAGCCACAACACCAACCAAGGCCAAACATACAATAAGTCGCAGTATAGGCTAATGGGTACTGTAATGGTCGATACAATACCTCACCCCCCCCCCCCCCCTCCCAGGTGGTCATAGCGGTGGTGGCTGGTCACAGGTAAATAATAACTACCGCTAAGGTAATGGCTTGTATAAAGGCCAATGGGCAAGGAGAGAGTTTTTTGTTTATTTGTTCTCTAGACCTCCTATCCTGACTGCTTTTTTGGCCTATAAATGCATTCATTCATAAATTCTTAGTTTCCTCGCTAGACATCCCTCAAACTTATCCTGGTGGATCACATACAGTATTATGCTTTCATTAATTTTATTGGAGGTGTTTGGTGTTGTGGTGAAATTAATAAAAAAAAAAAAAAATAGAAAAACATCCCCTAGACCCCCCTCAAGATAAATTTGTAAATTTTTTCGGTAGAAAATTCGACCGGTTCCTATTACAATTACAGGCTCGCTATCGCTAGCCAGGAAAAAATCGACATCTAAATGGCACGATAGGTCTTAAAATGTATAACGAAATGGGACGAAAGGTCTTAAAATCGACAAACAAATGGGCAGAACGTCTAAAAATCTAAAAAATAATGGAACTAAACACGAGAGAAAGGGGACCAGAAAAATTACCCTCTTCCCTTAAATAAATAATAAATATACAAACAAAGCGGTATCTAAATTCTTCTATGCCATAGATTTAATTTAACTGATTTAAGCTTTTATTAATATAACGGGTAGGTGTAAATATAAGTGTAGGAGGGGCATAATAGTGAAAGTCGTTTATCGCCGAAACCTCCCGAATCCCAACCCAGGCCGAACGAGCTGGGAATTCCGATGCTATCACAAACACATAATTCTACAGTGTGTGTGTCATAGTTACATACATATACTAAACAGATCCTTTGGTCCCTGCGAGGCAGTTAATTCTCAAATATCCTAGCACTACTGTGTAGAACAGGATAAGATAGGCTAGCAGAGAGAGAGAGAGAGAGAGAGAGAGAGAGAGAGCGAGAGCGAGAGCGAGAGCGAGAGAGCGAGAGAGCGAGAGAGCGAGAGCGAGAGCGAGAGAGCGAGAGCGAGAGAGCGAGAGCGAGAGAGCGAGAGCGAGAGAGCGAGAGCGAGAGAGCGAGAGCGAGAGAGCGAGAGCGAGAGAGCGAGGGATAATAATAAGTTCGCAATCCAACGAGTACGGTACTGTGTACTGTAGAGCGAGTCCTCTGATTTCATAGCAGATATAACCAGTTACTGACTATAGCCAAATAGGGAACTTAATTAAATGGATTGTCTATGGTAGCTTTGTTAACTATCGGTACCGGTAGGTTAGTTTATAATCACTAGACCGAGTCTACATCGACCCCGAATATTATACATTTGTAAAATTTGAACTGGGAAGGATACCGTACAATATACTATGAAACTATCAACCCATGTATGATCAAGTGATATTTCTCTGGCTTCATGTTTATACTATATAAAAAAAAAAAAAAAAAAATCTTCTAGTTACTTGCCACGTTCCCCTCTTGATTACTCAGCTATTGCGAAGATTTCGTGATGCAATATGTTGGCAATTACGAAAATTTTGCATTTTATGATAGGCATCTTAAATTTCATAGCTGTCCATTAAGTACCGGTACCGGTATAGAGAAATCAGCAGGTAACCGCCAGATGAACAAGACCTGATTGTAAAGATCAAGTAATGAAGGCGTCGATCAAGTTTAACTAGGTTCTACTATTCAAACTGGTACGGGTACTTTTTGCCATATTAGTAATAGATGTGGAATTCAGAAGAAAAAAAATCCATAACAATTTATTAATCATTCTAAGCAATTTAGAAATAATATTAACTTCGCTTTGGCCTAATACATGAACCTTTACAGTGTATCTAACTACAAATAAATTTGCAGCACCGTACCGGTAACCGCCTTTTGATGGCTAATTAATTATTTGTTTCGCACATGTAAACAAAACAACGATTGCCGTCGGTCTCTAGATGTGTATACCGGTAATATATATAATCTCATTTAGTTATTATTGGTACCGTACCGGAGTTACTTATATATATTTATCTATTTATTTTGTATATTTCGTTTATTATTATTTGTATTAGGTTGTTGTTATTATTATTATTATTTTTTTTTTTTTTTTTTTTTTTTTTTTTTTTTAGCGAAGGCATAGGAAACACGTACCGTAACGGTAGAGCCTCCTAGGCTCGAAGTGGTTGAAACTGGAACGTGAACGGAATACAAACACACATCCCCCTCCAAACCATATCGGTTGCTTTTAAGTTTTCCTAAATTTAGAATGACGCTAATTGAAAAGCCAGTTAACATATTCTTATAAAGTACCGGTAGCCAATTATTAACCCCTTATGTACCGGTGATGTATTCAATATATTCGGGCTACTTTTAGACGATTTTGTTCAGCTTAGGAAGAACGTCTACCCATAAAAAGCCTGCAAACTATCTAAATTAATCCTTTGAGCTACCACATATCCTTCCCAAGTTTCATAAAATCATCTCACTGTACGGTAGCTCAAATCAATTTAAAAAGACGTCGCCGGTACGGAAGGGGTTAGGCTAATGGCTTGTGTTTGTTGAATTACATAAGATCGATCAAGGTTGAGGGAAATACCGGTACGGTACCCTACTGGAGAACTTCCGAATTACCACGAGGATTTTGTTTTCAAGAACTACAAGAATGGATATAAATACAATGTGAGGAGTACCGTTACCGTATTGACGTTTCGCTCACCAGCATTTGCTTCTTTGGATCAGATGCTATAGAGGAAACGTCATATTACAGTAATGCTCCCTTATTGGTGCTAAGCTATACCTAGAACCATATATGGCTGAAATTAGCATGTTTACATTCATTTTGTGTTATCAATATGAATGTCAGTATGTTTATACAATCACTGCTTTTAGGACTAAATTCCCTTTTATATCAACAAAAATAAACTGTGGTACCGGGTATCATTAAGGGGAGGTGGTTCGTTTTTTCTGACCCCCTTCTCCCTCATGTTTAGCCCCATTAGTTTGAGATTTTAAGACGTTCGACCCATTAGTTTGGCGATTTAAAGACTTCGCCCCATTTCTTTAAAATATTAAGACTTTTCGTGCCATTTAGGTGTCGATTTTTCCTGGCAAGCGATAGCGAGCCTCTAATTTAATAGAAACCGGCCTTTGGCCAGATTGTTTTTCTATCGACAAATGTGACGTACCGGTACCGTAGGCTACACATTTATCTTGAAGGAGGGTCTTGGGCGGGTATATTTTAAGCTTGATGGAGGTCTAGGGAGGAAACTAATAAAATAATAAAAAGATAGGCTACATAAATGAGCAAATAAATACGCCCATCCCCCCTTAAGTGTTTTAAGGACCTTAGGCACAAATATAATTGTATTCAAATAGGCCCAAAATATTGTTCACAATATATTTGTTGATGCCACCAGACAATATTTCAGTAAAGCATCCCAAGATATACCGTACCAAGGGTTACCTGGTACCGTAGGCCTACTGCAAAAAGATAGACATTTTTGTAATATATGACAATAGAGGATTTTCCAATAGGCCTATATTGTGATACTTAAGGCCGCGTCATACAGATCATACAGAACGCGAACGTCGCGCGACCTACCCCGGAACACGATGACTTGCATTTTTGAGGCGAATGCATCCGATATTGTCCCGATGTTGGTCAAAGAAGAACATCCCCAGATAATGCCCCAACATCCCCAGACTATGCCCCAAACAAGACTCAAATGTAACTCGACACTCCCGACCGATTTACGTTAAAGACCCGAACATTAGAGGAATATAATCCGATGCATGCCAGAGCAAGACCCGAATGTGCCAAGTATCAGCTGACAAATATTTAACCGAACCTACCTTGACCCGATACAAAAGATATTATGAGGAACACCAGAGGATCACCGGCCGCATCTGCCCGACCATCAGAAGACCTTAACACGATACTAGAAGAATGTGTGACAAACACCTGTACCTGCCCTATATAAACTTTATCGTCTCTCATTCCTGTCATACGAGTTGTGTTCTTCCCAAAATCTTCAATAGACTCGCTTGATCTTGCCTTATTCCTCTGTTTATCGGGGGAATGTCGTCATTTATTCGAGTATATCGTCTCTCATTCGGTTGTTATTATGGTTAATGTCGCCTTATATTCATACGAATTGGGTTAATGTCTGCTTATGTTCGGCTAGATCGAGTTAACTTAGTTAATGAAAATAACAGACGAACAACGGCCGAAACGAAATAACGTGACCCGAATGAAAGCCGAACATAACCAGAATGAGAACCGACAAATTTTTAACGGTTTTTACACACGAATATCGGCTAGAAGTTAACGCATGCACTAACTTCTGGCCGAACCCCAGGATGTTCGGCTGCACCCCTGAACATCCCCGGAGCTTTCCCCGAATCAACGAGAACATTGGCCGAATTGACCCGAATTTACCCGAACATTTGAAAATTTGATTTTTGTTTTGCAAGTCATCCTGTTCGGGGGTAGGTCGCGCGACGTTCGAGTTCTGTATGACGCGGCCTTTAGGCTAGGCCTTTACCCATATAGGGAGAGCGACGCTTTATGTTTATAAGAATATATGTCGACACTTAAATCTAAATATCGATTAGACGTATCTGTATAACAGTTATGGTTAGACACATTACCTATATATTGAGTAGGGTAGTTAAAGAGTTTATAAAAATCATAACTAAAACTATAGCCTAACAAATATCAATTAACCTTACCGGGTAATTAGGCCTACCGTACAGTATCCCATTAAATGGAAACTAAAATAATTCTCTAGGATAATTAGAGCAACACTAGAATGTATATAATAAATGTATCGTATTCAAGAGGATACAAAAAAAAATATATATATATATATATATATTACGCAGGATCTGGGAGTTTAAAAATGGCTCAGTAATCACAAAAACGACTAGTAGGCCTACCTAACTTAACGATCCGTCCTGATAAGAGGAATTTTCGAAGATATGTTTTAAGGGGGGTGGGTAATTTTTATGGTCCCCTTTCTCCCTCGTATTAAACCTCATTTGTTTTGAGATTATAAGGCGTTCGGACCATTAGTTTGGCGATTGTAAGACCTTTCGCCGCATTTCGTTGTCAATTGTAAGACCTTTCCTGCCATGTAGGTGTCGTTGTTTTCCTGGCGAGCGATAACAAGCCTGAAGTTTTAAGAGGAACCGACCTTCGGCCGGAACATTTTTCTACCGAAAAATGTACACATTTATTTTGAAGGGGGGTCTAGACTCTAGAGGGTGTTTTCCTCAGTTTGGTGTAGCTCTAGCGAGGAAACTAAATATTGGAATAAATGAATTTATAGACCAAAAAAACGGCACATCTCCCCTTAACAAACTAAGATAGGAGAGGCCAGGCTTAGATTGGGGTAGGCTAAGTTTGATAAGGGTTTGCACATTTTGACTAGGCCTAAACTAAACAATAGCATAGGCCGCATGGTAGAATACGGAAGCGATAGTGGTACGCTACGGGTATAAATTAGGGCAACGCAAAAACATGGATAGGTTAGGTGAGGATAGCCTATACTATTTCGGCCACACACACAAAAAAAAAAAAAAACACACACACACACACACAGAGAAAACATAGGATACCGGTATATTAGGACACGATTTTCTAACAGGTCTAGCTAAAATAATAATAATAATAATAATAATAATAATAATAATAATAATAATAATAATAATAATAAAAATAGGCTATAATATTGATAATAATAATGTAAACAATATACCGGCAAGTAAAATAGAAGTCTTCAGCTCAAATATCTTTCCGCTCCTTCAATCGTCCTTGTAGGCTCCCCACAGAATTACCGGTATAAACAAGGTAGTCGTACGATTACCATAAAACCCTCATTTAAATCACATACGGCCAACTGTCTCTAGCGACCCAATGCAATAATCTGTCCATCTCTACAAAGGGTGGCCAGACAAGTATAGTCGACCATTTCAACCAACAGCTCTCAACCAATACTATACGATGCCGTATTGTTTATATTCCAAGTTCGCACGATCGGCCGTTTTATTGGTCATAGAAGAGTAGACAAGGGTTTTTAGAGCTACTGATTGTGATATTCGGGAACTCTCTACACGGGCAACAGTTATCAGTCGCACCAACTTCAACGAGGGGCAGGTTTTTTGTTGTTTTTTCGCCGAGCCCCATGAGTCCTGCTGTGGATCTTGTGGAGGAGTATCCCTCTCGAAGGTCACTGCGCTCTGTACAGCCACGTCCAGCCTTCCAGACTACTACGGTTAATAATTTAATTTCATAACCTGTAGGCTACGAAGACGACAATACAGCTGATTCAGTTTTGGTGATAATGTAAATGTATTTGTTTATATCGGAAGGGAAACAAAGTTGTGAAATTACAGAGATGACTTTTGAGCATAACTGTACATCAGCATAGCATAGAAGAAGGTCGTCTGGTGAGGTAGGTAGGCTGAAATTAGAGAGAAAATAATGGGTGGGGGGGGGGGGGGTTGCTAGTACAGTAGCCTCAAAAAGTTCCCTTAACCCCCATCATATACAAAATGCAACCAGGCAACTTCTGTACCATTAAACTGACTGCGAGACCTCAGACCGGTTTCTTGGCAGTGGCTTTGCTGTGTATATTCGCCAATAGGTAACGCCAGCGAACTTGACAAATATCTTGACCCCTTAACTTCTTATAACTCAAAATTAATGAAAGCAATCGGGCTGACGTTTTATCATTTGGGAAGAGTCCACCAGAAAATAGGTGTGGATATTTACAGCCAATTTGCTCTAGGCCCTGTTGAGTTACAGAGAGAGCATGGATCAAGAATATTGTCAAGTTCGTTGGCGTTACCTGTAGTAATTGCTTACCACCTGCAGTACCAGTGACATCCTTTGAATTTTATTCTGGCACTATAGCCTAAGACGATTATATTCAGCTTAGGACGGACATCTACACATTAATAGACTACAAACTGCCTCAGTCTTTACAGCTACCATACTTCCTTCCAAAGCTTCACTAAAATCATTTAAATGTAGCTGAAATCAAATATAGATGACGTCAGCGGTAGGCCTACTGCTAGGGTTTTGTTAAAAACTCAACACCATTTGCCAGATAAACAATATAAACACGTTATGGAATAGACGATTATATCAGGCCAAATGCACACCTAGGAAGGAAAACAAATCGCCTTAACCAATTCAGCACGATGAAGCAATTTTCATCATTCTGGTTAGCCTACCAATAGCCGATTTTCTATAGTCTAGGTTATAATCTAACTCTTAGGACTCAAAGGTGTAAATATTATCTACACAAAACTGGTTAATCCTTCTTAAATTGCATAAAATCGTCTAACTTTAGCCAGAATCAAAGGTAAATAGGCGCCATCGTGTTGAAGGGGTTAAATCCGGCTACCCTTAGTTGATTTCACTGTGGCCGAATGGTAATAGGCCCGTCCTGTTTCCAGAATGTTATATTTTCATTCACTGTTTTTAGGTATCGCTCGCTTCACTCACTGCATATATTTCCAGCTGGGGATGGTCGGTGAGTATATCGAAGACGGTAGAGTAGTGATGGCGTTAGGACAGACACGAGAAACCTCGGCGAAAAATAAGTTCATTCCGAGAAGCGAGGGTGGGATCTAGAAACTTGCTCCACCACCACTAACACCCTTTTTTTTCGCTAGCAGTCCTTTTTTTACTGTAATACGCTGTTTGTGAGTTATAAATGAAAGATGAAGGTTAGATATGATGGTAAATTGTGTGAAGGGAGAGGTTAAGGTGAGTAAAATCGTCTGGTGTTAGGCCGAGGAGCCATCCAAGCCGCCCACACAATCTTCCCTTACCACTACGCCATAAGTTGAGGATTCCCACTACTTTACCTTGTAATTTTCCTCTATTCTCCCTCCGGCGGCGCGAACACAGGCACAAGCACAGCGGGAATCGAATTTTGGAGGCCTAGGGACAGGGCAATAATGTCTCTTTACACTGCTTTCCTTACGCGGGCACTTTAAACTCGAATAAGGTGAGAGAGAGGGGGCGACATTCCCCTACCTCCAAAGTCTTCACGCGCACTGAAGGCCGAGAACAGAGAGGGGAGTGGGGGAGGGAGGGATAGTTGAGTTGCCGCATGTCTCCCGCTAAACTCGCGGCTCTATGGTACTTAATTGACAGTTTGCCGACTTTCGCGATAAAACATTGGTCGGAAGTGAAGAGGTCAACCGTAGACAACCTCCTAAAGACTCTACCGGGCGCCTAATCCATCCCTTTACGGCTACAATCAAGCATTTAATTCTTATCAGTAACCAAACTCCTAGTCGCGGTATTGCCATTCACGAGTATACTGCATATTTTGTTTAATCAACATAATTTTTTAGAGCTACTGTTAACTATATATAACAATAAAACTACACAAATGTATATATCAGTATTGTACACACCTTGAATCTATTATTTAATAGGACAAGAACGAAACTAACCTTGTTAATATAATCATAGCTCACCCCCTGCAACTTCTGCAACTCTAGTATGGCGACTCCGAGGAACTATAACACAAAACAAAAAATCACCGACCCACAATTTTTCGTCTTAAATATCAACACGAGTTAAAAATAGGGCCCAGCGACCTTTATACAGCGAGGTGAGAGAGACGTAGACGTTATTGATTGAACTTAAAACAGCTGAGTTATCCCATCGTTGCATGATATCAACCCTTTCAGTACGCCTTTCATCCCTAGTTTGGCTACCATTCGACGATTTTATGCTTTCGTGGAAGAAATTAAGGCATCAGAGGTCCAAGTGAGATCGTATTTAGCCATTTGATTAATATATATCATCAACAAGCTAAATACACAGGGCATGTTAGCCAGAATAAAATAAAAATGACGTAGACGGTATTGATTGGGTGAATTATCCCATTGTTGTAGTATATTTTACGAGGACCTCGTGACGTCACAGAGGTTCAATTCACATCAGTTCAATTCATTGGAGGGTCCCATGTTGTTCCAGCCACGAACCAAAGCGGCCGCAGACCAAAGCGGCCACGTTAGTCATTATGATTCGATTGAAATGTATTTTCGAAATTTTGAATGCCAAAATGATCAAACAACGGGTGATATTATATTGTATGATAATGTAGACTTTAGATATAACGTGAATATAGGAAAGATGAGACACGCAATACAAAGTTGATTACATTAATGCCTCTAAGCAAAGAAAGATAATCTAGAGACTAAATTATATATCCTGGTACCGAATGTGTGTGTGTGTGTTTTTTGTTTTTTTTTTTTTTTATGGATATGGTATAATTGAGTGGAAAGAGTCTAAAGACACCAGTGGCATCAATATGGTGGAAGTTGGGTGAACTCTGTTACTATAGAGTGACTACTTTCTACATTGACTAATATGGTCTATCGGTAGCTAGCCTGGTATATAAAGGAGTCTGTATGTCATGGCTCAAAAGTTAAGATCAGTACGACCCTTGTCTTTTCAACTATGCAGTGCGATCTCAGTTGGAAAAAGGAGTAGACAGTTTCAGATGCTGGCTATCATTTAAGCTCCCCCCTCTCATCCCTCTTCCTACACATACTGTACATACATCCTCCTCCCTCCTACACCCATATACACCTCCCCCCTCCTACACACACATACATCCTCCTCCCTCCTACACACACATACACCTCCCCCCTCCTACACACACATACATCCTCCTCCCTCCTACACACACATACACCTCCCCCCTCCTACACACACATACATCCTCCTCCCTCCTACACCCACATACACCTCCCCCCTCCTACAGACACATACATCCTCCTCCCTCCTACACACACATACATCCTCCTCCCTCCTACACCCACAAACATCCTCCTCCCTCCTACACATACATACATCCTCCTCCCTCCTACACCCATATACACCTCCCCCCTCCTACACACATACATCCTCCCCCCTCCTACACACACATACATCCTTCCCCTCCTACACACACATACATCCTCCCCTTCCTACACACACACACACCCTACCCCCTCCTACACACACATACATCCTCCCCTTCCTACACACACATACACCCTACCCCCTCCTACACACACATACACCCTACCCTCTCCTACACACCCATCCACCCTACCCTCTCCTACACACCCATACACCCTACCCTTCTACACACAAACACACCCTACCCCTCCAACACACACCTACGCCCCACCCTCTCCTACACACCCATATTCCCTCCTCACCACATTATTATCTATATTTTAGTATAAACACTACATTCTTATATACATTTATTCAAGTGCTTAAAAACTGAATTCGTAATTATTATTGTATTTTCCAACCAAATAATGTCTAATCTCGCCTGAAAATAAAGTAAATCGCCTCTGGAACAAAATCGTATCCACATTAACTTTTTCTTCATCACAAATTACGAGAACAAATGCGAGCTGCAAATGTTGAGCTATCAGAGAAATGAAAACTAGATAAACCTATGCATGTGGATATGTTTACTACTGTTTAATTAAGGGGGGGAGGGGGATTCTCTGGACTCACTTCTCCCTCATGTTTAGCCCAATTAGTTTTGAAATTTTAAGACATTCGCCCCATTAGTTTGGCGATTTTATGACTTTTCGTGCAATACCGGCCTTCGGCCGGGGCTACCGAAGAATTTCCCAATTCAGAATTACAAAACATCGCTGGAATAGTCCTCACATGTAGCAGGAATATCGCTTGACAGGTAAAAGAAACTGAATACCAATATACAAAATGTATACACTTTGCAGCCTGGAATATAAGCCCACTGACATTAACTGACTGATTTCGGGAATTTGACACTGTTAAATATGAACACACAAACTATAGTCCATTAAGTTTAAGTAGTCCACAATTCCTGGCCACTAACTTCATTAATACAAAAACGAGTAATCGAACCAATATTTCTACCGTTTAGGAAGGTTCAGCCAAGGAAATGGTGTGGAAATTTATAGCCCATTTGCTCTCACCCTTTTTGAGTTACAGAAGTTAAGAGTCCTAATTTCTGGCCTGTCGTTAATGAATGCAACATATACAGCTAAGTATGTGCTACATTAGCTAATATATTAAATCTACCTAATCGATTTTTGAATGAAAATGAAAATATAAATCTGATGCCAGTAGGCCTTTTAACCCCTTCACCACCATTACGTCATTTTCATCGTATACTGGTGACCATTAGACGTTTTTCTTTTGTTCATAATCTACCTCTACGACTCAAATGGGTAAATACGATCCCAATAAACCCTCTTAATAACACAGGTCCTTCTTCAACTGCATAAAGTCATCCAATTTCAGCCAGAATCAAAGGTAAAAAGGCGTCATGGTGCTGAAGGAGTTAACTCTTTGTGTACTTGATAACTAATGTTTACACTTGTATGATTCTGTTTACCGTTAGACGATCTAATGCAGCTTAGGAAGGATATCTAGGCTAGGATATCAAAGGGGTAAAAACTATCTATTAACTGTCCCCATCACCACCTCACCCATCTCCTTCCTCCTCACCCCCACCCCCAACCCCCATCCCCACCTCATCCCCGTGCAGCAGCACCCAACATATAGTACACTGCAACAGAACATCAACATTCTTCAATTAAACAGAGATGGCATTAACACAAAGAAACACTACTCTCATACATCATCAAAAACACAAAAACACAACATACACATTGCCATCCTGCAAGAAACAAAACTCCGCACAACACAACAAACACCTATATTTCATAACTTCACCACCATCAGACAGGACCGGCCCGCCGCGGCGGTGGACTCCTCACCTTGGTTCAAACAGCAATAAACTTCACAAACACCAGTGCGCATACCAAATCCCTCCTCCCCCCACATGGTAACACAACATAAATACAATCTATCAAAATATGCACTGGCAATAACTCCACATTACCATCATAAATACATACATCCCCCCCCCCCCCCCAAACATCCCTCACAGTACCCAACGACTACAGACCACAATTACAACAAATTACAAACACTCCACCCATCATCCTGGGTGGTGACTTCAATGCCAAGACATAGGACTGGTTGTCGCGAGAACCCTGATACAGACAGAGCGCTGGTCCTAGAACGCCAAGCAGATAATCTTTTCATCCTTAACGACATACATCAACATACCCATATTCCCCACCAAGCCCACTTCCACCCATCATCTCCAGATATCACCTTCTGCTCCCCAGAACTCGCCCCCACAACATCCTGGAAGGTGGTAGGAGCCTTGGGTTCTGACCACCTCCTGATCATTAACACCACCAAAACCAGACTCACCCCAGCTAGCCACAGACACACATACACTAACTATAAAAGAGCCAACTGGGATACTTTCACAAATGAGACAGAACAACACTTTGAAACACTAAACAGTACACCCATCAATGACATCAACAATGCTGTTCACACATTCAACACAACTATCCAAAATGCTGACAAGAAACACATTCCAAGAGGTAACACAAAAAGACAACCCCAACTTCACACCAGAAATTCAAAACCTCATCAGACAATACACACTGAAACACTCCCCAGCACCCCACACACAGGACATTGCACAACATATCCAACACACTAATTATTAGCAACAACATACTAGAACAACAAACACTAAATTCCAATAACTACCTCCAAACTGCAGGATAAAATATTCTAATGAGGAGCTGAGGAGACGCTTAGGTATAAAGAGTATTAGCGAGGAGATGCATACAAGTAGACTGGGATGGTATGGGCATGTGGAGAGAATGGATGAACAAAATTGGGTGAAAAGATGCAGGTCTGTGACTGTGGAGGGAGCTGCACCAAGGGGTGGACCGAGGAAGACCTGGGATCGGACTATACATGCCGATCTCGAATCCAAAAACTTGACAAGTGAAGCAGGGTGGCCTGGAATGCCGCAATTAGAACAAGAGACTGAAACTGCACATATGTGTGGAGCACTCGGTCTTAACATTTTATGTATACTGTATATGTATGTAAACACTTGATCACAAAACAGACTCCAAAACACACTACAAAACACTAAACAGCATCACACTTTATAACAGCAACACAACAAAATCACATGCAGCAATCACAACAACAGGCTCTATTCCCTCATATAAACAACAAGCAAACACTCTCATTAATCACTCCTCTCATGTCAGCCACCTAAACCCCCATAAAGACGACCGACGTGTCATCTGACGTTATAGACAATTCCCCACAGACCCTGACTACGCACCCTTCACCAACAACCAGATAGAGCACATCATCAACAATCTCAAGCACTCAACCGCCTGTGGTCCAGACAACATAAGCAACATACACCTCAGACACCTAGGACCACAGGGCATATAAGCACTCACCAACATATCAAACTACAGTTATTCACACAATACAATACCAGACATCTGGAAGCATGGTGTCATCATTACATTCCCCAAACCCAACAAAGACCCCACGCTACTCTCCTCACACCGCCCATCACACTCCTTTGCACTCCCTCCAAAGTCATAGAACGCCTTGTACTACAACTGACCACACACGCTTTACCCCTAGTTCCAACACAACATGGCTTCAGGCCACTGCACTCCACAAACACTCTTCTTACAGACCTTACACAAAGAGCTTTTGACAGCATCAACTCAGCCAGACCACTACACAGATCACTACTTGCCACACTCAACATTAATAAAGCCTTCAATGCCATCCCCCGCCACAACCTAACAAACAAAATCTACAACACAAACATGCACAACAATACAAAAAGGTGGCTGGCCAACTACCTAGCAGGCAGATGTGCACACGTGTCATTTGCCGGTCAGTCATCTAACATCAGAAACTTCACAAACGGAGTCCGCAAGGATCCGTCCTGTCGTCCGCACTCTTCAATCTATGATTGCATGATATACCTACACCCCAAATAAATATAGCTTCTTATGCAGAGGACATATCACTCACATACAAAAAACCAAGACCCGGACAGTGCAACACTTCTTCAACCCTATCTCAACACTACATGACTGGTGCATTTTTTTTTTTTTTTTTTTTTTTTTTTTTTTAAAGAGACAATGAACGGAGGAAGGAAAAACACAGATAAAACAAAAAGGTCCATGTGCCTAAAGGCATCCTCCATTCATAAAATGTTTGTAACAACTGGATTTAAACATTTGTAGATTGTAAGTTTGTGGAAAGCAATTCGAGGGAAGTGAATTCCAAAGAGTAGTAGCTCTGGGGATAAATGAATTCTGATAAGCAGAAGTTCTGCATTGTGGAGGAGAAAGTGTAAATTCATGGGCGCTCTCAGCTGCCCTAGTTCTACGGGGAAAGATGTGGAGAGGCGGCACAATTGAAGCAAGTTCCTCGGAACAATTGCTGTGAAAATATCTGTAGAATAATGCAAGGGATGCAACGTTTCTTCGTATGGATAATGTAGGAAGGTCCTGTGTGATTGCAGGGTTATTGATTAATCTAATAGCTTTATTTTGAATTTTGTCCAACTGCCTCAATGCAACCACTCCACTTCCACCCCACAGAGGTGAACAGTAATCCATCTGAGAACGCACATGACTTTTATATATCACGGCCAACTGCTCGTCAGTGAAGAATTATCGAACTCTGTACAGGAGTCCCAGTTTTTTAGAGGCATTCTTAGCAATGCTTCTAACATAATATAATGTGTCCAGCTCAAGTTAGTAGTTAATGTTACACCGAGAATGTCAATACTAGGGGAAGTGGGAATATTTACATCATTAAAAAATATATGGGAGTCAGCTAGATTCTGTCGGCAAACCGACTCAAATTAGCCCCAGCCAAATCTACTGCAACCCTCCTCACAAGCTGGACAGCCGAATACAAAAACACCCCGCACCTCACCATAAACAACCCCCCCCCCCATAACACACACACACACACACACACACACACACACACACACACACACACACACACACACACAATCCTAGGAGTAACATATGATACTCTATTGACATTCAAACAATATATCACAAACATAAAACAAAAAAAAATGACACCCAGACTCAACGCCCTCAGGTCACTTGCCCACACAAAATTGGGACACAACAAAGAAACTACCACCACAGTTTACAAACAATACATAAGATCAGTGATGGAATAGGCTATGCTAGCCCTGCCTGGGCTTCTAACTTAGCTAAAACAGATCACAAGACCTTGCAGATTATTCAAAACAAAGCCTAACAATCATCACAGGCTGTACAGCTATTACACTTACAGAAAGAAGCCAAAGTCCTCAAAGTCAAAGACCACCTGAACATGAGAAGCACTCAATTCCTGGCTGCAGCCTCCACAAACCAACACCACCCACTACACTACATGGCAGCACACCCACAGACACCAAGGAATATCAAAACAACACCTAGCACACGATATCACACACGAACACTGTCATCTTTCTCTCCCTGCCCACCCCAAACCAGCTTCCAGAAGCACATCCATACTCATATCTCTCGCCATTCCATCCAATCACTCATAGACAACACGCACCTTTAGGCACGACCTCCCGAAATCCATCCTTCTGAATCCTCCCTTCCTCGCGAGGACAAAGTCCACCTAGCCAGGCTGAGATGTGGGCATAGTCCAGCTCTTCTGAGCTATCAGTAGAGACTGGATATCTCCGTCGTCGACACCTGCCCAGGATGCAACACGGCACCCTATACTATTAAACACATCATAGAAGACTGCATTCTACACAATCACTTACACCAACAACATAATCTACACTCCTTGAGAGCTCTATGGGAAAGCCCGATCATGGCCATGGCCTTCCTTAGGGACTCGAGCCTGTTCGGCCAGGTAGCTTAGGGAACGACAACAACAACAACAACAACTGTCTAACTCCCATAAGTTCTTCCTAAACTTAATAAAAATGTATAATAACAACCATAATAAACTCAAAACGTGTCATATTCCTCAAATCGTTCCATAATTGAAGAAGTTAGTTCAGACACATCACCATCTTCCTAACCTGGACACAATCCAATGAAGGTAAAGCTGGTGTCACACGAGCGAATTTTCCGGCAATTTTCGATGAACAAGTTTTTTCTCTTAATATTTTGAGGCTCATTCGCATTATAATCGGCAACTAGACTGAAGGTAAATTTTATTATGTGACTTAATTCTGATAACGTTTATATTTTGAAGCTGCCAGACTAAACTTGCCCGATAAAATTGACGGAAAAAGCGCTCGTGTTACATCACATTATCTTAACTTTTCATTACCCCCCCCCCCACCCCACCCCACCCGTGGCGGAAAACTGATGCGTTTTTACTAGTATTTTGGATAATATTAGATAATAGTTTACAGCTTAGGAAGGACCTCTAGCAACTAAATAGGTAAACTAGATCTCCATAATTATTAACCTTTTGTCTCCCACAGATTCTTCCTAAACTTAATATAATTGTCTAATATTAGCCAGAATAAATTGAAAGAATGCGCCATGGTATACCTAAAGGGTTAATCCAGAAATTACCTGATCACAGCTCATAACATAAAACGGTCTTCAAAAGTCTAGGCAAATTTACATATATTGCAGAGAAAAAAACAAAAAATTAAGTCCTTTGCGAATCCTTACAAATATAGCATTGGATAACCGGCGTCACACGAGCGATTTGTCCGACAATATGTTTCGTCAATTTTGGTCTGGTACCTTTATATTCTAAAATTTTCATTATTAGGACGCATTTTTTAAAGTTTTATTCAGGCCAACATTAGACTATTTTGTTGAGTTTCGGAAGGCTCTCAAGGAATAAAATGGGCTAATATCTCTCAGAGAATTCTTCCATGAACTCCCACAATTATTTCCTAAGCTCAATATACCAAGTGCTATAGTGGGATCTAAAACTGTAGGGAGCTTTAAGATAAAATTGGATAAGCATATGGACGAGAAGGGTTGGGTGTGAAGGGGGATCAGCCGGGTTGGGCCAATCAGCGCTCTGCAGACCTCCATAATCCTGCGTTAATCTCTAACCGTTTTGGTAAGATGATCCTCAGGGTATTAGAGTGTGAAGCCTATAATTGGGCTTTGTAATGAATTGGGGTTGTGTGGGACAGGGATCTGCCTTGCTTAGGCCAATCGGCTTTCTGCAGACTCCCATTTTCTTATGTTCTTATGTTCCGTCTAATGATAACTTGAATAAAAAGAAGAATTGCGTCCTCACATACTGAAAGGGTTAAATATGTCAGAATTGATCCACCCACAATAATCTACCTACTATATAGTCTACTCTCCGATTATAATGAGTAATGACAATAAACCCAGAGAAGTTACCAGGAAAAAAAATAAAAATTGTTTATAGAAAATTGTCGGTAAATGCGCTCGTGTGACTCTGCCTTAAGACTTGAAAGAATTATGAGTTGTTTGATAGTTTAGAGATTTTTGAGCTCACCCTTCTTGTATTAGATAAACTAGTCTAGATTCTGGGCTTGATTCAAAACTGTCATGTGGTAGGTTAACCCATTCAGTATCATGGCGTATATTTGTTATCTTAAGGGAGCTCAGACGGTAGGCTATTGTGCAGCATAATTTACTGGTTCGGAACAATGGTTTAAGGAGGGGGTTTGGTTTACTCTCTAAACCTCTATCAAGCTTAAACAAACACCCACAAGACCCCCCCTTCGATATAAATTTGTACATTTTTCGGTAGAAAAATGTCCCGGCCGAAGGCTGATTCCTTTTCAAATACAGGCTCGCTATCGCTCGCCAGGAAAAAATCGACACCTAAATGGCACGAAAGGTCTTAATATTGGCAAAGAAATGGGGCAAAAGGTCTGAAAATCGCCAAACTAATGGGGCGAATGTCTTGAAATCTCATAACTAATAGGGCTAAACATGAGGGAGGAGGAGGACTCGATAAAACAACTGCCTCCCCTTAAGTCTTGCCCGCACTAGACGATTGTAAACAAGTAGGATTTCCCTTCTTCTATATTTATGGGAAAAGGTTGGTTCACTGTTTGTGAATAACGAGGGGCGTCGCGCTCCTTGGTGCCGCTAGAGGAGCGGCGAACACATCCAAAGGTAAAGGTATGCCGTGGTCGAGTGGGTTTATGCGTGTGATGTAATTTTGATTGACTGCGGTTCGAACCCTGGCTTAGGACCAAACATTATTTCATGTACCTGACGCGTAATTGTGATATATTTGACATGCAAATGATACATCTATGCTTGCCAGAAGGAGAATAAAACGAATTCAATTAGTCCAGACTTGCGTGGGGTTGACTGTAAAAGTACCTTGCAGTGTATTCTGATACATGGGTCCTACGACTTGGTATGGAACTAACTTTCCCCAATTAGGATTTCCCTTCTCCTACATGTATGGGAAAAGGTTGGTTAACTAATATATATATATATATATATATATATATATATATATATATGTTAGTAAAGCCAGGTAATAAATTTTCTTTAATACATACGAGGTTGAAAGAAATGGCAATTTCTGCGTTGGAAATTTTATTATTCAAAGTTTCCAGGTCTCTGATGAGTTTTCGCTGGGTGGCAGGAAGTAGATGAAGGAGATGAGCAAAATTCATGGTGGTACAGGGTTACACCTCACACGCAACGAGTTAGAGAAACACACCACCATACTCGATAAAGAAAGTGACCCAAGGAGATTACCTATACTCGAAGCTTTATATATCCAAGCCTTACATCCCAACATCAACAACCAAACTCTGGACCTTCAGATCCTTCCTTCTGCCAAAAGGCACTACCCTACAGGACCTAACACCCCTCCTCGCCCCCCGGTGCCCTTGACGCAGCCCCCCGCGCTACCTCCTTCAGCTTCGTCTTCTGCAGGCGCCACACAACTTAGGCCACGCCCCTCGACACGCAGCCAATCAGCTTCGACCCCACCTACTGACCACCATCCCGCATCCAGTGCGCATGCGTGGAGCGGTTAACCCCTTCTCTCTCCTAGTTTACGCTTCCACCAATAGCAGACTTTTGCCCCCTGTTTTCCTCCTCCTCTGATCCTCCACCCTCTATATATACCCTTCCTGTTTACCTTTTATTTCATTCCTTCCTTACTTGATAATGCTGGTTGTCCAGTGAAACGCGTCGTATATCCTGTATCATCATGTACATTTATGTAACCCTGTACCACCATGAATTTTGCTCATCTCCTTCATCTACTTCCTGCCACCCAGCGAAAACTCATCAGAGACCTGGAAACTTTGAATAATAAAATTTCCAACGCAGAAATTGCCATTTCTTTCAACCTCGTATGTATTAAAGAATATATATATATATATATATATATATATATATATATATATATATATATATATATATATATATATATATGCGAAGAGGTGGTACAATTACAGTAACTTCAACTGTTACTGAACATTTACCATAAAAGTATATCTAAAACAATGAAAGGGATGCAACATTTCTTCATTTATATATATGGGGAATTTTATTATTGATAAGTGAGTTATTGCTAATTCTAATTGCACGGTTTTGTAATGTAGTTTAGTGTTCCAGCGCCACCTTTCCTCATCTACTCAACAAAGGCAAGCAATATATATATATATATATATATATATATATATATATAGAGAGAGAGAGAGAGAGAGAGAGAGAGATTTCACGCAAAAAACATGAACATGTCACGCGCCTGAGCCTTCAGAGAAAAGCTAAACTGTCAAGTGATAGTGTCATTGTCACCATGTAGTGCCAGTGTCAGACAGAACCAACACACTCTATCCAAGGTTGCAACACACCAACACGCCTTGGAAACCTACCTTACACAACACAGGTCGAATTAAGTCCTTTCGCTCACAGCATGTTCGCCCACATGCTGAATTGACTCTCCTACACTTAGGCCTTTCTACCAATTTCTAACCTAAACTAACCCAACCCAATCTATTCTAAACAAACGTAGCATGACAAAATATACAAAGCTACCGATTTCAACTGACGGTAATTTGGTACGTCCATATCTTGAAAACTCACGTATTACGAAGATTTTGTAGCGAAATGTGTGGTTACCTACAAAACCTTGGCAACAATATGATGAAAAGACAATAGTATCCATCCAGGTCGCCGGTAGAGTGAAGGGAAAGGTATTGTGTGGTTATAATTGGATGACGTACCCGCCTCCTGTTACCCATTTATTGGACCCCACAAACAACAAAAACTGTACACATGCTGGATGTATGTAGCAGTGTTAGCACCGAGCGGGATTTCTATGCCCTCCCGGACGCGCTCTCATTTCATAGAATTCCATCAAGTATCGTGAAATCTGTTGCTAAAGGATTAAAGTTTATTCCGTATACAAAACAAAAGACAGTAGTTATAACCTAACCTACCCTACCTATAATCTATTTTGTATTAATTTCACCACATTCAACAAGCGAGGAACGAATAAAATCGAACGCAGACGAAACGAAATAGGAGAGAACGTCCCCCAGAGGTCAGGGAAGAGAAAGTCACAGCACTGTTATTATCATTATTATTGTTTCCCCACCCCGACTTGCGGTCACCTACGCTATTCTCCGCTCATTGTCACGGCGTTCGCGGAATGTCGGGGTGATTGTCCGGATGTGTGGTATTGCTGATGCTCATTTCCTAGGTAAACCCATTCGTCCGGAATTATTTTCATTCACATTTTTTTTCGTCTACACTGTCAAAATTATGGGTGTAATAGAGGTATGAAACATTGAAATAAATACATAAATATATTAATACAATAAACAATAAATAAATAAATTATGAATAATTAAATAACGAAATATTATAAATAGTATATAAATATATATATTATATACATAATAAATAAATATAATAAATAATAATTAATATATAAATATATCAGGGCAAATAAAGTGGCCATAATAACGTAACCCTTTACATTAATAATATGAGAATGAAAAGGGTAATTAATATGTCCATAATAAAATAGCCTTATACAAGTAGCCTATATTGGTAGTAATAACACTATATCTAATACAAGGATATAAGAGTATATTACTATCAATATACTCACTGATTCTATTTACCTTTCTCTACTCTTCATTTATTACAGTGTATATACGCAATATCAGCGACTCGGAAAATTACGGCCCACCTACATTTACATGTCAATAATTCCGGGTGATTGGCTTTTGCGACCATGTCACATGTCTCGTCTCGATTTTTTTTTTTTTTTTTATTGTTAACAAAGGTTTTAGTAAACACGGTCGCACAAGTCAATCAGCTGAAATTTACGACATAATATGTGGCCCGTACATTTCTCAAGAGTCGCTGACACTGTACATAGTCGTGTTGATGTTTAAATTATACTTCCAAGTTTGTATGGTAATGTTAAATTATGTTCAATTTTGTTATGTTCGCCAGTTCATTCACCCTAATTCGTGTTGTTTTGCTCAGATTAGAAGCTGGATTGGAAAGGCATTTCTTTTATCATAAAAGTATGGAGGAAGGCAAAACAAAGTGATTGTAAACCCACTCCATGCATCAGGGAACATCCTCCATTCATCAACTATTTATAGTAATAGGATTGGATCAGTTGGTGGAAAGTTGCTCTGCCGAAGTATGTGCCTCAAAAAAGGTGTGATGTGAAAAGTATTCAGTTACTTTACAGTAACAGGACAGGCAGCAATATTGCCAACATAATAATGTATTTTTTTAACGGTCACAACCATACCTAACCACCAACATTACTATTTTTACAATCTTATTGCTGTAAATTAAGAGGTATGCAACACAGATAAGAAAATATAATTTGAAATAGGTTTTCGAAGGTCATAATTTACGGTCTTTTACGGTTAAGGGGAGGTTATTAGCCATATATTTATTTTATTATTATTATTATTATTATTATTATTATTATTAATAATTATTATTATTATTATTATTATTATTATATATATATTTTTAGTTTCCTCCCAAGACCTCCATCAAGCTAAACAAAATACACCCAAGACCCCCTTTCAAGATATTTTTTTTTTTGCATTTTTCGAGTTACAATATGGCCCCGTCGAAGGCCGGTTCCCCCTAAATTACAGACTCGCTATCGCTCACCAGGATAACATGGACAACTAACTTGCACGTAAGATTATAACATTTACAACGAAATGGGGCAAAAGGTCTGAACATCGCCAAACCAATGCGGCGATTGTCTTAAAATCTCAAAGTTAATGGAGTAAAACATAAGGGAGAAGGGGGTCCAGGAAAATAAATAAAACTAAATATTACGGAAAACTTTTACATTGTACTTCGGGGTATTAATATATTTGGATAAAACCCTCGGATCCTCTGTTTCATGGAGGAGTCATCGTTATGTTATGAATGTTAACCCTTTCAGTATAATGGCATATTTGTACATTCTATTCTGGCTAACATTAATGGGGGATGGTTCACTTTTTGGGCAATTTTTGCATGTATTCATTATTTTTCTAGTTTTCTACCTAGACCTCCATCAAATTTACACAAACATCCCTTAGATCCCCCTTCTAGATTAATTTGTACATTTTTCGTTAGAAAAATTTCCCGGCCGAAGGCCGGTTCTTCCAACATTACAGGCTCACTATCGTTCGCCAGGGAAAAAAATCGACACCTAAATAGCACGAAAGGTCTAAATATTGACGAAGAAATGGGGCGAAAGTTTTTAAGATCGACTAACTAATGGGGCAAACATCTTAGCATCTGAAAACTAATGGGGCTAAACATGAGGGAGAAAGTGGTCCAGAAAACCGGCCCATCCTCCCTTAACCTTCTCACTCCCACAATGATTTCCTAAGCCGAATAATATCGACTAACGACAGCCATAAAACATAGAGAGAAAGTACTCCGGGGTAAAATGCAAAGAGGGGGAATAACCGAAGCAAGTCCAAGTTGATCGGTTAAGTTAAGGGGAGATTTCCACTTGAGGATTTTTTTTTTCTGGACCCTTTTCTCCCTCATGTTTAGCCCCATTGTTTTTGAGATTTTAAGATGTTCGCTCTATTAGTTTGGCGATTTTAAAAACTTTCGCCCCATTTCTGTCAATTTTAAGACCTTTCGTGCCATTTAGGTGTCAATTTTATCTTGGCGAGCGATAGCAAGCCTATAGTTTTAAAGGAACCGGCATTCGGCCGGGACATTTTTCTCCCGAAAAATGTAGAAATATATTTTGAAAGGGCGTCTATTGTGTGAAATTTTAAGCTTAATGGAGGTCTAAGGAACAAACTAAAAACCTTCCCCTAAATTAGGTTAGGTCAGGTTAGGTTGAGGTGCGTTAGGTCAGTGTAGGGCAGGTTAGGTTAAGTTAAGCTCTGTTAAGGTTAGGGCAGGTTAGGCGAGGGTTAGCACAGGCCAGGTTAAATCTAAGTTATGTCAATATTTCGGTTAGAACTGATTAGGATGAGGTTAGGTTAGATCAGGAGAGGATGAATCTACTCCAAATATGTTAAAGGTGGGTTAGCTCAAATGTGAATATATATACTCCAAGTAAGCTTAGGCGTATATTAGATCAAATATGAATATATATACTCCAAGTAAGCTTAGGCGTATATTAGATCAAATGTGAATATATATACTCCAAGTAAGCTTAGGCGTATATTAGATCAAATGTGAATATATATACTCCAAGTAAGCTTAGGCGTATATTAGATCAAATGTGAATATATATACTCCAAGTAAGCTTAGGTGTATATTAGATCAAATGTGAATATATATACTCCAAGTAAGCTTAGGCGTATATTAGATCAAATGTGAATATATATACTCCAAGTAAGCTTAGGCGTATATTAGATCAAATGTGAATATATATACTCCAAGTAAGCTTAGGCGTATATTAGATCAAATGTGAATATATATACTCCAAGTAAGCTTAGGCGTATATTAGATCAAATGTGAATATATATACTCCAAGTAAGCTTAGGCGTATATTAGATCAAATGTGAATATATATACTCCAAGTAAGCTTAGGCGTATATTAGATCAAATGTGAATATATATACTCCAAGTAAGCTTAGGCGTATATTAGATCAAATGTGAATATATATACTCCAAGTAAGCTTAGGCGTATATTAGATCAAATGTGAATATATATACTCCAAGTAAGCTTAGGCGTATATTAGATCAAATGTGAATATATATACTCCAAGTAAGCTTAGGCGTATATTAGATCAAATGTGAATATATATACTCCAAGTAAGCTTAGGCGTATATTAGATCAAATGTGAATATATATACTCCAAGTAAGCTTAGGCGTATATTAGATCAAATGTGAATATATATACTCCAAATAAGTTTAAGGTTAGATGTGGGCAGGTGTGAATGAATCTACTCCAAATAAGTTTAAGGTAGTTATATCAGGTGTGAATGAATCTACTCCAAATAAGTTTAAGGTAGTTATATCAGGTGTGAATGAATCTACTCCAAATAAGTTTAAGGTAGTTATATCAGGTGTGAATGAATCTACTCCAAATAAGTATAAGGTAGTTATATCAGGTGTGAATGAATCTACTCCAAATAAGTTTAAGGTAGTTATATCAGGTGTGAATTAATCTACTCCAAATAAGCTTAACCCCTTCTATACCGGCGACGTCTTTTGATTTTATTCTGGCTCCTACTAATCGATTTTATTCACTTTAGGAAGGATCTTTCGTAATTATAAGGTTTCGAACTATCTCAATCAACCCTTTTAACTACCACAGATCCTTTCTAAGCTGCATAAAATCGTCTAAATATTGCTAGAATAAATATAACATACATCGCCGGTACAGAAGGGGTTAAGAGTATGTCAGGTCAGGTGTGGATGAATAAACTCCAAAACGCAGGTAAAATATACAAATATACAATATACACAACAATACGTGCGATAGAAAATGCCAAACCTAATTCTAATACCCGGATGCAGTTTTGGGAGTTCGGAACGTTGGGTCGCTTATAATGGAGGATGGGGGGGAGGGGGTGGGGGGGGAGCTTGTCGGGGTCATTATTCGGAATTAGTGTTTGGGCTTCATTGACAATTTCGGGAATTAATTTTATAGAATGGCGTGTTGTGTTGTTGGTTTTAATGTCTGCGTTCCCATAGCTGCTAGTGGGCGTTGTTAAAGGGGGTCACCGGCTTTTTTGTTTTATCTTTCTCTCCTTTTCTCTCTTTCCCTGGCTTGTATCCATTCGGCCCCATTCAGCCAACTGCATTAAGACGTTTATTCCCATCCAGGTGTCGATTTCTTCCTGGCGAGCGATAGCGAACCAGCTTGGTATGGAGAAATCCGGCTTCGCGGGATTTTTTTTTCTATCGAAAAATGTACAAATTTAGCTTGCTGTCAAAACAAAAAATATATATATGCTGGCTCGCTACCGCTCGCCAGGAAAATATTAACACCTGTATGAGGATAAACGTCTTAAAACAGCAGGCTGAATGGGGCCGAATGGATACAAGCCAAAGAGAGAGGGAGAGAAAGAGAAAAAAAAGCGAGGTGGGCGTTGTTAACCGTATCTGGTGCGTGCAGGGTCTTTTTGGGGATCTCCCTGTTTCACTCTATTAGTTTGGAGATTTTATGACGTTTCACCGATTATAAGATGCTTCACCCCATTCTGAGGACGATATTTTTCTGGGTGAGCAATAGCAAGACTGCAATTTAGGAGAAACAATTTTTTTCTAGCGAAACATGTACGAATTTAACTTGTAGGGGATCTGGGAGGCGTTTTTTTTAGTTTTGAAGGGGTGTTGAGCAGACACTTTTCTTAGTATAGGGAGCATACTAAAAATACATTGCTTGAAAATACTAAAAAAATAATCAAAACTCTCAATAATAATTAAATAAAATCACCATATCCCCCCCAAACGTCACACCCGACAATGTAAACCCTTTCATTATGATGGCGACTATATTTAAGGGGGGTCACCGTTTTTGTTTTAATTTTCTCTCCTTTTCTCTCTCTCCCTGGCTTGTATCTATTCGGCCCCATTCAGCCAACTGTTTTAATACGTTTATCCCCATCCAGGTGTCGATTTCTTCCTGGCAAGCGATAGCGAACCAGCATTGTATGGAGAAATCCGGCTTCGCCGGAGAAATTTTTCTATCAAAAAATTTACAAATTTAGCTTGCTGTCAAAACAAAAATATATATATGCTGAAAATATTGACACCTGGATGGGGGTAAACGTCTTAAAACAGTAGGCTGAATGGGGCCGAATGGATACAAGCCAATGAGAGAGGGAGAGAAAGAGAAAAAAAGCGAGGTGGGCTCCCTTAACTTATGAAAGAGCCGAAGGAGTTTTAATTCCTTGGGTGCAATCCTTCGTTGACTTGTACTGTGGCGAACACCAGACGATTATATTAAGGTTAGGACAGGAATATTAGTAGTCAAAAGGTTAGTGAGTAGTATGAGGACTAAATTTACATAAATATACTAATGAATCAAGATTTTTAAAATACATAAATTAAACGCCCTATCATATATATCGACTACGTAATATACATGAATGATTTTTATCGACATTTTATGACACTCAACTGAGTATTTATGTATGCTAATATATACCACATGAAGAAAAGTTAATCTCTCTCTCTCCCTCTCTCACACACATACAGACATACACACACACACACACACATATACTGTATATACAGTATATAATTATATACATCTTTTCTACCCTAAATGGCCTAGAGCAGCTAGTCCAGCAACCCACCCGTATCCCGGATCGCTTCGGAGATCCGCCCAACATTCTTGACTTATTTCTAACCTCTAACCCTTCTGCTTATACTATCAATTTTGTTCTCTCCTTTGGGCTCCTCCGACCATAAACTAATATCTGTCACCTGTCCTATCTCTCTAGTACGGCCACCCGATCCTCTCAGCCTGTGGCGCTTGTGGCACTTTGGCGCTACCGACTGAGAGGCTCTTCGGCAGTACTTCTTTGATTTTCCATGGAATTACTTTTGCTTCCGTGGCCGGGGATCCTCGGAGAGTGCTGAACGCATTACCGAGGTAATCCTCTCAGGTATGGAAGCATACATTCTATTTTCTGTCTCTCAGTCTAATGCAAAAAAATCTTGGTTTACTCACGCTTGTTCTACTGCTGTCCGCAACAAGGAGGAAGCATTCAAACTGTACCAATGCCTTAAAACTCAAGAATCTCATTCTTCCTATGTTTCTACTCGGATTCAAGCCAAATCTGTTCTTCAACTTGCCAAGCACTCTTTCATCGACAATAAATGCACTGAACTATCCAACTCTAGCTCTTCCCAAGCTTTCTGGCATCTACCCAAAAACCTCTCCAACAATTTTTCTTCCTCATCTTTCCCTCCCATGTTCCACTCTGAAGGTACAACCATCACTTCTTCCTCTGACAAAGTTGAACTTTTTGCTCAAACTTTTGCTAGAAACTCCACTTTGGATGATTCCGGTGCTATTCCTCCCTCTCCACCCCCCTCTCTCCTACTTATGCCTAATATCCTAATCTCTTCTAAAGATGTACTTTCTAACTTCTCTGGTCTTAATACTATGAAGGTGTACGTTCTGGACGGTGTTCCTCCTGTTGTACTAAAAAACTGTGCTTCCATGCTGACTCCCTGCCCAGGCAAACTCTTTCATCTCTGTCTCTCCTCTAATGTCTTCCCTTCTTGCTGGAAGTTTGCTCTCATTCAACCTGTCCCAAAGAAGGGTGACCGCTCTCAACCCTCCAACTATCGTCCAATTGCTCTCATCTCTTGTATCTCAAAGGTTTTTGAAACTCTTCTTGCATCCAAATTTTTTAAGCATTTCTCTTCCCATAATCTACTCTCAGATGCCAGTATGGCTTCCTTAAGGGGTGCTCTACTCACTGGTGATCTTCTTTCATATCTTACTAACTCTTGGTCATCCTCCTTTCGGGACTTTGGTGAGACCTTTTCTATTGCACTAGACATATCGAAGGCCTTCGATAAAGTCTGGCACAAATCTTTAATTTCTAAATTACCCTCCTTCGGTTTCTATCCCTACATCTGTGCCTTTGTCTCTAATTCCCTTTCCGGCCGTTCCATAGCTGCGGTTGTGGACGGCCATCGCTCACTTCCTCATCCTATCAACTCCGGTGTTCCTCAGGGCTCTGTCCTATCTCCCATTCTCTTTCTAATTTTCATAAATGATTTTCTCAACTGTACCTCAAGTTCCATCCATTCATACGCAGCCAACTCTACCTTACACTACTCAATTAGTTTTCCTGAACGCCCCAGCCAGCAATCCGTCAAAGACACACGTAATGAAGCCATGCAACACTTATCTTCTGATCTAACTAGTATTTCCAATTGGGGCAAAGAAAACCTTGTTACCTTTAATGCTTCCAAAACCCAATTTCTTCATCTTACTACCCGTTCGGAGCTTCCAGAGAACTATTCCTTACACTTCAACAATACAAAAATCAATCCTTCATCTTCTCTCAATATTATTGGTGACTTTTTTTCTTCTGCTCTCACTTGGAAGGACCATATTACCAGTCTTGCTAAGGCAGCCTCCCAGAAGCTCAAGTTTTGTTTTACCCCTGCGCAGCTTCTGGCTCTATACAGGGGCAGAGTGCGTCCTTGTATTGAGAATTGTTCACATATGTGGGGAGGATCCTCTCACACCGCACTCCTAGACAAAGTAGAAAGGAAAGCCTTTCGTATCATTAACTCCCGTCCACTCACCAATTATCTGTGATCTCTCTCTCTTCGCCGCAATGTTGCATCTCTCTCGCTATTCTATCGCTACTACATTAATCAGTGTTCCTCAGAGCTTTCCCAGTGTATACCACATCCTCTATGTAGGGTACGTAGTACCCGTCTTGCAACACAATCCCACCCCTACTCTGTGCAACTCTCCAACCCAAGAGTGAAACGCTATTCTCAGTCTTTCTTCTATTCAACAGCTGAGCTCTGGAACTCTCACCCAGAATCAGTCTTTCCCTCTTCCTATGACTTAAATTGCTTCAAACTCCGTGTGTCCAGGCATTTTAGCTCGAACGTTCCTTGATTTTGGCCCTGTCACTCTTTCAACTCTGGGGGAGGCACTTTTGTCTCCCTCATTCACATACGATTTTTTTTGTTTTATATACAGTATATACAGTATAATATTATATACCTGTATATATTCACAGTCTCTCGTGCAATAATAATATTTTCTAATACGTAAATTTTCTTTCTTATCCAAAGAGAAGAAGCTTAATGAGATGGTGTGAAGGAAAACACGAGCTTCCCAAACGCCTGTAGCCAACTGTACACACCGCACTCCAAGCCTACCAACACTATCTACACAGGACGGGACCACAGATAAACAACAACTACTGAGATTATCGGGCACACTGGGATGCCTTTTCAGGTTTTTTATGGGGGGTGACCTGCCTTTTTTTTATTTCTCTCCCTTTCTCTCTTTCCCTGGCTTGTATCCATTCGGCCCCATTCAGCCAACTATTTTAAGACGCTTATCCCCATCTAGGTGTCGATTTCTTCCCGGGGAGCGATAGCTAGCCAGCATTATATGAAGAAATCCGGCTTCGCCGGAGAAATTTTTCTATCAAAAAATGTACAAATTTAGCCTGCTGTCAAAAACATTTAAACAATATGCTGGCTCGCTACCACTCACCAGTATAAAATTGACACCTGGATGGGGATAAACGCCTTAAAACAGTAGGCTGAATGGGGCCAAAAGGATATAAGCCAGAGAAAGAGAGAAAAGGAGATAAAAAAAAAAAGCAGGTGACCCCCCTTAATATTACAGAAGAAAAAAACAAATCCAAACTAGATATAGGCTATACCATTACTGTATACTAATCTGTGATATATGTATGTACAGTATACCCTGTTTATTATAGGTAGGCCAGTAATCTTGAATCCTAACCTCTGTAACAAAAAAGGGCTAGAGCAAATGGGTTGAAAATGTCCACACCTATTTGTTTTATGTTGTGTTTTGTGTTTTCTCTGTTCTTGCTCTGGCTTGAGTCGGCCACTCCCCCCAAAAAAAATAAAAATAAAAAATAAAATAAAAATAAACTAAACAAAAAGAAAATAGGAAAATAAGAGGGAAAACGAAAAAGAAGAAAAAATAGGAAAAGTGGGGATTGGGCCTGAATAAATAGATAGATAGATAGATTCCCTGGCTGACTCTTCCCAATTGGTAGACATATTGCCTTGATTACTCTAGTCGTGTGTGAGTTATAGAGGTTAAACTCCAAGAGCTTTGACCTACATAATTGCAACAGGGTATAGACTAACCAATTCCTATGCGAGGATCCATTTAGTAAGCGATATAAGATAGACACGCACAAAAGTTTAAGGGAGCCCACCTCGCTTTTTGCCTCTTTCTCTCCCTCTCTCTTTGGCTTGTATCCATTCGGCCCCATTCAGCCTGCTGTTTTAAGACGTTTACCCCCATCCAGGTGTCAATATTTTCCTGGCGAGCGGTAGCGAGCCAGCATAACTTTTGACAGCAAGCTAAATTTGTAAATTTTTCGATAGAAAAATTTCTCCGGCGAAGCCGGATTTCTCCATACAATGCTGGCTCGCTATCGCTCGCCAGGAAGAAATCAACACCTGGATGGGGATAAACGTCTTAAAACAGTTGGCTGAATGGGGCCAAATGGACACAAGCCAGGGAAAGAGAGAAAAGGAGAAAACAAATAAAAATACCCTTAAGGCCGCGGCCAGAGAATATAGGGTCTACCAGGATCGACACACTAACGTAGTGTGTGGATCCTGGGGCCTACCCTCGGCTCAAAGAAAACGCACAGTCTTCCGTGCATTTTCCCTACAATGGGGACAGAGGTCAGTTCAAACAGTTCATTCACTTTGAAAACTCGATCACGAACATACGAGGTGAAACAAAATGGATGTTTTATAATTTTACTTGTGTGTGGTATGACAATGATTTGGAATAATGAATGTTATGATACCTATCTTGAAATATATAGCATGTAGGCAATGATGTTAGTTACTATACAGTTAACTAAACAAATATATAGCATGTAGGCAATGATGTTAGTTACTATACAGTTAACTAAACAAATATATAGCATGTAGGCAATGATGTTAGTTACTATACAGTTAACTAAACAAATATAGCATGTAGGCAATGATGTTAGTTACTATACAGTTAACTAAACAAATATATAGCATGTAGGCAATGATGTTAGTTACTATACAGTTAACTAAACAAATATATAGCATGTAGGCAATGATGTTAGTTACTATACAGTTAACTAAACAAATATATAGCATGTAGGCAATGATGTTAGTTACTATACAGTTAACTAAACAAATATATAGCATGTAGGCAATGATGTTAGTTACTATACAGTTAACTAAACAAATATATAGCATGTAGGCAATGATGTTAGTTACTATACAGTTAACTAAACAAATATATAGCATGTAGGCAATGATGTTAGTTACTATACAGTTAACTAAACAAATATATAGCATGTAGGCAATGATGTTACTATACAGTTAACTAAACAAATATATAGCATGTAGGCAATGATGTTAGTTACTATACAGTTAACTAAACAAATATATAGCATGTAGGCAATGATGTTAGTTACTATACAGTTAACTAAACAAATATATAGCATGTAGGCAATGATGTTAGTTACTATACAGTTAACTAAACAAATCAGATGTTGAGACAAATACAATGTGTGTGTGTGTGTGTGTGTGTGTATGTGTGTGTGTGAATTTGGCAGCTGGTCATATGACGGAACAATCATCAGCTTAACATGGACAAGATAGAACTCAAAAGCGCGCGCGCGCGCACACACACACACACACACACAACACACAAACAGTTTGTAAATTGCAGTGTGTATGTGTATATGTGTGTGACATTAGGAAAACTAATCAGCTTAACATACAGTAGAGAAGCTAGAAATGACCTCCCCCCCACACACTCATACACAGACATACACGCGGTTTTAAAAAAACATAAGAACATAAGAAAATGGGAGTCTGCAGAAAACCGATTGTCCCACACATGGCAGATCCCTCCTACACCCAACCCATCTCGTCCACATGCCTATCTAATTTAATTTTGAAGCTCTCTATCGTTCTTGATCCCACTATATTGGCGCTAGGTAGCCTATTTCACATATCTACAACTGTTACCAAACCAGCATTTGCCTATATCTTTCCTGAAACGAAATGTATCCAATTTGAAATGCAGTGTGTGTGTGTGTGTGTGTGTGTGTATCGCTACTACTTTCCCTTAAGAGGAAATTGTAGGACATCAAAAAGGTTTATCAGCTTAACATTGACAAGCTAGAATTACCCCCCCCCCCCCCACACACACACACATACATACATACCCACACAAACACACACCTCACGGTTTGTAAAATGCAGTCCTTTTGTCATGATAATAGTGGGGAAAACACACACACACACACACACACACACACACACACACACACACACTAGGACAAGTCTGTGTGCGTGTTTGTGTGTGTGTCCGTCCTTCTCTTCCTTAGGATTAAATAGTCCCTAATCAGGTATCAACCCCTCCCGCTCGCTCTCTCTCTCTCTCTCTCGCTCTCACTGTCTTGCTCGCTCTCTAGCTCTAGCTCTCGCTCTCTCTCTCTCTCTCTCTCTCTCACTGTCTTGCTCGCTCTCTAGCTCTAGCTCTCGCTCTCTCTCTCTCTCTCTCTCGCTCTCACTGTCTTGCTCGCTCTCTCTCTTGCTCTAGCTCTCGCTCTCTCTCTCTCGCTCTCACTGCCTTGCTCGCTCTCTCTCTAGCTCTCGCTCTCGCTCTCTCTCTCGCTCTCACTGTCTTGCTCGCTCTCTCTCTCGCTCTCACTGTCTTGCTCGCTCTCTCTCTAGCTCTAGCTCTAGCTCTTGCTCTCTCGCTCTCTCTCTCTCTCTCGCTCTCACTGTCTTGCTCGCTCTCTCTCTAGCTCTAGCTCTAGCTCTCTCTCTCTCTCTCGCTCTCACTGTCTTGCTCGCTCTCTCTCTAGCTCTAGCTCTCGCTCTCTCTCTCGCTCTCACTGTCTTGCTCGCTCTCTCTCTAGCTCTAGCTCTCGCTCTCTCTCTCTCTCGCTCTCACTGTCTTGCTCGCTCTCTCTCTTGCTCTAGCTCTCGCTCTCACTGTCTTGCTCGCTCTCTCTCTAGCTCTAGCTCTCGCTCTCTCTCTCGCTCTCACTGTCTTGCTCGCTCTCTCTCTAGCTCTAGCTCTCGCTCTCTCTCTCTCTCTCGCTCTCACTGTCTTGCTCGCTCTCTCTCTTGCTCTAGCTCTCGCTCTCTCTTTCTCTCTCGCTCTCACTGTCTTGCTCGCTCTCTCTCTAGCTCTAGCTCTCTCTCTCTCTCTCTCTCTCGCTCTCACTGTCTTGCTCGCTCTCTCTCTTGCTCTAGCTCTAGCTCTCGCTCTCTCTCGCTCTCACTGTCTTGCTCGCTCTCTCTCTAGCTCTAGCTCTCGCTCTCTCTCTCTCTCTCGCTCTCTCTCTTGCTCTAGCTCTAGCTCTCGCTCTCCCTCTCTCTCTCGCTCTCACTGTTTTGCTCGCTCTCTCTCTTGCTCTAGCTCTCGCTCTCTCTCTCTCTCTCGCTCTCACTGTCTTGCTCGCTCTCTCTCTAGCTCTAGCTCTCGCTCTCTCTCTCTCTCTTTCTCTCGCTCTCACTGTCTTGCTCGCTCTCTCTCTTGCTCTAGCTCTCGCTCTCTCTCTCGCTCTCACTGTCTTGCTCGCTCTCTCTGTAGCTCTAGCTCTCGCTCTCTCTCTCTCTCTCTCTCTCTCTCTTGCTCTAGCTCTAGCTCTCGCTCTCTCTCTCTCTCTCATATGAAATGAATTAAAAAAGTGTTCGGTGTATATATGTTATTTATTGGTATGCTCGCTATCATCCATAATTTATTACCTCATAATTATGCACATTTTATTGTAAAATATACTAAGGTTGGTGTATCTTAATGTTTTCTTGTGTCTTGTAACATTAAATATGACTATTTACACGCATAGTTCAATATATCACAAAAACAAGGTGTCTTATATGAGGGGTTCAGGCAGAGTGTGGGACATCTGACGTCACTCACCCACAGGTACAGTTTGCCGCACATATTCTATTCCGTTGGGGTCGTGATTTGGCAGCCCTCCACCAACTTCCCCAACCCCCCTCCCTCACTCCACCTCCTGTTAGTAGGAGGTGGAGTGAGGGAGGAGGGTTGGGGAGGTGGATGCAGGGCTGCCAAATCACGCCCCCAACGGAATAGAATATGTGCGGCAAACTGTACCTGTGCGTGGGTTGACCCTATATAATAGTCTCTGGAAGAATTAGAGTAATACAAATAGTGACCAAAGTAACTAGTGGACAACATTATTTGCCAAATTATAATGAATGGACTATAGTTCTGTATAATGTTACCGTTTATATGTCCATAGTTCGAGTGTCTTCTTTCAATGTGACTCGACCTAACGAATTCAAGATGGTTAACCCTTTTAGTAAGCCTTGACGCATTCGTTCACTGTTTTCCTGCTACTATCAGGCGTTTTTATTAAGTTTGGAAAGGGTCTATGAAAGCTAAAAGGATAAATGAGATTGATTTGACAACTTTTATCGACCCAGGTCCTTCTTAAGCTCTATAGAACCGTCTAATGATAACCATAGCCTAGAGTTCTAATACTTAAAGGGTTAAAGACAGACCGAAACACATACTAATTGAAACACACACACACACATACATAGAAAAGGAGAAAAAAAGAGAGAGAGAGAGAAAGAGAGAGAGAGAGAGAGCGCTTAGTAATCCACACCACATTGTGCTATGCTCATGGTAAAACCCACTGTGGGAATTCATGACTTATCTATTACTCTCTCTCTCTCCCTCTCTCTTTCTTTCTCTTTCTCTTTCTCTCTCCTCAACCTCTACGATGAGAGTAAAGCTGTAGATATTATATACCTTGATTTTCAAAAGGCATTTGACAAAGTTCCCCACAAACGTTTACTGCTAAAACTAAAAGCGCATGGAATACAAGACGGTGTGTTGAAATGGATAGAAAATTGGCTCAGCGACAGAAAGCAAAGAGTAGTCATAAACGGTAAGGCATCTAAATGGACCAATGTAAGTAGCGGGGTACCCCAGGGATCGGTACTAGGACCAATTCTCTTTCTAATTTACATCAACGACATAGATGAGGGTCTCACCTGTACAATCTCAAAATTTGCTGATGATACAAAAATTGCAAATAGCGTACTCTCAAAAGAACAAGTTGACGATATGCAACACAATCTAGATAAATTGTCATGTTGGGCCCAAATTTGGCAAATGAGTTTCAATGCGGATAAATGTAAAGTACTACATATCGGATACCTAAATGATAAAGCAAACTATTCGATGAATGGCACTCAGCTTAAGAATGTAAACAGAGAAACCGATCTGGGAGTAACAATATCGAGTAACCTAAAACCGAGTCAACAATGTTCAGAAGTTGTTAAGAAGGCAAACAAAATAATTGGCTTTATAGGCAGGTCATTTGAGCATAGATCCAAAGAAGTTATCCTAACCCTTTACAATTCCTTAGTCCGCCCTCTTCTGGAATACTGTGTTCAATCCTGGTGCCCTTATTACCAAAAAGATATAAACAAGCTAGAACGAGTTCAACGTAGAGTTACCAAAATGATACCTAGCCTGAAGAACAAACCATACGAAGAGCGTCTTAGAGAATTAAATCTATTTCCTTTAACCCAGCGCAGATTAAGAGGTGACTTAATTCAAGTGTTCAAAATCATCAAAGGCATCGACAATATGAACTGTAGTAAGTACTTCACTATCGACCAATCTAATTACACGCGGGGAAACGGTTGCAAAATGATTGGTAAATCTTTTAACTCACACGAATCTAAGAATTTCTTCTTCAATCGAGTTGTCAACTTGTGGAATGGGCTTCCCCGAGACGTTATAGACTGCAGCACCGTTGCTTCATTTAAACTCCGCTTAGACAAATATCTCGCATTAAACCCGCGACTGGACTGACTGCGTTTGTAAATGAATAACTTTATTTTATCCCCCCCTCAGTTACTAACCCATCTGTCCCCTACTAACTTCCTAATCCTGCCACGGACATTAGTTCCAGGGCAGTAGTTCCCTTTCCAATGTTCCCTTACCCACTCTAAATTACTGTTTGGACACTTGATCCTCAGTGTTTTAGAGGACAAGCAGCCTAGAGGGGTCACTAGAACTGTTGTTGCTTGATTTCCTTTGTACTCCTTTGTACTCTGTGTGCTATCCTCTCCTTCCACTAATCTTTATTGGGGTTCTGTTATCTCTATTAGAATTAAATCCTGACCACCTCACTTGGATAGTAGCGTCTATGTGGTCTGGGTATCTATGTAAATCTCTCTCACACTCTTATGAGTAAATTATCTTACTGGACTCTTACTCTCGTTCACACACTCACTCAATCACTTACACTATCTCACACCGACAAACTCTCTCTCTCTCTCACACACACACTCACTCCCTCTCACACATACACACTCACTCTCTCACACACATTATCTCCCTCTCTCAAACACACACTCCCTCCCTCTCTCTCTCACACACACACATACCCCCCCCCCCCACACACACACACAAACACTCTCTCTCTCTCTCCCTCTATCCTGGCCAGTCCTTATGGGGGGGTAACCGGCTTTTTTAAATCTTTCTCTCCCTTTTCCTCTTTCCCTGGCTTGTATCCATTCGGACCTATTCAGCCAACTGTTTTAAGACGTTTATCCCCATCCAGGTGTCGATTTCTTCCTGGCGAGCGATAGCGAGCCAGCATTGTATGGAGAAATCCGGCTTCGCCGGAGACATTTTTTCTATCGAAAAATGTACAAATTTAGCTTGCTGTCAAAACAAAAATATATATATGCTGGCTCGCTACCTCTCGCCAGGAAAATATTGACACCTGGATAGGGGTAAACGTCTTAAAGCAGTAGGCTGAATGGGGCCGAATGGATACAAGCCAAAGAGAGAGGGATAAAAAGATAAAAAGGGTGAGGTGGGCTCCCTTAGGTTACAACACACTATCTGCGGCGCCACTAGTTCCTTGTATAATGTGAGGGTATATCATTGTAGTATACGTATCTTAACCATTGCATCACCATCACATTAGGCTGGTATTAATATACAGTATGTATCATTATTATCATTATTATTATTATTATTATTATTATAAATATTTATTTATGTTTTTATGTTATTAAATAATACTTGTATTATTATTATTATTATTATTGTTATTGTTATTATTATTATATGTTTTACATCTAATCCATGCTTCCGTGTCAAAATTTATGGGCATGAAAAGGGTATTTAAAGTGTCCATAATAAAATAGGCCTACCCTTAAAAAAATATAATGGCATAGTAATAGACCTAGGGTGGGGGAATATCAGAAGCCACTAGCGAGTTTTGGGTTATAAGGAAGTTGGAGCCGTAAACATAGAATTTAAGCTGACATGCAATACTAATGTAGGTTTGTGAAGGAAAGAACGTATGGTGAATTTTATATTATGTGTTTTCATAAAATGCACTACAATTGTATTTTAGCTGAAAATTCTGCTAAATATCGGTGTCTACAGCTCCAACTTCCTTATAGCCGGAAACTGGCAAGTGGTCAATCGTACAGTTGCCGCCATTAATGTGCATACAATCCATGGTTTTACGTATGGAAGGAAAATTAGTAGGCTTGAACTAGAATTGTGTTTCCTTATTGCAGTAGTTGAGGAGCAGGTAGTTGGTTATTGCAGTAGTTGAGGAGCAGGTAGTTGGTTATTGCAGTAGTTGAGGAGCAGGTAGTTGGTTATTGCAGTAGTTGAGGAGCAGGTAGTTGGTTATTGCAGTAGTTGAGGAGCAGGTAGTTGGTTTTTGCAGTAGTTGAGGAGCAGGTAGTTGGTTATTGCAGTAGTTGAGGAGCAGGTAGTTGGTTATTGCAGTAGTTGAGGAGCAGGTAGTTGGTTATTGCAGTAGTTGAGGAGCAGGTAGTTGGTTTTTCTCCCTCATGTTTAGTCCTATTACCTTTGAGATTTTAAGAAGTTCGTTCCATTAGTTTGGCGATGTTAAGACCTTTTGCCCCATTTCTGTGTCAATATTAAGACCTTTCGTGGCATTTAGATGTCGATTTTTTCCTGTCGAGCGATAGCGAGCCAGTAATTCTAGGAGGAAGCGGCCTCTGGCCGGGCCATTTTTTGGTAGAAAAATTTACAAATTTATCTTGAAGGGGGGTGTATTTTCAAGCTTAGTGGAGGTCTAGCGAGGAAACTATAAAATAAATATATACTTAATATATAGACCAAAACAAATACAACTACCTCAACTATGACCAATTAAGGGTTGTACAGCCCATTATTCATGGAAGTCAATCATACTATAATTCCTTCCATATAATTATATAATCACGGAGTGGAAACAAATGCATGTGGTCAACTGTACCCCATGCTGTTGAAACCCCTCCTACTGCGTAACCTCCAAGCTGTATAATGTGAAGCTATCTTGTCCCCCCCCCCTCCCCTGTCTCCTCTAACCTACTCTCCCCCCCCCCCCCCCGCACTGTTCTTTATATTGCAACATTATACATACGAAACCATGGTACAGCAATAAACAACACTGCTTTGCTATGCCACACAACACAACACCATACGACACCATGGTACAGCAATAAACAACACTGCTTTACTATGCCCCACAACACAACACCATATTACATCATCCGGCACCATAACACAATACAACGAACAACACTTCTCTACACAACACTACACTACAACATAATACACCACATCACACCCTGGGCCCTTCGGGGGCACGAGCATCTGGCGCGGCTAAGGTCAACCGGACTTGGGACTGCTAGACAGGTAGTCTGGGGAACTAGAACAACAACAACAACTACAAAACATCATAATGCCATGATGCAATAAATATCACTGCTCTACACTACTACACCACACTACATTACAACACAATACACCATATTGCACCACTACACGACACAATGACGCCACAATACAATAAACAACACTTGTTCAACTATGACGTGAGGTGGGGTAATAGCAGCAGCCAACTGCACTCTGTTATTGAAAACTCTCCTACTGAGTGTATCGTAACCCCCCCCCCAACCCCAGCTGTATAATGTGAAGTGTCATGCCCACGATATAAATTGTGGCCGTGCATACCACCACTAACACCACACCACAAGGACAAAAAAATCCCAATGAGAGAGTACCTGGGCATCCTTCACGCGCGGCTATACTTCAAGCAACAATGCCATCGGAATCCACCTAGACAATAACAACATCAGATCGTGCCCTTCTAGCTTGCACCGAATAGGAACCAGCATGCACAGAACTAGGACAGACTATGCCATTCAACCTGGGAGAAGTAACTAGGTTAGGTTCGATAATCGCACCTCCAGGTCTTAAGACTGGAACAATCCTAGGTACGAGTCTGGGAAAAATAACTTCGATACTAAAAATCAGGTCTTAAGACCAATATTACCAAGTGTAAATGGTAACAGGACAACCAGGAAGGAGGACCGAAGACAGCGAGGGCGGCAACCTGCGAAGGAATTAACTGCTAATCTGTCAAGAACCGCGAATTTGGATAAAGCTCCACCAACACGACCCAAATTCAAAACCGCCAGGGATAACGATCGAGGACCGATGTCAGCCATGAATGTAAATGTAGATCCGACCAGAACCAAAAATTTGATTAAAGAACGTTGTTCTAAAACCGCAACTTTAAAGGTTTTCTATGCAAACGCTCGTAGCATACGCAATAAATTTTCAGATTTAGAGGAACTAGTGTTTACTGAAAATTATGATGTGATTGGTATAACAGAATCTTGGCTCAATACAGTAGATAGAGACTTTTTAGCAGAGTATTCACTTCCCGGTTATGTAATGTTTGAGAAAAGCTGAATAAATAAAAATGGAGGTGCCGTTTTATTTTATATCAAAGAAAGTCTTAACCAGACCCTCATGTCAAAACCTCAAATTGTGAACGTCGACACATCTTTTGTGCTAATAAAGAATAATATAGGTACAAAAATAATACTTACATTAATATACACACCTCCAGCTCAATCAGTGCAAACTGACCGAGAAATTTATGAACAAATTGCAGATGTAAGTAACTCACAAGATACCGTATTTTTTGGCGACTTTAATTTACCTGTGACCAAGTGGGGCGATACTCTTACTTCACACTCCGGACATGACTTGTATACGAACTTACAAGAGAGTTCGCTTTATCAATTTGTTCGAACACCGACCCGTGGTAATAACGTTCTTGACATTGTACTTGCAACAAAAGAAGAATTGATTAGAATTTGAATGTTGGTGATGAATTCAGTAACAGCGACCATCGTACAATAACTTTCACTTTAAAGTTTACTAGTAACGAACCAAATAGTAGCATCGAAAAAGTCCCTAATTTCAAGAAAGCAAACTTTCATAAACTTAGAGCTATGTTTAAAGAAACTGACTGGAGCTTTTTAATTAACAATAACGACATAAATACATCTTGGAAGTTATTCGAAACCACTTACCTAAAAGCAGTGCAAGACTGCATACCATCGAAAATACGGCGTCCAGGCCATAATAATAAGCCCAAATGGTGGAATAAAGATATTTCAAACTGCCTGCTTGCTAAAAAATTTGCTAATGATAGATTAAAATCCTCACAAAATGACGAAGAACGGGTGAAATTTGTAGAGCTACGACGCAAAGCCAAAAAGTTAATTAAGCAAAGTAAAAAGACCCTAGAGTTACATATTGCGAATCAAAGTAAAACAAACCCGAAAGAATTCTATAGTTATATCAGAAAGAAAAAAGTAGTTACTTCAACTGTTGGACCGTTAGTCGATGAAAATGGAGAATACACCAAAGACGAAGTACAAATGAGTAATGCCCTCAATACCTTCTTTGCATCAGTTTTTACAACCGAAGACCTCAGTGATATCCCTACACCATCGCCGATTCAGATTGATAATTCAGATGTTCTAAGCAATATCACCGTTACAGAGAGAGAAGTATTGAATTGTTTAGATAAACAAATAAGGTAAATAAAACGCCTGGACCTGATACAATCTCGCCTAGAGTTATAAAGGAAGCTAAGGATGAGCTCTCCAAACCACTGACATTACTATTCAATAAATCCTTGCAGTCTGGAACTATGCCTGATCAGTGGAAGCTAGCCAACGTAACACCAATATTCAAAAAAAGCAGCAAATCCCTACCCAGTAACTATCGTCCAATTAGCTTAACCTCAGTTGTATGTAAAATGCTAGAAACGGTCATAAGAGACAGACTCGTAAATCACTTAGAGGAAAATAACATACTTAAAGATACTCAACACGACTTTCGTAAAAATCGTTCCTGTTTAACAAACCTCTTAGACTTCTTCCACGATATCCTCAACCTCTACGATGAAAGTAAAGCTGTAGATATTATATACCTTGATTTTCAAAAGGCCTTTGACAAAGTTCCCCACAAACGTTTACTGCTAAAACTAAAAGCGCATGGAATACAAGACGGTGTGTTGAAATGGATAGAAAATTGGCTCAGCGACAGAAAGCAAAGAGTAGTCATAAACGGTAAGGCATCTAAATGGACCAATGTAAGTAGCGGGGTACCCCAGGGATCGGTACTAGGACCAATTCTCTTTCTAATTTACATCAACGACATAGATGAGGGTCTCACCTGTACAATCTCAAAATTTGCTGACGATACAAAAATTGCAAATAGCGTACTCTCAAAAGATCAAGTTGACGATATGCAACACAATCTAGATAAATTGTCACATTGGGCCCAAATTTGGCAAATGAGTTTCAATGCGGATAAATGTAAAGTACTACATATCGGATACCTAAATGAGAAAGCAAACTATTCGATGAATGGCACTCAGCTTAAGAATGTAAACAGAGAAACCGATCTGGGAGTAACAATATCGAGTAACCTAAAACCGAGTCAACAATGTTCAGAAGTTGTTAAGAAGGCAAACAAAATCATTGGCTTTATAGGCAGGTCATTTGAGCATAAATCCAAAGACGTTATCCTAACCCTTTACAATTCCTTAGTCCGCCCTCTTCTGGAATACTGCGTTCAATGCTGGTGCCCTTATTACCAAAGAGACATAAACAAGCTAGAACGAGTTCAACGTAGAGTTACCAAAATGATACCTAGCCTAAAGAACAAACCATATGAAGAGCGTCTTAGAGAATTAAATCTATTTCCTTTAACCCAGCGCAGATTAAGAGGTGACTTAATTCAAGTGTTCAAAATCATCAAAGGAATCGACAATATGAACTGTAGTAAGTACTTCACTATCGACCAATCTAATTACACGCGGGGAAACGGTTGCAAAATGATTGGTAAATCTTTTAACTCACACGAATCTAAGAATTTCTTCTTCAATCGAGTTGTCAACTTGTGGAATGGGCTTCCCCGAGACATTATAGACTGCAGCACCGTTGATTCATTTAAACTCCGCTTAGACAAATATCTCGCATCAAACCCGCGACTGACTGCGTTTGTAAATGAATAACTTTATTTTATCCTCCCCTCAGTTACTAACCCATATGTCCCCTACTAACTTCCTAGTCCTGCCACGGACATTAGTTCCAGGGCAGTAGTTCCCTTTCCAATGTTCCCTTACCCACTCTAAACCACTGTTTGGACACTTGATCCTCAGTGTTTTGGAGGACAAGCAGCCTAGAAGGGTCACTAGACATGTTGTTGCTTGATTTCCTTTGTACTCCTTTGTAATCCTGCTAGATATGAGACTAGCCTCTCAGCCGTATTGTGAAAAACCTGTTATCCTCCGGTAAATTACGGGGGTGGGTGAGTGAAGTGAGAGACAGTGAATTGTATGATGGATACATGTTTTTCAAAATACGTGTTGCTAGCCCCAAACGCGCGAGCAACTGTGGCTTTCAACCATCCGACACATCTTTTATTTATGTACATCAAACATGTTAAATGCAAATATTGTTTATTTTTATACCCTACCGTGGAAATACTACGGATACACCTCTCCTGCCCGGGTCTCACACAGTGGCATGGCCCAGTCGTACTGAGCTCATGACGCTGGTGGCATTGCCCCGGAGGATAGCCATCCCTAGTCTTTGCTTGAGCCAGAGGGTTTCCCGGGGTTCTCCTGAAACTTCTCTGATTTTACGGCCTATTTCATTCACCATATTAAGGGTGGTAGGGCCAAAGACTCCTGAAATTTTGAATGCCAGAGGCTCGAACTGATGACTTCTGGCGATGGCTTGATATATTTCTCGCTTTCTACTTTCTGCTGTCCGGGCGGCTTCACCTGCTTCGTTGGCATTTCTGGCGATGTTGGTTATGGAGAAAGTGTCAACACATGTGGCATCGGCCATTCTTGTAAGGGAAAGTGGTCATCCCATCTGGCCGTTTGCCGTCTTCTCTGAGAAGTCCATGTGGTTCAAGGATTGATGCACTTGCATGTGGTCCAACTTCTTGCACAGCTAGTGGTCCGAGATCTAGCCTCCAAGCAGACCCGAAGAGGAAACCTGCAAGTTGCACCCCGAGGAAGTCCAAACCTAACCAGACGCCCAAGACAGGCGAGTGTCGTAACAAGAGCCCAGCACGTCAAATTTATTAAAGATCACTAAGTCCCCCTCCGACACCAGGGAAAGTGCTAAATTTAATATTAGTAGCGTGTCTCTAAGTATTAGAGTCCCTTCTTGAGAAACAGTGTATTGCCCTTCAAGTAAAACAAAACACATATTCTATCATTGTATTTCCGCCATGTAAAACATCCTGAAAATTACGCATCAATGTAAATCAGGGATATTAAATAGCAGGGAATGAATTCCGAAGACACCCAACAACCGATCGCGTACACTTTTTGTTTAGTGATTTTCCAATATTTAGTTGTTCACCTCTTATAAAAAGTAAAATCAACTCTAGTCGAACGAGTAGAGAAAACGTGACTTTGTGACACTAAAAGAGACTGACTTTGCTAAATTTACCAAATTCACCATTTCCATTTGTATCAACTTAACCTATGTACTTTAACTTAAATAAAACATAACTTTGATTTGATCTAAATACCCGCATAAAGAAATATTTGCATATTTATAACACACACATGTCCATCTTGTGGACACGCGCCATTTTACCTCTAACTAAAGTAAAATTTTATATGTACCATTGTGTGAACCTATATTACATTTTGTATAAATACAAATATTGTTCTGTACCTTATGTATGACTTTCCTTTGTATTTAATTGTAGTTATATATAAAATAAATGTACTTTTATGTTAGTAGAATTCACCAATAACCAGATTTGCTCAAGCATAATATGAAGCTGTCTTGTCCCTCCTTCCTTCTTCTACTCTACTCTTACCCCACCATGTTCTTTATATGGCAACACTATGAAACACCATATGTCAACACCATAACACAATACCATATACACCACTGCTCCAATATACCACACAACACAACACCATATTACAAATACACACCATGGAACATTGCAATAAACAATATTTCTCCACAACACCACACCACAACACCATATTACAACACTATACGGCATCATACCACAATACAATATAGAACACTGCCCCATAACACCACACTACACTACACCATGCTACCATAATGCAATAAACAAGTTTCAGTATTCCACACAATACAATACCACAACATTTCCATAACACAATAAACAACACTAATTAACTATACCACATGACATCACACCACAACATGACACACTACAACACAATACACCACATCATAACACCACAACATGACACACTACAACACAGAACAACAGTATTACATCATAATACACCACAACAACAGCAAACATACCGCACCATAACACACAGCACACCACTACCAAACCATAACACATAACCATAACACAAAGAACATCCGTACACACACACATCACATACATACATACACACACACACACACCACATACATCCATATACACACACACACACACACCACATACATACATACATACATACACACACCTAGCACTACATAACACCATAACACACCAACAAAGTACCACATTACAGCATATTAAGGGGAGGCAGTTGGTTTTTCGAGTCCTCCTCCTCCCTCATGTTTAGCCCTATTAGTTATGAGATTTCAAGACATTCGCCCCATTAGTTTGGCGATTTTCAGACCTGTTGCCTCATTTATTTGCCAATATTAAGACCTTTCGTGCCATTTAGGTGTCGATTATTTTCCTGGCGAGCGATAGCGAGCCTGGGTTAAAATTGAAGACAACCCGGATACGAGCCCCATTGATAATTATCAGTGTTCTAGAAGTTTCATGGACGATACTATGTTGGTGTACATGTAATTACCGTCGCAAATTCACTGTAAGTGAAATACGAGAAACTGTTGGATTGTTCACCGATAAACAGGGAACGTGAGCTCTGTTTAGACCGTCGCGTACCCATAAACAGGGAACGTGAGCTGGGTTTAGACCGTCACGCACCCATACACAGGGAACGTGAGCTGGGTTTAGACCGTCGGTTAGTTTTCGGTTAGGTTAGGTTAGGCTAATGTTAAAAATACTAAAATGCGACGGTCCTCGGTATTAAACAACACTGTATATAAACAAAAATAAAATAAAAATAAACTAAAATTAACTAGTAAAAAGGCTGTCGGGGTCTCTTCAATTTTTACCCGAGCCTGTATTTGAAGAGGAATCGGCCCTTGGCTGGAATATTTTTCTACCGAAAAATGTACACATTTATATCGGAGAGGGGTCTTGTGGATATTTTTGTTTAAATTTGATAGAGGTTTAGAGAGCAAACTAAACCCCCTCCTTAAACCATTGAGCCGAACCAGTAAATTATGCTGCACAATACCGTCTGGGCTTCCTTAACACAACACATGAACAACTCTACACAACACCACTCTACAACACCACAATGCTGGTGTATAACACAACCCACTACATTACCACTATGTAACACCAGGCAGCACACCACAATAAACCACTAATAGCACAATATAACACAACCCACTACAACACCACAACACTGTAATACACCACTAACACCACACCAACACAATATAACACAACCCCCTAAAACACCACAACACTGTAATACACCACTAACACCACACCAACACAATATAACACAACCCCCGAAAACACCACACACCGTAATACACCACTAACACCACACCAACACAATATAACACAACCCACTACAACACCACTAACTCCACAACACATCATAACACAACCCACCATAATACAACACCGCAACACAACCCACTACAAAACCATACAACAGCACCACACACAATATAACACAACACGAATAACACCACAACAGAACTAGTACCACACGACACCACTTACACCATTAACTCCTCAGTACCACACCACTAACACCACACCAATAACACCATAAACACCCCAACACCACACCACAGCACCACTAACACCACAACACTAGCACCATACAACACCACTAACACCCCAACATGGGCTGGTCTATCAGAGTGAGAACTGAGCGATCTCTGCCACACCCATAGCTTACTCTGACTGTTCCTTTTACTTATATATTTTCTAGATCTCAAGTGATGGCGTCTCTTCCGTGGATTGACCTCCCAATCTACCAAGATTGGAAGCCAAAGCGTCACATTTTTCCTTTTAACTTTCTCTTCATAATTGCTGAGGGGCACAGGGCCCTGGGTGGGGCTTTGGTTTCCCGGGCGTTTCCGCACCCTCCTCTGCTTCCCGCCATGGAGTGGCTTCGGTCACCCAGGCTTTATTGTGGTCGGTAGGGAGGGTTCTGTGGGGGCGCTCGGCTATGGCCTTGGCCTTGCTCGGGGCCTTGGGGCTGTTCGGCCAGGCAGCTTGGGGAATAACAACAACAACAACAACAACAACAACAACAACAACACCCCAACACCATTAACACCAAACCACCCACACCACACCATTAACACCACAGCAATAACACCATAAACACCACACCACTAACACCACACCACTAACACCACACCACTAACACCACATCACTAACACCACACCACTAACACCACCACCCCATTAACACTACACCACTAATACCGCCACACCATTAACACCACACACCACAGCACTATAGCCACGCTGTTAATAATGTCCAGCACACATTACTCTGCATCAGCCGGGTCCATTCGTTTTTACAACTTACTTCTCACTATTCCTCCACATAGCAGATAATTTGATTTTTATAATTCAACTTCAGAATTCATCTAGGAGGGCACTCGGTAGATAGAGTGCCCTGCCTGCTTTGGATGGTTCTTTATCATTAATATTATAGGCCTAAATTTCCTCTAGATCTAGGTTCCATTAAAAGTTCCGGATCGCTTACTAAATTGAATCACTTCTTCCTTTTTGAAGCCGTGTACCATATTAGTGTTTCCATTCTTTCAGTTATAGGTACTCCAAACTATAATTTAGCAAAATTTATCATCCCTATAGTATCACCATTAACTACAAATGCTTACATGGTAAAAGGCTCCTTTTAATTTGCCAAAGAAATTAGTGAACTCAACATAAATAATTGCACTATGGCCTCATTTGACGTAAAATCATTATTCACTAATATCCCTCTGAACGAACAATTAGCATCTGCACCGAACAGCTATTTGCAAATACTGATATGGTACACGGCTTCAACAAATCTGATTTTTATAAACTTCTCTCTTTATCCGTTAAGGACTCCTATTTTTATGTTCAATGATTCGACATACAAACAAAATGACGGCCTAGCAATGTGAGATCCTCTTACGTAGTTGTAGCTTCGCCAATATATTTTTAATCTATTATAAAACTCAATGGTTAGATAATTGCCCAGTATCTTTTAAACCCCTAATGTACAGACGCTACATAGATGATTTTTTTTACTGTTCAGCTCTCCAGATCATATTTCCCTATTTCTAAACTACCTAAACTCTAAACATAGAATTTACTTGTGAAACAGAACATGACCATAATTTCCATATCTTGACATAAACATAGAGAAAACTGAATCTTCCTTCTCTACATCCATTTATAAGAAACCCACTTTTACTGGACTAATGACCAAATTCAACTCCAATATTCCAATTCAATACAAAAGGAATCTCATTCTTACTCTAGTAACCAGAGCTTACAAAAAAAAAAAATCAACATATTTTTCACTCAACCTGGAATTAGAATATCTAAGAAATACTTTAAAACTCAATGGCTTCCCAACTCAATTCACAGACACCTATATAGGAAAACAATTAACGAAATTACACTCTCCACAACCTAAAGCTCAAACCGCAAAAAGCTAGCGCATGCTAAGCCAGCTAAGGATAGCCCAATAAGGCCGATTAGGCGTATTTCCATTGGGGAGTCCCATTCCTAGGTAGCAAATCGTATAATATACGATATAAAATAAACAAATTAATACGATATTGTTACCCCCAACTCTCATTAAGAATTGTATTTCAATCCTCTATTACCCTATCTCGATGTTTTAGATTTAAGGACCGAATCCCTGATGTACTGCGATCCTCCGTGGTTTATAACTATAAGTGCAGTCGCTGTAATGCGACCTACATTGGTCAAACCAAACGCCATCTTGCGGTTAGGATTGCAGAGCATAAGGGAGTGTCATTTAGGACTGCTGGCTTTCCATTATCGAAGCCCTCCTATTCGGCCATTCGAAACCATTCTGAGGCCTCTGGCCATGTCATTAAGAAGTGTAATTTTTCTATACTTTTCACCACCACCGACAGTGTCACGCGATTCCTAGCAGAGTCCCTTCTCACCCAGGACCTCAAACCATCCCACAGTGCGCACAAGACATCTACTCCACTACTACTGTATGTTTTTAAATTAACTGGTAAGTTATTTATACTTGTATCTTTTAGAAAATAATTTTAATTGTAGGCAACATTAGTTAAATTCTACGTTGTTTCCACACACGTTTACAAATTCAACTTAAATTTATCGCGAACTCTTTACTATACATATTTATTTACCCATACTACTGTTTCAGCTCAAAATTTATATAATACAAATTACATCAAAATCTCACCTCATTATATTCAAATATCCCAATTTTAACTTTGCTTATACACTATATTCTCAAATTAATTTATGTTAACTTCCCTTAGATTGATCTAAGTGATTACCACGCTTTTCGATTCTTATGACTAAAATTACAATTGACCATTACCTATCCCTCAACTATATACGAATCTCTTTTATTCACTGTTTTACAATGTAAACTTAGTTACGTCACTTTACACAACACACAATGATAATCAAAAGTTTCACTACTTTTCGTCTTAGTTTCCCATTCTTTGGTAATTTTAAATGTACATAATTTATTGATAATAACATTTTAAACAACAAATTAGCTACGTGTACTGTACAGTACGTTCATTTAACTTTTAGATCTGATGATGGCTCGTGAAGAGAAGCTGAAAAGTTATCCAATAATGATGTTGTTCCTTACGTTGGCCTTACTATTCCTTATATATATATATATATATATATATATATATATATATATATATATGCAACAAATGAGAACCAATGATACTAGACATAACAGAGGCATTGTGTGTATGTAGAGAGGTAATCAGAGCTAAGTGTTGGAGTCACATGTACAGTACAGTGAGTGACTTGGTAACCTGGCCCGGGACTCTCAAACATGTGTTAAGGGGATATTTTGTGTTTGTTTGCATTTATTTGCTCATTTATTTATTCATATATCTATTATTTTTAGTCTTCATTTCGCCAAACTAAAGGGGCTAAACATGAGGGAGAAGGGGTCCAGATAAAAACAAACAAGCCGTGTGGATGAGGTGAGAGGCACAACAAACCCATGACTTATAACCTTATCCCTTGCCCACGACTTAGGCCGGTATCACACGAGTTTTTATAGTTAACATTCGATGACCAACACTTTTCTGCCAACAATTCTGTAATATTTTGCTCTGGTATCGGAAACTAGACGGATGATGGATGAATTTAGATTACAACAATATTTGATAAGTTGACCTCAGAAGCTGCCAGACCAGTGTTGAGGGATTTTTTTTTGGACAAACTGGATTTTAGGTCACGTATGGGATATGATGTTCTAAATGTATACTATAGCTTTGTATTAGAGTATTAGTCACCACAATATATGTCTTTACCCCTGCATATTAAATTATTTTTCCTTAGACTTTGTGGGTTAAATAAGGGTGATGGCGGCCATCTTGGATCAGCTGAGAACTAATATTTTTCATTTTTGTACCGTAGTTTTAGTAGTTTGTCATATTCTATATCAATACTAACCCTGCGGGGGTTTGGAGGCGGCAGCCCTCAGGCTAGGTTAGGTTGTTAGGTTAGGGTAATGACAAAATATGGTTTTAGGGGGCATGTTTTAATATTGCAAAATAATGGGTAAATATGAATTTCCAGAAGGAAAAACACCTTAAAACACACTAATCAATGAAGAAACTGATGTGAAAAAGGATTATAATACAAAAAACACATACGTGACCTGAAATCCAATTTGACCAAAATGTTCGTGTTTTACCAGCCGTGTCACTTCCTGCTACTGAAGTTCCTTATATCCAGTAAACATAATACAGCCACAATAACATCCATTGAATTTGATCTTAGAATTAGGATCATATGTTTTTCATAATACAAGTTATAATGCTCAATTATGACTTGCAGCTTTAAAATAAAATGTTCTAGTTGATAGGGCTAGTTATGTTAGTTTGTAGTCTTTCAATTACAAGAGAACCTTAAAATTAAAGGTTCGCTATCGCTCGTCATGAAAAAATCGACCCCTAAATGGCACGAAAGGTCACAAAAATTGACAACGAAAAGGGGTGAAAGGTGTTAAAATCGCTAAACTAATAAGCAGAACGTCTTAAAATCTCAAAACTAATGGAGCTAAACACGAGAGAGAAAAGGGTCCAGAAAAACGACCCATACCCCCTTAATACCCCTTTATAATTATATCCTTGATGTTATACAGCAGTGGCGTATATAGGTCCTTGGGAAGGGGGGGGGGGGGGGGGCATAGGGGTGAATCCATTATTTTAAATTTTATATATGGGCGAGCGAAGCGAGCCTCTACAGCGCGCTGTAAGCCCCCCCCAGGATTTTTTTGAAAATCAAGCATTTTTAGGGTCCTTTTGAGGCCTCAGCAGGGATATATTGCACTAATTTGATATTTAATGGTAAAACAATATACAGAAGATTATATATGTTGGCTAAAAAAAAAAAAATCTGTTTGACAAATATTTAATTAGGGAATTCTACAGTATGTATAAAACAACTGCTATAATCTATATAATAATACTATACAATTGTTGATTCATTCATTCCTGGAACTTATGGAAATTGCAATATTACTTTTATATGAAACATTTAAAAAATAAACTAAAACTCGCAAAATGGCATTAATGAGAGAGAGAGAGAGAAAAAAATTAAACTAAAACTCGCAATAATGAAGTTGAGAGAGAGAGAGAGAGAGAGAGAGAGAGAGAGAGAGAGAGAGAGAGAGAGAGCGAGCTTACTTTACTCACTAGTAACAAAACTAGGGACAAAAACTAACAACTAGGGACAAAAGGGGGGGGGGGGGGGCATGGCCGAGTGCCCACTGTTATACAGTGTAGGCCATGATCAGAGGTGGGTTGAACAAAACAGACTCGTAGGAAGGACGAATGAGGTCATGTTGGTGATAAACAGGATAAACTGTCTGGCCAAGAGAGAGAGAGAGAGAGAGAGAGTGAGAACGTGAGGGTGTGAGAGTGAGTGTTTTGTAAGCAGCACTACTACTGTACGAGTATATTGTAATCTGACGAATTAAAGAATTGAATATATCTCAACCATGATCCCCCTCTCTCTCTCTCTCCCTTTCTCTCTCTCTCTCTCTCTCTCTCTCTCTCTCTCTCTATTATATATATATAAATATATATATATATAAATATATACATATATCATATATACATTTTTATATATATACAGTATATATATATATAGTATTATATATATATATATATATATATATATACACAGTATATATATATATATATATATATATATATAATATATATTACTGTATATATACAGAGCGATCCTTAAAATTGGCCATAGGGATTCCATGTATTTCATTATGGTGATAGTAGTAGTGATTATGGTATATATCTTATAATAAAATACATGGGAAATCCCTATGGGCAATTATTTAAGGATCGCTCTGTGTGTATATATATATATATATATATATATATATATATATATATATATTGTTACGTATCTTGATCCTCAAGTGGTTAACTTGATGAATCTAGATAGCACAGAGATATATATTAAGGTATCAGTCAGCTGAAGGCAAAACAAAAGTAAAATCTAATAACATAAATTCCTGTTGTTGCTTCCTTTCCTTTTGGATCATAGGACTTGGTATCCTTTATTGACTGATACTCTTTAATTATGAAAAATACTGAAACTAATTAAAGTCATGTAGTATTTATAAAGAATTATTATTTAACCGAAGCTTAGTAGGCTATGGTTATGAACCGAATAAGTTATAGCTAAAGAAGGACTATTAATTTTATAAAAAGTCTTGAAAGATAATATTAAAGTAAGAATATTTCTGTCTCTTACCCTTTTTGAAATGAATAGATAGTTTTCTTCTATGTCCTTTTATTTATATTTAATGTAATTATTCTTGGTTCTTGTCTTACGTTAATAGTATTATATTATTATTATCATCAGGAGTAATATCAAAGTCACATAAAAAGTTAGATATATATTTAATAATTAGTTAAATTTATTTCTTAACCACGTAACATTGAAGTTTGATTATGAGTAAATAAAGTTACAGGATCGTTTCATAGATTCGATTCAGGTCTCACTCAAATAATATGAAAAGCAAAATATAATATTTTGAAGCAAAAGAATTTTTTCAGCTTAGAAAATCACTAGAAGTAATATTAACACAGCCATGTTAGTCTAAGGCGATATTACTAATAAGAGACAATAGCATCACCGTACTAAGCACCATTAAGCACTGTAAGCTTAATTCAAAGAAAGTGAAAGAACTCGTAAGTATTAATATAAAACAATAGTATTACTTTCATCATAACCCAATTACTTAAAGAGTTGCTTTAGTCCACAAGTTAGTCAACTAAAATAGTTAAGTACATAATAATAGCGTTAACGTTACTTCCCAATCAAATAGTTAAACACATAATAGTAGCGTTCACGTTAATTCCCAATTAAATAGTTAAACACATAATAGTAGCGTTCACGTTAATTCCCAATTAAATAGTTAAACACATTATAGTAGCGTTCACGTTAATTCCCAATTAAATCGTTAAACACATAATAGTAGTGTTCACGTTAATTCCCAATTAAATAGTTAAACACATTATAGTAGCGTTCACGTTAATTCCCAATTAAATCGTTAAACACATAATAGTAGTGTTCACGTTAATTCCCAATTAAATAGTTAACACATTATAGTAGTGCTCACGTTAATTCCCAATTAAACCGTTAAACACATAATAGTAGTGTTCACGTTATTTCCCAATTAAATAGTTAAACTCATTACACACATTAATCTCATCACCTTAATTTCCAATCACATATCTCACTAATCAACATATCGTAAGTGTTACACCGAACACACTTAACACACATTTATATAATCTGACTGACAGTCACAATCCCATTATAATACTTCACCCCGTCTTCCTCCAGCTGCAAGTTCACCTTCCCCAACTCCAAATGAGACTGATTTGAATGCCCACAACTCGGGTCTTATATACCAAACAATGATGGTGTAGGAACGAATCAGGAGGCGGGAGGTGGTGCCTACTCCAATCATAGCTCCTCGAATCACATAACAGGTGTGTCGTCCACTCACAGCTCCTGGCGTCGATCATACGTCATAGCATCGGTCATCGAGGTATGGGGCGAGCTGGTATGGGGCGAGATGGTTTGCCCACTCGCTCGTTCGCTCGCTAGTCTGCTTCACCACTTGGGTAGTTTGGCTCCTTGAACTCTAATTCTAACTCTTAAATTAACATACAGGGCTCCGTATGTCAGAATATATATATATATATATATATATATATATATATATATATATATATATACCGGTCACAATACATATTAAAAAAAACGCGTACCTGAAGGGTTTGTCAATTTTTGGTGATTGACCTCACCAAATGGTCAGATATCAAACTACAGATGTTCTATTTTACAGTTGGACGATCTGGACATGTTTTTTGAGTTTTTTATTTTAGCAATTTCGAGAAGATTTATTATAAGGATGTTATCTATTTTGTACAGTCCATCATTTAGATTCACAGTGTTGTTTTATGATCTGATCAAGGCGGAATTAAATACACACCACCTGCATCATGTTAATGTAATAAGGTGTCATTAACGGCGTCAGTGCTCTCTGAGCTTCCATCATAGTAGTTCTATGACTCTATCTCTTTTGCTTCATCACCACCAACACCATGCCTTCAGCAACCTCTACCTCATAGTTGCTGAAACAGTTAAATGGTTCAATGTGAAGCAGGGATTCGGCTTCATCAACAGAGATGATAATGGAGCCGATATATTCGCCCACAGACACCAAATCTCCTTCCCAAATCAACATCACACAGTGCCCTCTCTCGGCGATGGTGAGAGGGTAACTTCTACCATAAAAAAGGGGAGAAAAGGAGAAGAGGCTACAAATATCAGGGGACCAAATGGAGCTGATGTAAAGGGGCCCAGACACGTCTGGGTGAGGAAAAAGGACGAGGAAATGAGAATGTTTGACTACCCACCAGTAGGTTATGGCCAGCCATCTAGTGACAGATCAGAATGAATTCAGATCGCCGTCACCACGGCCATAGCACTCGCTGGTGGGGACAAAAACGTTACTAAGGGAATACCTCCCAACCCTCCTGGAGGCTAACAACCTCCCTTCCATAAATACCCCAGTGTTCCAGCCCAAAAATGGTGTCTGGCCCCTTGAACTAATATCTACACAAACTTTGGAAAACCTACGAGTCACCCCAAACAACACCTGTCCAAACCACTTAGAAAAACTACTGAAGAAGAAGCCAACCCCTCTAAGCCTAAGTCATCACCAACAACCACCACTGAGGCCAAGAAGGAGTTAACAATGTCGCCATTCATCGAGATCTTCCACCAACAAGCTGTCATCGAACAACACCCTGAAGAGGACGAGGTTGAAGAAGCCCTCTCAACACCTTTACCACCCAAGCAGCCCAAGAACCTGAAGAAGACCAAGAAGAAGATCCAAATCAAGGACAAACCTACTAAAAACTTGGGAAGGCTGCAAGAAAAGATAGAACGCCACCAACACAAACGCCAAAAACCCACATCCCTTGACGAAGACCACCACGAGTACCACCAAGAAGAGGGAGCTGTGGGCTATTAGTACGGGACTCACAGTCGGGCCAGGAGGATAAAATTGGCCTTTAACCCTCTACCCGCACAATAGCCCACAGATCCTGCCTCCCAGTTCTCGACCCAGTGTCTCCTCTGGCGGGGCCGATCATCCTGTTCATCCTGCTATACTTCACTCTCTGAGAACCGTCAGGCAGTCCAGTTAAGCCTGGACACCTTTTTCTCCCACTAAAATTAATTTCATCCAATGGATCCTTGTCCGATCCCCACTTACCACCTAACCCCCTTTCACTACTCTTTCGATTCGATTCGTGACAGAGCCAGACCTTCAAACGGCACGAGCCAGTCAGCATCATCTCTCTGGGGGTACCTCCCCTCTCACCCTATCCCTACAGCCATAACCGGGATTAACGGAATAAAGCAAAAACAGCAAAGAGAAGACGAACAGAGGCTACTGCAAGAATCAAGAGCCGAATTGCTCAATCTCCATACGCTCAGCTACATCCGCAGTATCCCTGGGCCTGTTCACACATTGCACATCTACACCAGCGTTCCCAGACATTACATGGGGTGGGAGGAATCCTGACCGGAGAAGACGAGCTGGCACGATTTTGGTAGCCAGCCTAAGCCGGTAAGAAAACTAGTACAAGCTTGGTGAACCAGTAATAAGAAGAGAGAAGAGGCAACAGAAGAAGAATTATTTTTTAATGGGACCTCTCGGCCCCACAAATGATTATAAAAAGAGAGAAATGAACTGACCTGGCTGTGTGCTATCAAAAATTTATGTTGCCTATATTAGGTGAGCCATATTAAAAGACACAATTTGACAAATGATGAATTATAAATGATGAAGAGTTTTGGTTCAGCTTTCAATTGTTATTAAAGTGAACTACATTTAGCTAGGTTCTAGGTTCTGTTCGGATATATCAATTGGGGAGAGAGTTAGTGAAGTGGGAAAAGTCATTACTGCAGTTTATTAATATTGGATACATGACAATGAGGGACGTTTGTACTGCCGTATTTTGAGTAAAAAAAAAAAGAGAGATAACAGAGTTTTAGTTTCTTAATTGTTGGATACATGGCAATCAGGGATAATTGTCCCACCGTATCTTCAGTTCAATGAATAGGGAGCAATTTATATAATTGATGGGAGACACTAGGATTTTGTCTCTCAGAGTCTAGAAGAAAGGAGGAAATAATTTTGTGGATACATTAATTTAGTTTGATATAGCTCAGGAAAAGCGAATTCAGACGACCCATTTGGAACTATCTTATGTTAAAAATGAAACTGATTATTCATTGCGGAAAATGCATGCATACGTCAAGAATATATTTTCACTAAGATTGGAGTATCCATAAATTGGCTACTCGTTTATTCAGTTTCAATTGAGTGGATATTAGTGCGACCTAAACCAATCGAAGCTATATTAAGTCATATCCTGAATAGCGACTGTAGTAAGAATTCGTTACGGGAATATATATTTTCAAAGAACGAAATTACCCTGCAGCCGTAAGTATTCAAACCTCGGTACTGGTCTGAACTTACGTTAGTCCGAGGTGGGAACCACTAATAGATTAAGGAATAATAATATCTGAGTTTGGAGGTTTATGAAATAAAGTCAGAGTTTATAATTAACTGTCGAATTATTCCAACCCCCGTAGTATTAGGAGAAAATATTATAAACAATTATTATTATAATTTATTACTTGAAGCCTCCCGACATAGGCTTTAGCTAAATCTGTGGATGGCGAGCAGCGAATTCAAGAGGCGCTGGCAGACCATTCCTCACCACCGTAGTTTAAGGGGAGATGGGCCGCTTTTCTGGGCCCCCTTCTCCCTCATGTTTAGCCCCATTAGTTTTCAGATGTTAAGATGGTTGCCCCATTAGTTAGTCGATTTTAAGACCTTTTGCCCAATTTATTCGTCAATATTTAGACCTTTCGTGCTGTTTAGGTGTCGATTTTTTCCCTGGCGAACGATAGTGAGCCTGTAATGTTGGAAGAACCGGCCTTTGGCCGGGAAAATTTTCTACCGAAAAATGAACAAATTAATCTAGAAGGGGGATCTAATGAATGTTTTTGTTTTTTTAAATTTCCTGGAGGTCTAGGGAAGAAACCAGAAAAATAATGAATATATGCAAACATTGCCCAAAAAGTGAACCATCCCCCCTTAAACTAAGTACAGAAACTAAAACTACATTAGGCGTTGCATATTGACAAACATGCCACGAGACGTCAGATACAAGGACAGAATGTAAATCGTCATCAACATACCCAATGAATATATATGACCATTTTGTTTATACCCTCGATTTGTTTACTGTGCTCTGTCACCACCCGCTTCACGTCTGTCATCAACATCCAATAATCGTCTTTCTTGTTTCTGTATACCTTGGCTCATATTTGTATTCCATCTTGAGTTTAGCCAATCCTATTAGCTGTAGTGCAGAAAATATCTTTCCTCGGTTCGTTATATTTTTCATATGCATGATAAATGAAAGATAGTTGATACTTTAATGTAAAATAAATCTTTTTGATGAAAAACAAAAAGGATGCAACCCTCTTCACCAGCTCACTCATCTCTCTTTCTCTCTCTGAAAATGACTGTCATTCAAATGTTAATGATCTGACTTGGCTTTTCACATTCTAGCTTCCTCTCTCTCTACATGTCTGTCTCTATTTATCTCTGTCTCTCTCTCTGAATCTATCTATATATCTGTCTATCTATCTACCTATCCATCTGTCTCACACAACATTGCATACGCCACAAACTATAGACCAAAGCCTACACATGAACACTGAAGCCTACACATGAACACTGAAGCCTACACATGAACACTGAAGCCTACTAATATTCAACCTCTCATGCCTCAAACAACAAAATATTCCTAGTTTGAGCTCTGTCCTTTTACTAATAATATCGCGTTGGATTACAACCTTTTTCTATCATCACATGGAGATATTAAACATTAGTTATTATTTTGTCTATCTCTGGCAGGGTTTGAGTGCAGTGGCCCCCAAATAAGTTTAATGTTATTGCGTTTCAGATGTAATTTTGCCCTGAGTGTGTGTGTGTGTGTGTGTGTGTGTGAGAGAGAGTGAGTGTGTATGTGTGTGAGTGCGAGTGTGTGTGTGTGTGTGTATGTATGTGTGTGTGTGAGAGTGAGTGTGTGTGAGTGTGAGTGTGTGCGTGAGAGAGAGAGAGACTTGAAGTTGAGAGGGTTTAAATATATTACATATACTGTTCACATATATATATGAACAGTATATATAATATATTTACACCCTCTCAACTTCAAGTCTCTCTCTCTCTCACGCACACACTCACACTCACACACACTCACTCTCACACACACACATATATATATATGTGGTTTAATTGATTATTTACTGATTTATATATTCATCCACGTATATAACTATTTATTCTTTATTAATGTTCCCCAGGCACGATTTAAATAAGACTTATCCACATGGACGACGCTCTCATAATTCCTCGCCAGAATTGTCGAGAAAATACTACACAGATACACTCAAATCATTAATAACAAATAATTGGTGATGTGAGGGCAGAAAACAAGTGACGGGATTATTCTTGCCTTGATATTCAGATCCGGCCCCAAGAGCTACGGAAAAATGCACATATATCAAATAATTCACTACCGGCGCTCAAAATATACTGTAGTTCACATTACACGATAATACTGACTGGAAATAACAAAAAACTTATTCACATTTGCCTCATCTGGCGTGTAAAAACAACAAATAAATATATAGTGATAATACTATAAAATACTAATATGAATAAATGATAATACTGAAAATAAATAAATTACAAAAATAATAAATAATAATCTATAATCAAATATAAAACAATACAGATTGATACAGTACATAATTTAACCATATTAGTATTTCTTCAACTCAACAAGTAAGCTCTGGAACTCTCTCCCTCATAAGAACATAAGAAAATGGGAGTCTGCAGAAAGCCGATTGGCCGAAGCAAGGCAGATCCCTGTCCCACACAACCCCAATTCAATTACAAAGCCCAATTATAGGCTCAACACTCTAATACCCTGAGGATCATCTTACCAAAACGGTTAGAGATTAACGCTCAATCTATCTCAATCTATCTCAATCTACCTCAATCTATCTTTCCCTCATCCTATGACTTAAACTGCTTCAAGCTTCGTGTCTCCAGACATTTTGACTCTGATGTACCTTGAATTTGGATCTCTTTCACTTTCTCAGATTAGGGGGGGGGGGACTTGTTACAGGCAGCTTTGCATTTTGTTTCCTTCATACACAGACAGGTAAATGAAAAACAGTAGAATATTCTATGATTGTATTCTATATCACTCGATCGGCTGGTGTATTGGAGCCACAGTATAGGGGTAAAGAACAAACTAAAAGCAAGTCCATTATCTAACAGTTTTTCACCTTCAGTTTGATCGTATTATGTATTTCAGAGGTTCTAGTATATTAAAGTTCTATTTAATACAAGCATAAACAACAATAGCCCATCACAGTAATAAGATACCTTGTAGCGGATTCCAGGCTCCGATACATGTAGCCGGGGGAGGTCGTTGCTTTTTCTGGACCCCCTTCTCCCTCATGTTTAGCCCCCATTAGTTTTGATATTTTAAGACGTTCGCCTATTAGTTTGTCGCTTTTAAGACCTTTCGTCCCATTTCTTTATCCATAGCAAGACCTTTCGTGCCATTTAGGTGTAGATTTTTTTCCTGGCGAATCATAGCGAGCCTGTAATTTTGAAGGAACCAGCCTTCGGCCAGGATAATTTCCTATCGAAAAATTTACAAATTTATCTTGAAGGGGGATCTCAAGGGAAATTTATTAAGCTTGGAGTCTAGGGAGGGAAGTAACACAATAATATATACACAAATAAGTTAACTAATTAATATACCCTATCCTCATAACTGAGATAGGTTTTACCTCTTTGATTCCTACAGATCCTTCCTATGCTTGATAAAATTGTCTAATGACAACTAAAGAAAATGTGACCAAAAACAAAACAACTGAGATAAATTAGAGCATCATTCGGTAGAAAAATGCTCCATAGGCCGGATCCTCCTAAATTGCAGGCTCGCTATTGATCGCCAGGCAACTATCGACACCTTATTTTTGGCACGAAAGGTCTTAAATTTGCCAAAAGAATGAGGCGAAAGGTCTTAAAACAACCAAACTAATGGGGCGAACATTTTAAAATCTGAAAACTAGTGGGGCTAAGCGAGGAAGGGGGTCCAGAATAAAAACATCCCCTTTATATGTCAAACATGATATATAATTTTGAATATATTGTTTGCAAGTAATTAACCCTCTTCAGTGCGATGACGCTTTTTGAAAACGTTAAGTCTGGCTAACAAAAGACGATTTTATGCTGGTTGAGAGGTACTGTACCTATGATATTTAGTTTTTTGTTGTTTTTGCTAATTATTCATCTCTTTAAGTCCTAGAGGTATTTAGCTAGTTAAAATAGGACTTCAGAGGCTATCAACCCTTCTGGATTATTAAGCCAGCACACTGTAAGTCAAGAGTAACGTCACGACTGAAGCCTCTTTTCGAGAACTCCAGTAGATTATTAGTTAAAGCAGATTGTCAAGCGGTAACCAGAATAAGCAGACCAATACGCCATCGCGCTGAAAGGGCAAAGAAAAGAACATTTTACGGAAACTCAGACAATAATAAATATACGTTAATTTGCAGATAATGGACACAAAAATGACACCAATAAAAAAATCCATTAATCCGAATCGGTGATGCGTTTTCAGTAATATTACAAACTAATATTATTGGTTCCCGGAAAAATCAAGCAGTAAACCATTTCAACCAGTCTATCTCAACCAATAGACCTTTTGGAACAGTATACCTTTTCAACCATTATATTTCAACCAGTAGACCTTTTCAACCAATAGAACCTTTTGGAACAGTATACCTTTTCAACCATTATATTTCAACCAGTAGACCTTTTGGAGCAGTATACCTTTTCAACCAATAGACCTTTTGGAACAGTATATCTTTTCAACCATTATATTTCAACCAGTAGACCTTTTCAACCAATAGAACCTTTTGGAACAGTATACCTTTTCAACCATTATATTTCAACCAGTAGACCTTTTGGAACAGTATACCTTTTCAACCAATAGACCTTTTGGAACAGTATATCTTTTCAACCATTATATTTCAACCAGTAGACCTTTTCAACCAATAGACCTTTTGGAACAGTATACCTTTTCAACCATTATATTTCAACCAGTAGACCTTTTCAACCAATAGAACCTTTTGGAACAGTATACCTTTTCAACCATTATATTTCAACCAGTAGACCTTTTCAACCAATAGACCTTTTGGAACAGTAGACCTTTTCAACCATTATATTTCAACCAGTAGACCTTTTTCAACAAGTAAACATTTCGATAAGTAGACCTTTTCAACCAGTAAATTTCAACCGCTAGCCCTTTTCAACCAGTAGACCATTTTAGCCAGTATATCTTATCCAGTGCCAAATTAACTATTATATCTAAAAACACTGTCAAATTAATCATTAGACGATTTCAACTTGTAGATCTCAACCACTGCCAAATCAACAAGTAGACCATTTCAACCAGTATCAAATCAACCAGGACCAACTGAATTTGTGCCAATTTTAAGTCCTAATCTAACAACCTAACTTAACCTAACAGTATTAGTTAAGTTGGCACTGGTTGAAAGCTACTGGTTGAAATGGTGTACAGGTTGATGTAACACTGGTTGAGAGATACTGCTTGACACGGTCTACTGGTTTATTTGACAGTGGTTGAGAACTACTAGTTGAAATGGCCTACTAGTTTATTTGACATTGGTTGAGAGCTACTGGTTGAAATGGTCTACCAGTTGAGTTGTCCGGCCAAACCCATTAATGTTATTACTTACTCTATGGTTATTGGAATGGTAACTATGGCTTTGTTTATGAATTGCCACAATAAGCTCACCAGATTAAAATATCTTCATCACAGTGGAGAGCTTCATAAATCAATAGGCCGAGCGTTATTATTTTCATGTTGTTGCTGTTGTTGTTATTATTATTATTATTATTATTATTATTATTATTATTATTATTTTTATAATAATAATAATAAAACTAATACTAATAATAATAATTAAATTAATAATAGTAATAATAATAACCATAATAATAATAACAATAATAATAATAATAATAATAATAATAATAATAATTAATAACAATATTATTATTATTTATAGTAGTAGTATCTTTATTATTCATATTTTTACTACAGGTATTGTAGGATATCTTTGTTATTAACCCTTACAGCAATATAACTTCTGTTTAGCCTATATATATGCTATCATTAGACGATTCTATAAAACTTAGGAAAGGACCTTTATCAATCAAAAAGGCATTATCTATCCAAATTATCACTGGCTACCTTAGATCATTTATACTCCAAGTTTAATAAAATCGTCTAATAATAGCCAACATAAAGGTAAGAAAGGTAACATGGTATTATAAAAGGGTTGAGGGATAATTGAGATAGTCTATACCTTTTTAATTCCCAAAGTTCCTAAGTTGAGTAAAATCGTCTAATGTGTGTGTGTGAGGTGTATGTGTGTATGGCATCAAGCTACGTGACCATGAGTCGGAGCGGGTGATGGTGAATGGAATCTGATTCTAAATGAAGCCATTATTTTTAAGCTCCTCGGTGGCCTAGTGGTTAAGGTGTTGGAATGCTGCACTACTGGCCTGGGTTTGAGCCCTGGCTGTGTCATATCACAAACATATTAAATAGCCAAAATAATGTGAAGACGTCAAGGTATACTGATAGAGTTAACCTCCTTAACCCTTTGAAGATTATGCCGAATTTTGACAGTATATTCTGATTATCAGTATAGGATTTTATACAGTTTAGGAAGGATCTGTGGGAATTATAAGGGTAAAGACTATCCTAATTATCCCTCTGACTTCCATAATATGTATTCAATTTTATGTAAACACACACACACACAGACACACACCTACACACACACACACAGACACACACACACAGTCGTAGCACACTAAACTATACTTATGAAAAAGGTCATTACAGTGTTCTTAATAATCTACCCTCATAAAGATATATTGGTTTTAATATATCCATCTATTACATGGATAGAAAGGTAAATGACTCAGTATAGGCCTACTCACTTTGTATTATATATATTTTTTGTTTTGCCCTAGGTGGGTCTAAGGGGGGTAAGGGAAGAGGGGGGGGGGGGAGGAAAGAGAAAGGTGAAAATATGAAGGAGAGTATAAGAGTGAAAGTTGCTGTGTTGTTTTGTGTCGGTTATTTTATGTCGTGTGCAAGTGGTGTAGTTTATTTTGTGTGTTTTGTGTATTTGTTTTAGATAGCCTTTTTATACCATTGTTATGTTCTTGAAATTCACAGTAATAATATAAAGACCAATTGTAAATAATAACGATGACGATCTACTTTCTTATCGACTGTGCTGGATAATATTATATTATTGTTATAATTTAGCCCTTTCAAGATCCGATTACGCATTTCTGTTCTGTGTTCTGGCTAATATTAGATGATTAGGAAGGGTATATTGAAGTCAGAGAGATGATTAGGAAGGGTATATTGAAGTCAGAGAGATGATTAGGAAGGGTATATTATACCCTTCCTAATCATCTAATATTATCCCTCTGACTTCCATATACCCTTCCTAATCATCTAATATTAGCCAGAACACAGAACAGAAATGCGTAATCGGATCTTGAAAGGGCTAAATTATAACAATAATATAATATTATCCAGCACAGTCGATAAGAAAGTAGATCGTCATCGTTATTATTTACAATTGGTCTTTATATTATTACTGTGAATTTCAAGAACATAACAATGGTATAAAAAGGCTATCTAAAACAAATACACAAAACACACAAAATAAACTACACCACTTGCACACGACATAAAATAACCGACACAAAACAACACAGCAACTTTCACTCTTATACTCTCCTTCATATTTTCACCTTTCTCTTTCCTCCCCCCCCCCTCTTCCCTTACCCCCCTTAGACCCACCTAGGGCAAAACAAAAAATATATATAATACAAAGTGAGTAGGCCTATACTGAGTCATTTACCTTTCTATCCATGTAATAGATGGATATATTAAAACCAATATATCTTTATGAGGGTAGATTATTAAGAACACTGTAATGACCTTTTTCATAAGTATAGTTTAGTGTGCTACGACTGTGTGTGTGTGTCTGTGTGTGTGTGTGTAGGTGTGTGTCTGTGTGTTTACATAAAATTGAATACAATTAATGTAAAAATAAAATATAAGTTCGATCGGGTTAGTTCACCACGCTGTAAGGTATTGCAGATTCAACACAGTAAACCAATCAAGGGTAGGAAACAAGGTATATAATATATAATCACTGAGTAAATTGATGATAAATTAATTCCCTTATGTATTATTTACCTGATATTTCAATGTCGGAGGTTTGTTTTAAGGGGGGTCACCGGTTTTATTTTTTATCCCTCTCTCCTTTTCTCTCTTTCCCTGGCTTATATCCATTCGGCCTCATTCAGCCAACTGTTTTAAGACGTTTATCCCCATCCAGGTGTCGATTTCTTCCTGGCGAGCGATAGCGAGCAAGCATTGCATGGAGAAATCCGGCTTCGCCGGAGAAATGTTTGTATCAAAAAATGTACAAATTTAGCTTGCTGTCTAAACAAAGATATATATATGCTGGCTCGCTACCGCTCGCCAGGAAAATATTGACACCTGGATGGGGGTAAACGTCTTAAAACAGTAGGCTGAATGGGGCCGAATGGACACAAGCCAAAGAGAGAGGGAGAGAAAGAGAAAACAAAAAAAGCGAGGTGGGCTCCCTTAATCAGTTTGAAGGCTCAGAAAACCCCGTATTTATGACCGCGACTGTACACTCCACGACATACAACGTGGCCTTAAGGGGGAAGGGCTCACTTTTTGGCCGATTTTTGCATGTATTCGTTATTTTTCTAGTTTCCTCCCTAGACCTCCATCAAATTAAACAAACAAAACATTAGATCCCCCTTCTAGATTAATTTGTACATTATTCGGTAGAAAAATGTCCCGGCCGAAGGCCGGTTCTTCCAACATTGCAGGCTCACTATCGTTCGCCAAGGAAAACATCGACACCTAAATACCACGAAAGGTCTAAATATTGACGAAGAAATGCGGCGAAAGGTCTAAAAATCGACTAACTAATGGGGCAAACATCTTACATCTGAAAACTAATGGGGCTAAACATGAGGGAGAAAGTGGTCCAGAAAATCGGCTCATCCCCCCTTAAATTTTCGAAGCTATCTCAAACTGAATCGAACCTTCTCATTATTTATTTACCTGTTATCTACATTTCACAGGAAGGGACTGGAGTTCTCGAAAAGAGGCTCCAGTCCTGACGCTCTTCTTGACTTGCAGTGTGCTGGCTTAATAATCCAGAAGGGTTGATAGCCTCTGAAGTCCTATTTTAACTATATTTCAGAGGTTCGTTTTTTATTGTTCGAAGGTTCGTCTTCATGATTCGTACAGAGCCTTGATTAATTCATAGATTATACAGTCAAGAGCTTAAGTGGCCACGCTCCAATTTGAATCAGTATCGAACACAAACGAGACAATACAATACATTATTATAGTCCAGATATTTCAGTACTTGGCCTTAATGGTTCAAAGATTCGAACTGGTGTAACTTCATATATGCTGAGCACTGTGCCGTCTTCCTAACCAACCCCTGAAAATGTTCTTCCTAACCTTAATAACTTTTAAGGGGGGAAGGGTTTATTTGTCTTTTTATTAATTCATGTGTTATTTTTTTAGTTTCCTCCCTAGACTTCCATCAAGCTTAAAATATCATCCCCCAAGATCCCCCTTCTAGATAAATGTGTACATCTTTCGGTAGAAAAATGTCCCGGCCTTCCTAAATTACAGGTTCGCTATCGCTCGCCAGGAAAAAATCGACACCTAAATGGCACGAAAGGTCTTAATTTTGACATATAAATGGTGCGGAATGTCTTAAAGTCGTCAAACTAATGGGCCGAACGTCTTAATTCTGAAGAAAACAAAAAATGGGGCAATACATGAGGGAGAAGGGGGGGGGGGGGGGGGGGCAGGAAAATCACCCCCCCCCTCCCCTTAAAACCCCTGGTCGATAACACACAACAGTAAAGCCGGTATCACACGAGCGTATTTTCCGCAATATATTTTCCACAACTTCACAACACTGGCAAGTTCTGAAATATACTTTATAGATATCGCTGGCAACTTTGAAAAATACTTTACAGATAACGTTTGCAACTTCTTAAATATGCGTTATATAACACACTCGCAATTTTTGAAATATTATATATATATAAAAAAAAAAAACGCTGGCAACTTCAGAAATATACTTTATGAATAACAGTGCAACTTCTGAAATATACTTTATGAATAACAGTGCAACTTCAGAAATATACTTTATGAATAACAGTGCAACTTCAGAAATATACTTTATGAATAACAGTGCAACTTCAGAAATATACTTTATGAATAACAGTGTGAACTTCAGAAATATACTTTATGAATAACGTGCAACTTCAGAAATATACTTTATGAATAACAGTGCAACTTCAGAAATATACTTTATGAATAACAGTGCAACTTCTGAAATATACTTTATGAATAACAGTGCAACTTCAGAAATATACTTTATGAATAACAGTGCAACTTCTGAAATATACTTTATGAATAACAGTGCAACTTCAGAAATATACTTTATGAATAACAGTGCAACTTCAGAAATATACTTTATGAATAACAGTGCAACTTCTGAAATATACTTTATGAATAACAGTGCAACTTCAGAAATATACTTTATGAATAACAGTGTAACTTCAGAAATATACTTTATGAATAACAATGCAACTTCAGAAATATACTTTATGAATAACTGTAACTTCAGAAATATACTTTATGAATAACAGTGCAACTTCAGAAATATACTTTATGAATAACAGTGTAACTTCAGAAATATACTTTATGAATAACAGTGCAACTTCAGAAATATACTTTATGAATAACAGTGCAACTTCAGAAATATACTTTATGAATAACAGTGTAACTTCAGAAATATACTTTATGAATAACAGTGCAACTTCAGAAATATACTTTATGAATAACAGTGCAACTTCAGAAATATACTTTATGAATAACAGTGCAACTTCAGAAATATACTTTAAAAAATAGCTGGCAACTTCTGAAATATACTTAACAAAAACGGTGGCACTTATAATGATCTACCTACAGTCTAGTGTCCGATAACTGCAAAATAGTTTCCAGAGGTTGCAGGAATAAAGTTACTGGGAATATTAATCTTCTGAATCCACCTTATAAGAGAATTTATCGACAATTTTCTTCATCCCAACTATATTCTGACATTTTAAAGGCTATTTTGCCCTGGTTTGGGTAACTAGGGTGGCGGTAGATCATTATAGCTGACAACATTCACATGCTATTGTGTTTAAAGGGGAGGTATTTTTTTTGTTTTGGACCCCTTTCTCCCTCATATTTAGTCCCATTAGTTTTGAGATTACAGGACGTTCGCCCCATTAGTTTGTCAATTTTAAAACCTTTCCTCCCATTTCCTTATCAATATCTAGACCTTTTTTAGGTGTCGATTTTTTCCTGGCAACCCTGTATTTTTTTCTTCCCAAAATGTACAAATTTATCTTGAATGGGGATGTTGAGGATATTTTTTAAGCTTGATGGAGGTCTAGGGAGAAAACAAAAACAATACTAAATAAATAAATAAATAAACTAATAAATAAACCCTACCCCCTTAAAAACCTGCCAGATCAGAACTAGTTGAAATAAGTAGAAGGAAGAATCGCTCGTGTGATATTGTCTTAAATATAGTTAAAATTATATTTAAGGCCAAACCTTTCTATCCCATAGGTCAAACCTCTTAGTGAATGGTCGTATTACATCTACCCTCCCCTCCCTCACCCCCACAAGGTTGTATTTACACCACCACTTAATTCAGTAACTTAGCACTTTACTTTTCAATCTCTCTCTCTCTCTCTCTGCATGAGTATGTATGACTATTGCGTGTGTGTTACTCATAACGTCACCCACAAACAAACACAAGCACATACCTACACACAAGCTCTTTCTTTCTCTCTAAATATCTACTGTATAAACAGCATATCTCTCTACCTATCTATCTATCTGTCTAACGTACGTTTATGTATTTTGTTTTCTTCTATATTCCAATTACTCCCTCTCGGGCACATTCTGAGAGCCTGTTCATTTAACAGTACATTCAAACGGTGAAACCCGTGAGGTCACGTTCCAGTCTAGGGAGTGAGACATGTGAAGCACTTTGAGATGTAGCCATCCCCCCCCCACTATCTTGCCTTCGCAAGATGAATGGGTCCAGATTGCCCACCCATGGCATGAAGCAGCCCCATCTCTGGAGCTGCTTCACCCCAGTGCTTCACTGTCTCACCGCCTAGACTCGGACCCTCACTCTCAGAATGTCACCTATTGAGCAATGAACTCACTAGGCATTGTCCCCTTGTAGCACATTTTGAAAATGGGAATATTCATACAGTACTATTTAATCAGGGAATACTGAGGGTATATATATATATGTATGTATTTAATCTCTATATATTTATCTATCTATCTACCTCATAATTATTCACTTCCTCCATTCTCATAACTGTGCCCTCACCCTCCCAAATATTAACCCCTTTTTCTATATAACCATTTATACCTCAAAAATAGCATGTCATCTCATTAGTCTAGGCTATCTATCTAACTATCGAATATCTCTAACGATCCCTCAAAATCTACCTATCTATCTGTCTATCCATATAGCTGTCTATCTACCTCACTAATCTCTAGAAAATATCTCTCTCTCTCTCTGACCATCTATATATCTATGTATCTTTTTATACAGAGTATAAACAATCTCTCTATTTCTATCTTTCCATAAGCTTTTCTTTCAATTACTCTCATTCTCACAATCTATCCATCTCTACCTCTCTGACTAATTATATTTCTATATATCTTCTTATATGGATAAGGTATATATAATATTTCTATCTATCTCTTTATATGCCTATTCCCCATTCGCTCTTCTCCACCACTCCTTCCCGTCCTTATATTCTTGTCCTTCTTTCCCCCATTCTATCACCCTAAGCGATTGTCATTAAGTTGGTATGGCATCTCTTCAACACTCTCCTTCCCTTCCTAATCCCCCCCCCCCCCTCTCTCTCTCTCTCTCTCTCTCTCTCTCTCTCGTGTTAACATTACATTACTAAATGGCCTTGACAATGTTGATGAGATGTTTCGTCTCAATATCAGTTCAACACGTAACCATGGCCGGAAGATACCTTTGAAGAGGTATAGCACTAGCTTAAGTGGTAGTTGTTCACATATGAATATGTTCTACAAGAAACTAGCTTCCCTCAGAACTAGTAATTGACGACTTGCAAATTTCGGGCTATAAGGAAGTTGGAGCTATAAGTATTGATATTTAGCCGAATTAACTTGTACAATACGTTTGTAGTGCATATATAAACACATAAATACAATTCAACATACTTTCTATCCATCAAAATCTCGCATAAGTTTGGTAGTTTCTGCTATACAGTATATCGATGTATACAGCTCCAACTTCCATATAGCCCGAAACTCAGAACTTGTATTTAGTTTTGCAATAGAATATAGCAATGAGTGCGCGGCATTGTCCAATAAATGTTCTCACGTACTGTCTCCTTGGAATGGATGAAAAGCTCTATGAGATACTAATTACTCCTCAAAACTTCTTTCTCTCCCTCTCTCTCTCTCTCGTAAAACGACTGTCATTCGGATGTTAATGCCTTGTCCTCCCGTTCTAGCTTCATCCCAAACCATCTGTCTCTCTCTCTCTCTCTCTCTCTCTCTCTCTCAACTGTACACATAAAGTCGATCAACAGGTCTAGCGACCCCTCGAGGTTGCTTGCCCTCTAAATCACTGCTGTTCCAAGTGTCCAACAGTGGCTTAGAGTTGGTAAGAGACAATTGGAAAGGGAAGTACTGCCCTAAGACTAATGTCCCTGGCAGGGTCAGGAGATGCTAGTAAGGGACAAGTTGGGTTAATAACATAACACAGCAGTAAGTGATCCTTCATGTATCTGAAGACAAAAAAGTATAATGTTAATTATAGTTATATTTATACATGTAGTGATCATCGATGTATCTGAGAAATAAGGAGACAAAATAAAGTTATTCATTTACAAATGCTGTCAGTCGCAGGCTTATGGCAAAGTTTTTGTCCATGCGATGTTTAAAGGAATCAACGGTGCTGCAGTCTATAACATCTTGAGCCCATTCCACAAGTTCATAACTCGATTGAAGACAACATTCTTAGACACATGTGATTTAAAAGATTTACCAATGATTTTGCAACCATTTCCCCGCGTGCTCAAGTTAGGGAATAACGTGACTCTATGGCTATGGGAGTTTAAGCTTGTGTACTGTGTATGTATGTGAATGTATTATTTTAGTGTCTCTGTATATAGCCGTTAAATTCTCCATGTATGTGTACAGTATAATATCTTTACCTTCCAAATTAATGTAGCTGTATAAGTATGCGAATACTGTGAATCTGTACACATTGGTGTGTGTGTGTGTAATGGTGTGTGTGTGTGTGTGTGTCTGTGTGTGTGTGTGTGTGTGTGCCCCTTTTCATTATCTACGCATGTACCGTACATGTAATGTACATTTTTTTTTTTTGCCATCATTGCAGGGAAGGTATATAAATACTGTATGTGCATAAGATGAATTTATGTTCCTCTTGTATCCATACATATTAGTAAACAATTTGTATTTCTCTAATCGTACAGTACTCTCAACATATTTTTGTCCAATGTTTTATATATATAATCATCTGTAGATTTAATGTATGGTAAATATTGGACTTTTGATTTTTGTGCAGTTCGAGTAATACTAGGTGCCTTAAGGTGTGTCACTCTCATAAGGCTCAGCCATATAGTTTTTTTCTCTTGTAACATACAACTATTGTAAGCCACAGGCTAAATAAAATAATCTGAATCTGAATCTGAATCTATCTGTAATTTGATTGGTCGATCGTAAAGTACTTATTACAGTTTATGTTGTCGATGTTAATGATTTTGAAGATTTGAAATAGATCACCTCTTAATCTGTGCTGGGTTAAAGGAAATATATTTAATTCTCTAAGACACTCTTTGTATGGTTTGTTTTTTAGATTGGGTATCATTTTGGTAACTACGTTGAACTCCTTCAAGTTTATCAATATTTTGTTGGTAGTATGGGCACCAGAATTGAACACAATATTCCAGAAGAGAATGGACTAAGGAATTGTAAAGAGTGAGGATTACATCTTTGGATTTATGCTCAAATTATTTAAAGCCAATTATTTTGTTTGCCTTCTTAACAACTTCTGTACATTGTTGACTGGGTTACACTCTTAAGCTGATTGCCATTCACTGAGTAGTTTGCTTTATCATTGTGGGTCCCGATAAGGAGTACTTTACATTTATCCGCATTAAAACTCATTCGACATATTTAAGCGCAACATGACAGCTTATCTAGGTTATTTTGCATATCTTCTACATGTTCATTTGAGAGTACGGTATTTGCAATTATTTTATCGACTGCAAATTTTGAGATTGTGTAGGCGAGGCCCTCGGCTATGTCGTTTATATAAACTAGGAAGTGAATTGGTCCTAGAACTGATCCCTAGGGTACCCCACTAGTTACATTGGCTCATTTGGTGCATTACCGTTTATGACTACCCTTTGCTTTCTTTCACTGAGCCAATTTTCTATCCATCTCAACACTCCGCCATATATTCCATGCGTTTTTAATTTTATCAATAAACTTTTGTGGAGTACTTTGTCAAAGGCCTTTTGAAAATCAAGGTATATAATATGTACAGCTTCACTCTCGTCACATAGGTTGAGGATATTGTAAAAGTCTAAGAGGTTCGCCAAGCAGGAACGTTTGTTACGGAAGCCATGTTGAGTATCTTTGAGTATGCTGTTTGTTACGGAAGCCATGTTGAGTATCTTTGAGTATGCTGTTTGTTACGGAAGCCATGTTGAGTATCTTTGAGTATGCTGTTTGTTACGGAAGCCATGTTGAGTATCTTTGAGTATGCTGTTTGTTACGGAAGCCATGTTGAGTATCTTTGAGTGTGCTGTTTGTTACGGAAGCCATGTTGAGTATCTTTGAGTATGCTGTTTGTTACGGAAGCCATGTTGAGTATCTTTGAGTATGCTGTTTGTTACGGAAGCCATGTTGAGTATCTTTGAGTATGCTGTTTGTTACGGAAGCCATGTTGAGTATCTTTGAGTATGCTGTTTGTTACGGAAGCCATGTTGAGTATCTTTGAGTATGCTGTTTTTCTCTAAGTGATTTATAAGTCTGTCTCTTATGAGTGTTTCTTGCATTTTACAGACAAGTGAGGTTAGGCTTATTGGACAATAGTCACTAGGTAAAGATTTGCTGCCTCTCTTAAATATCGGTGATACGTTAGCGAGCTTCCAGTCATCAGGCTTATTCCCGGACTGCAAACATTTATTTAAAAGCAGTATCAGTGGTTTGGAGAGCTCACATTTAGCTTCTTTTAGAACTTTAGGTGAGATTGTGACGGGTCCAGATTTATTTAACTTGAGTTTCTCCAAATATTTCAATACTTCTTTCTCTGTAATGCTGATATTGCTGAAGCAAAAAAGGTATTGGGGGGGCATTACTCATCAGTTCTTCGTCTTTGGTGCAATCTCCGTTCTCATCTAATAAGGGTCCAATAGTTGAAGTAACTACTTTTTTCTTTTTGATGTAACTATAGAATTATTTTGGATTTGTTTGACTTTGATTCGCAATATGTAACTCCAGGGTCTTTTTACTTTGTTTAATTAACTTTTTGGCTTTACGTCGTAAATCTATGAATTTTACTCGTCATTTGTAATTTTCTGAGGCTTTATATCTATCATGAGCGTTTTTCTTCGCAAGCAAACAGTCTGCAATCTGTGTATTCCACCATTTAGGCTTATTATTATGGACTGAACAGGTTTTTCGATGGTACAAAGGAGTACAAAGGAAATCAAGCAACAACAGGTCTAGTGACCCTTCTAGGTTGCTTGTCCTCCAAAACACTGAGGATCAAGTGTCCAAACAGTGGTTTAGAGTGGGTAAGGGAACATTGGAAAGGGAACTACTGCCCTGCCACTAACGTGGCAGGACTAGGAAGTTAGTAGGGGACATATGGGTTAGTAACTGAGGGGAGGATAAAGTTATTCATTTACAAACGCAGTCAGTCGCGGGTTTGATGCGAGATATTTGTCTAGGCGGAATTTAAATGAATCAACGGTGCTGCAGTCTATAACGTCTCGGGGAAGCCCATTCCACAAGTTGATAACTCGATTGAAGAAGAAATTCTTAGATTCGTGCGAGTTAAAAGATTTACCAATAATTTTGCAACCGTTTCCCCGCGTGTAATTAGATTGGTCGATAGTGAAGTACTTACTACAGTTCATATTGTCGATGCCTTTGATGATTTTGAACACTTGAATTAAGTCGCCTCTTAATCTGCGCTGGGTTAAAGGAAATAGATTTAATTCTCTAAGAAGCTCTTCGTATGGTTTGTTCTTTAGGCTAGGTATCATTTTGGTAACTCTACGTTGAACTCGTTCTAGCTTGTTTATATCTTTTTGGTAATAAGGGCACCAGGATTGAACGCAGTATTCCAGAAGAGGGCGGACTAAGGAATTGTAAAGGGTTAGGATAACTTCTTTGGATTTATGCTCAAATGACCTGCCTATAAAGCCAATTATTTTGTTTGCCTTCTTAACAACTTCTGAACATTGTTGACTCGGTTTTAGGTTACTCGATATTGTTACTCCCAGATCAGTTTCTCTGTTTACATTCTTAAGCTGAGTGCCATTCATCGAATAGTTTGCTTTCTCATTTAGGTATCCGACATGTAGTACTTTACATTTATCCGCATTGAAACTCATTTGCCAAATTTGGGCCCAACATGACAATTTATCTAGATTGTGTTGCATATCGTCAACTTGTTCTTTTGAGAGTACGCTATTTGCAATTTTTGTATCGTCAGCAAATTTTGAGATTGTGCAGGTGAGACCCTCATCTATGTCGTTGATGTAAATTAGAAAGAGAATTGGTCCTAGTACCGATCCCTGGGGTACCCCGCTACTTACATTGGTCCATTTAGATGCCTTACCGTTTATGACTACCCTTTGCTTTCTGTTGCTGAGCCAATTTTCTATCCATTTCAACACACCGTCTTGCATGCGCTTTTAGTTTTAGCAGTAAACGTTTGTGGGGAACTTTGTCAAAGGCCTTTTGAAAATCAAGGTATATAATATCTACAGCTTTACTCTCATCGTAGAGGTTGAGGATATCGTGGAAGAAGTCTAAGAGGTTTGTTAAACAGGAACGTTTTTTACGAAAGCCGTGTTGAGTATCTTTAAGTATGTTATTTTCCTCTAAGTGATTTACGAGTCTGTCTCGTATGACCGTTTCTAGCATTTTACATACAACTGAGGTTAAGCTAATTGGACGATAGTTACTGGGTAGGGATTTGCTGCCTTTTTTTGAATATCGGTGTTACGTTGGCTAGCTTCCACTGATCAGGCATAGTTCCAGACTGCAAGGATTTATTGAATAGTTATGTCAGTGGTTTGGAGAGCTCATTCTTAGCTTCCTTTAGAACTCTAGGCGAGATTGTATCAGGTCCTGGCGTTTTATTTACCTTGAGTTTATCTAAACAATTCAATACTTCTCTCTCTGTAACGGTGATATTGCTTAGAACATCTGAATTATCAATCTGAATCGGGGATGGTGTAGGGATATCACTGAGGTCTTCTGTTGTAAAAACTGATGCAAAGAAGGTATTGAGGGCATTACTCATTTGTACTTCGTCTTTGGTGTATTCTCCTTTTTCATCGACTAACGGTCCAACAGTTGAAGTAACTACTTTTTTCTTTCTGATATAACTATAGAATTCTTTCGGGTTTGTTTTACTTTGATTCGCAATATGTAACTCTAAGGTCTTTTTACTTTGCTTAATTAACTTTTTGGCTTTGCGTCGTAGCTCTACAAATTTCACCCGTTCTTCGTCATTTTGTGAGGATTTTAATCTATCATTAGCAAATTTTTTAGCAAGCAGGCAGTTTGAAATATCTTTATTCCACCATTTGGGCTTATTATTATGGCCTGGACGCCGTATTTTCGATGGTATGCAGTCTTGCACTGCTTTTAGGTAAGTGGTTTCGAATAACTTCCAAGATGTATTTATGTCGTTATTGTTAATTAAAAAGCTCCAGTCAGTTTCTTTAAACATAGCTCTAAGTTTATGGAAGTTTGCTTTCTTGAAATTAGGGACTTTTTCGATGCTACTATTTGGTTCGTTACTAGTAAACTTTAAAGTGAAAGTTATCGTACGATGGTCGCTGTTACTGAATTCATCACCAACATTCAAATTCTCTATCAATTCTTCTTTTGTTGCAAGTACAATGTCAAGAACGTTATTACCACGGGTCGGCATTCGAACAAATTGATAAAGCGAACTCTCTTGCAAGTTCGTATACAAGTCATGTCCGGAGTGTGAAGTAAGAGTATCGCCCCACTTGGTCACAGGTAAATTAAAGTCGCCAAAAATTACGGTATCTTGTGAGTTACTTACATCTGCAATTTGTTCGTAAATTTCTCGGTCAGTTTGCACTGATTGAGCTGGAGGTCTGTATATTAACGCAAGTATTATTTTTGTACCTTTATTATTCTTTATTAGCACAAAAGATGTGTCGACGTTCACAATTTGAGGTTTTGACACGAGGGTCGGGTTAAGACTTTCTTTGATATAAAATAAAACGCCACCTCCATTTTTATTTATTCGGCTGTTCTCAAACATTACATAACCGGGAAGTGAATACTCTGCTAAAAAGTCTCTATCTTGTGTATTGAGCCAAGATTCTGTTATGCCAATCACATCATAATTTTCTGTAAACACTAGTTCCTCTAAATCTGAAAATTTATTGCGTATGCTACGAGCGTTTGCATAGAAAACCTTTAAAGTTGCGGTTTTAGAACTCGCAGATCGTTCTTTCATCGAATTTTTGGTTCTGGTCGGATCTACATTTACATTCATGGCTGTCCTCGGTGCATGGTATGCACGCTTGCACCACTTTTAAGTGAGTGATAGTGAAAAATTCCCATGATTATTGTATGTCATTATTGTTAATCAAGGCGCTCCAATCAGTTTCTCTCAGTATTGTTCTGAGCTTACGAAAGTTATTATTTTTTTTTAAATTTGGGACTTTCTCATTGCTGCTATTTGATTCATTACTGTCAAGCTTTATACTGAAACTAATCCTTCGATGATGGTCGCTGTTACTGAATTTTTCACCAACATTCAAACTCTCTACCAAGTCTTCTTTGGTTGCAAGTACAAGGTCAAGCACATTATTACCATGGGTCAGAGATTGGACAAAATGAAAACGTGAACTTTCTTACAAGTTGACATAGAGGTAATGTCCAGAATGAGCAGTAAGCATATCGGGGCACTTAGTTACTGGTAAATTAAAGTCACCAAGAATGACTGAATCTTGAATGTTACATATTTCTGAATTTTGTTTGTAAATCTCTTGGTAAGTTTGCACTGATTGAGCTGGAGGTCTGTATATTAAAGCTAGTGTTATTTTAGTTCCCTGATTATTTTTCAAGAGTACATAAGATATATGGACATTCACAATTTGAGGTTTTGACATTAGGACGGGATTAAGACTTTCTATGATATAATACAGAACGCCTCATTCATTTTTATTGATTCAACTTTTCTCAAGCATTGTATAACTGGGAAGTGTAAATTCTGCTAAAAAATCTCTGTCTTCCGTATTTAACCAAGATTCTGTAATACCGATTATATCATAATTTTCCGTAAAAACAATTTCCTGTAGATCCGAAAATGTACTGCGTATGCTATGAGCATTTGCATAGAACACCTTTAGAGAAGTAGGGTTAAAGGCCGCGTCATACAGAGGTCGACCGTGACCCGACAGTAACCCGAAGGCAATGACTTGCACTTTTCACCAGAATTCACCCGAAGTCCCCGAATGAGACTCGTACCCCGACTATGACTAGAAAGCAATTCGAATGCGTCTCGAATACGAGTCGATGTTATCCCGTATATTACTCGAAAATAACCAGAAGTTGAACGGAATTGAATCGACTATGAGTCGAAAGCTAATCGACGGTGACCCGAGTAGCCGATACCAACCCGAGTTAAAACTGAATCACACCCGAAGTAACCCGACTTAAAACTGAATGAAAACCGAACCCCACCCGAAGTCAGGAACCCAACCGGAATGAAACCACTCCAAGCCGTTCCAACTGCACACAGGACTGCTTCACGTGGTTCCGATCATCGGCTCGCGTTCGGGTTTGATTCGACTTGGCTTCGACTAGCCTTCGACTTACATTCTAGTCATTCGGATCACGATCGAGTAATCATCGAGTCTAATTAGAAATGTCGGACATGCATCGAGTAATTTTCTAGTAGTATTCGGGTATCCATCCAGTCATCATCCTGAAATTCGGGTCAGCATCGAGTAACAGTTGACTTTCGAACAAGTTTATGTAGGAATTTTCCACTGAGCATCGAGTCTAATTCGGGTTACGGTCTACATCATCGGGTCTAAGTCCACTTAGGTTCGATCAATTCTGGTATGAATCGGGTTACATTTTTTGACTCGAAAGTGACCCGAATAGGTCGAATGCGATCAGAATATGGTAGAATGTAAGCCGAATACGACTCGAATGTAAATCGAAGGTGACTCGAGGATTTTATAACGGTTTTTTGACCCGAACGCACTCGAGGATTTCCCAAAAGTTAACGCATACACTAACTTTTGGCCGACTCACCCGAACATTCGGGTGATGACCAGAGCATGACTCGAACATACAAGAATCATACCCGATGTCGCCCGATTATCGGGCCGAATACACTCGAACCGCAAAAATGTTTTTTTGAAAGTCATTGCCTTCGGGTTACTGTCGGGTCGCGGTCGACCTCTGTATGACGCGGCCTTAAATCAAATTGACTGCACATTTTCCAAGTTTCTGGTTCTCGTGAGATCTACACTGCCCTTCCTAGCTGCACGGATCGACCCCGTTTTTTGTCCGAAAATCCTTTACTGCATCATTTACCAAAACGTACTACACCTACCTGGTTCAGATAAACGATAATGATCAATGTACTGTATTGATCTTATTAAAATACAGCGAAAACGCCCGCAAGAGACATCGCCCATACCCCAGAAGAAGGCGAAGGCGAATACTCCAAGCCGACGAGTCGTGGCGCTGGATCAAGTCACACTGGACCAAGGATGAAAGAACTCACCAACGAGTCAACGCCCCAACACACCAGGCCGGAACATCAAACCTAATACCCCCACAAAGAGGAGGGTATTATTTAGCCAGCCATTCTGAAGCCAGTTGTACTCACTTCCTTGCAATTGTATTTTCTTTTAAGTAATGTTATCATAATCCTGTATACCCAAAAATAAACAAACGTTATGATCACCCATGTATTCTGTGTTTTCTGTTCTCCCCAACTCACAATATAATCAGGGGAGAATTGAGAAATAGTAATTAAGAGAAAATGCGTATCTTCACTACAGAAGAAATCAATGCCAGATGAAACCATTATATGCCTGTATGAACACTATGTTATGCAATAAGATGAGAACCCATACTTCAATAGATCCTGGAACCTTGTTTTTCCACACATATATACACATGCCTTTTTTTGACACTCTTCAACTAGTTTACTAGTCACACAAACCACACATGCTTCTTTCTATATAAGAATCCCCTGTAATCTTCGTCCCCAAGTAAAATAACGCGGGAGATCTGCCGCTCCCGCGCACCGAGAGGGGGTGCTCCTGACGTTTAAATACCTGGTGTACACACAGGCCTACCAACACGAACCGGGAAGGTTAGATACGTACACACACCTGCAGACACCACCATGCTGAGAGAGATTTACATATTCTTATGCCTAAAATTACTGACAACCAAGATCAGTAGTAAAATCCACCCACCACCACCACAAGAGGGAGGAAGAAAGAATAACGCTGTCTCACACGCATCGTAGCCCTCAACTGTCCGGTGCACACGACACACCTTCAATGCACCCGACACCACCAATCCTCCCTGAGAACCCAAAACTCGGAATTCCTTCACTTCACTCATTATTATTGTTTTTCAGAGTTCTATTAAAGTGACCCCAACCCCCTATGATTTTATAATTTAACCTTGATGAAGTAGCCTACTCTAGGGCCATAAATTGACCTTACTCATCACACCACCACCGAGTATTGACCTTCTATTGAATAGACCCTGACCAACAGTGTAAGAAGGGTTCAAGAACCCCATCTAGGATAACTCTCCATGCCCTTACCATCCTAGAGGTACCACAAGAGTGCACTCAGTAATCCGCAATACCAGTTCAGGATTTCTGAGGAAAGTCAAGCCATTGTTGAGGCTTCAAAAGTACTGGCTTGCCAACTTACGAAAACTTAAGATTGCTCTCCATTCAGTTGGACTGACCGGCCTGCCGTAAAGTCCAGATACTGTCTGTAAAACCCTATACTAGGGATCCTTGTTAGACCCGGGCCTGCCTAGCTAACGTGGAGATCCTACTTAGGCGATTACTAGTTAGTCTAGTGAAGAATGTGTACGGCCTGCCGATATTTCTTCTTAGACTACAAGTCCCCGTTAACCGAGTTCTGTCCCAGGTACTCTGTCTTCGTCTGGCATGTCAGAGAGACACACCTATACTGAGACAGTAACCCACAAACCCTATGCTAGGGATCCTTGTTAGACCCGGGCCTGCCTAGCTAACGTGGAGATCCTACTTAGGCGGTTACTAGCTAGTCTAGGGGGAAAAGTGTACGGCCTGCCGAAGCTTTCTCCTCAGACTATAAGTTATCGACAGCTGTGGCCTGTCACAATAACTCTGTCTCTGTCTGGCCTGCCAGAGGGACATATAGCTATTCTGAGAGGAACACCTTTCCTTCCGAGTTGGGAAAGTAGGATACCGGCCTGCCGCCCCTGCTTGTCCATCTTGTAAGGAAAGCCCACAACAGCACCATCTTTAAAAGAAGTTGAGTTAACGGCTTGCCGTCCTCAATATTCTCTAGAGTGGGAAGGTACCAGTGTCCTGATATAAGAACTCTGTTGATGGCTGGCATGCCAGCGTTAACATAGTCTCAGTTATCAGGCTTCACTTTACCTCGTAAAAAATAGAGAGACTCCGGCCTGCCGCCCTCTCTGCGTTTTATGGAGTCCAAGTGAACACTCGTACAAAAGTGTCCTTGTCGAGGAACTTTGTCATTGTTCGGCCTGCCGACGTGACATAGGCTCCACCGCGAGGTTACATTTTCTATGGTGAAAAGTAGAGAGACTACAGCGTGCCACCCTCTCTATTATTTACTATTTAAAGTGGACACTGCCACTCGGCACAGGTAGTCTCAAGCCTCTGAGACCGCTGTGTTAGAGACAGGGCTTGGCGAGATACCCTCACGGGCACTCTGCAGAGACAAGTCCTTGGTGCACTGAGTCTGTGGCATCCCATATGACTGTGTAACTTAAAGGTTTAAACACCGCCCCGGGTCCGCCGAACCTCTCATAAAGATCAGTTCAGACAGTAATATTACTCCAACTGAAATTACTGCGTTCGTCCGATATCGACCACATAAGACTCGATATTTAAGATCCTAGTCCGAGAGTACCTTAACAGGACTTCATCAACGGTTGATATACTGATCAGAACAGTTGAGTAGTTTCTCCTACCTCTGAAATACTCGCGTTAGTTCGGTATGGTGCCCAACAGTAATTCGCCAGACGGTTACTATATGTTACGGAGCCATACTTAAGATCTCAAGCCCAATCAACCAATCTGTAACTACTTCACACAGCCGGCCCCCCTAGACGGCCTACAGGGAAGCAATTAACAAGAACCAATCACCTCCAGAAGTGTTCACCAGAGACATCCATCGAGAAGTTATCACGCCGGGAGAACAAGAGAAGAAGATAGAGTGACAGCAAGTAGGAAAAATGTAGAGTGAATGAAATAAGCAGAGTTCCCCTAAAAGTGACTTAAACACGTATAAATCCACACCAGTGTTAATAATCGGGTCCTAAAACTACGAGTCGTACCCCCATACAGTGCGAGTGATACGGATTAATAATCTGCCATCCATCAGTGAATCAATCTTGAATTAATACAATTTTAACCTACTTTCGAGGTGTCAGCGACTCTACCTAAATTTACCAAAGTGCTAGAAAATATTTCAGAGTCTACCATTGGCTCCCCATTTTCTATACAACTCAGCTGCATACCTATTGGGGTTACTTGACCTTGAACTTTTACCACCGCGACATTCCTGAAAGAAAGCGACAGTGGTCACTCCACTCATAGAAACACTTCTCCCTCGTCCAACCCAGCGTCTCAGAAACTCTCTCGAAGATTTAGTGAAGTTGGTCAACAATACGTGCTCCCTATCTAGCTCCGCAACTGTGTTAGGAGTCAGTGATAAAATTAAGTGCTATTCCCTGGCAGTAATACGCGTCCTACGTTCTCCGTTCCAGATTATTTCTCCAATATAGTGCAAGAGAAATAAAGCTGTATTATTAAACCATATCTTGTGATATACTTATCCTCTGTTTTCCTTTCATTTTATATGTACGTATTTGAACTTGGAAGTCCCAGTGGAGTAGAACTCACCATATCCAATTGTTAATCCTGCATAAAATCAGGGCATAACACTTATGATAAGTAAAATTGGCCCATGTTGCACATGGCTCATACATTGATATTTTGTGGCCAATTGTAAACCGAGTTATTGTATCACAAAATTAATAATAATTGTTTCAAAATGTATTATTGTCTACCCACTTCCACCCTGTGGGGCGGTAAATATCTCTCTCGCTCTCGCTCTCGCTCTCGCTCTCGCTCTCGCTCTCGCTCTCACTCTCATTCTCTCTCTGTCTGTCTTTTATGTTTGCCCAGCAATTCTATTTTTTTAAACATTTGTTGTCAGCTTCTCAATCTCCAGTAGATTATGGTCCAGATTACCTTAAGGGGAGACTGGCCGTTTGTTTGGTCCATTAATTCATTTATTCATATATTTTTTTAGTTTCCTCCCTAAACCTCCATCAAGCTTAAAAAACTACCCCCTAGACCCCCCTTCGGTAGAAAAATGTCCCGGCCGAAGACCGGTTCCTCTTAAAATTGCAGGCTCGCTATCGCACGCCAGGAATTAATCGACACCTAAATGGCACGAAAGGACTTAAAATTGACAACGAAATGGGGCGAAAGGTGTTAAAATCGCCAAACTAATGGGCGTTCGCGAACGTCTTATAATCTCAAAACTAGTGGGGCTAAACATTAGGGAGAAGGGGGTCCAGAAAAACGGTATGCCTCCCCTTAATGGGATTGGAGTGTCTGTGTCATCGGTAATTTCTGGAGTTTCTCTTTATCTCTCTCTCTCTCTTTCTCATTAGTCTACTGATAAGAAAACCTGGCAGAAAAGAACACTGTTTTCAGTTGAAAAGAGCAAAGAAAAAAAGAAGAAAAAATAGTGAGGGTATACATGACATTCCCTTTCCACTTCTAACAAATTTTGCAAGGTTATTCACTTCTAACTGTTTTTATGTACGGCAAATTGCCGGAGGGCAACGGAGGGCGGGGAGAGAACCTTCATCTTTGCTACTCTTTACTTCCACTTTCCCTTACTCTTAGGGTTGCTATCTCTACTAAGATTAAGTCCTGGCCACCTCGCAGGGATCGTAAGATCTGTGTGGCCAGTGTAACTATGTAAATCTATGTAAATAGCTCTCTCTCTCAATAATCCCAACCATTTGAAGGACGGTGACAATTTGTGGTCAGCGTGATTGGCATGTCTCCCCCCCCCCCCCCCCACACACACACACACACTCCCTCCCACCCATTTAACCCTTTCAAGATCCGATAAGGCATTTCTTTTCTGTTTTCTGGCTATGATTAGAGGGGTTTTCCTTAGATTAGGAAGGGTCTAGGGAAATCAGAGGGATAATTGACCTTTACCGATCCGATTACTCATTTCTTTTTTGTTTTCTGGGTATATTTCGAGGACTTTATTTAGATTTAGAAGGGTACATGGAAGTTAGAGGGTTAAGTGAGATAGTATTTACCCTTACTGTTTTCTGGCTATTATTAGATGATTGTATTTTGATTAGGAATAGTATATAGAAATCAGAAGGTTAATTGAGTTAGTCTTTACCCTTATAATTCCCACAGATTCTTCCTCAACTGTATACAATCGTCTAATGCTAGCCAGAAGAAACTGCTAAAACGCGTCATGATCCTCAGTTGGTTAATCTCTCCCTTCCAAATAATATCGTCTGGGTGTGGATAAACTTATACCCGTTCAGCACGATGTCGTAATGTCATCCTTTTCTGGTTACCATTAGACAATTTGTTTTTAGCTTATAATCTCCCTCTAGGACTCAGAGGGGTTAAGGGGGGGATGGGCGTACATTTTTCGATGGAAAATTGTCTCGGCCGAAGGCCGATTTTTCTTAAATTACAGGCTCGCTATCGCTCGCCAGGAAAGAATTGACACCTAAATGACATGAACAGTCTTAATATTGTAAAATATATGGAGCGAAAGATCTTAAAATAGCCAAACTAATGGGGCAACCGTCATAAAATCTGAAAACTAATAGGGTTAAACATGAGGAAGAAGGGGGACCAGAAAAACGACCCATCTCCCCTTATTAAACCCTCTGGATATCATAGGTCCTTATTAAACTGCACAAAATCGTATATTTTAGCCAGAATCCAAGGTAAAAGGCGTCCTTGTGATGAGAGGGGGCTAAATTAACATATCACCTCCTACTCCTAAATTAAGGGGGGTCACCTGCTCTTTGTATCTTTCTCTCCTTTTCTCTCTTTCTCTGGCTTGTATCCCTTCAGCCCCATTCAGCCAAACTGTTTTAAGACGTTTATCCCCATCCAGGTGTCGATTTCTTCCTGGCGAGCGATAGCGAGCCAGCATTGTATGGAGAAATCCAGCTACGCCGGAATCAAGGGACGTTCGAGCTAAAATGCCTCGAACACACGGAGTTTGAAGCAATTTAAGTCATAGGAAGAGGGAAAGACTGATTCTGGGAGAGAGTTCTAGAGCTCAGCAGTTGAATAGAAGAAAGTCTGAGAATAGCGTTTCACTCTTGGGTTGGAGAGTTGCACAGGGTAGGGGTGGGATTGTGTTGCAAGGCGGGTACTACGTACCCTACGTAGAGGAGGTGGTATACACTGGGAAAGCTCCGAGGAACACTGATTATTGTAGTAGCGATAGAATAGTGAGAGAGATGCAACATTGCGGCGAAGAGAGAGAGAGAGAGATTGCAGAGAGTTGGTGAGTGGACGGGAGTTAATGATACGAAAGGCTTTCCTTTCTACTTTATCTAGGAGTGCGGTGTGAGAGGATCCTCCCCACACATATGAACAATACTCAATACAAGGACGCACTGTGTCCCTGTACAGAACAAGTAGCTGCGCAGGGGTAAAGAACCCCTTGAGGCGGTTGAGCACACCCAGCTTCTGGGAGGCTGCCTTAGCGAGACTGGTAATATGGTCTTTCCAAGTGAGAGCAGAAGAAAAAGAGACACCGAGAACATTGAGGGAAGATGAAGGGTTGATTTTTGTATTGTTGAAGAATAAGGGATAGTCCTCTGGAAGTTCCTGACGGGTAGTAAGATGGATAAATTGAGTTTTGGAAGCATTAAATGTAACAAGGTTTTCTCTACCCCAATTGGAAATAATAGCTAGATCAGAAGATAAGCATTTTATGGCTTCATTACGTTTACTTTTGGGGGACTGCTGGCTGGGGCGTTCTGGAAAACTAATTGAGTGGTGTAAAGTAGAGTCGTCTGCATATGAATGGACGGGACTAGATGTACAGTTGAGAAGATCATTTATGAAACTAGATATATAGATAGATAGATATAGATAGATAGATAGATAGAGAGATAGATAGATAGATAGATAGATAGATATAGTGTTAAGGGTTGAGTATTACACACCATTTACCAACCTTTATGGTCCATTGGGTCGGTGTGCTATGTTCCTGACCACACATCACCACCACCACCATCATCATCATCATCACCTGCACCACTATAAAGGAGTACAAAGGAGTACAAAGGAAATCAAGCAACAATAGGTCTAGTGACCCTTCTAGGCTGCTTGTCCTCCAAAACACTGAGGATCAAGTGTCCAAACAGTGGTTTAGAGTGGGTAAGGGAACATTGGAAAGGGAACTACTGCCCTGGAACTAATGTCCGTGGCAGGATTAGGAAGTTAGTAGGGGACAGATGGGTTAGTAACTGAGGGGAGGATAAACTAAAGTTATTCATTTACAAACGCAGTCAGTCGCGGGTTTGATGCAAGATATTTGTCTAGGCGAAGTTTAAATGAATCAACGGTGCTGCAGTCTATGACATCTCGGGGAAGCCCATTCCATAAGTTGACAACTCGATTGAAGAAGAAATTCTTAGCTTCGTGTGAGTTAAAAGATTTACCAATAATTTTGTAACCGTTTCCCCGCGTGTAATTAGATTGGTCGATAGTGAAGTACTTACTACAGTTCATATTGTCGATACCTTTGATGATTTTGAACACTTGAATTAAGTCGCCTCTTAATCTCCGCTCGGTTAAAGGAAATAGATTTAATTCTCTAAGACGCTCCTCGTATGGTTTGTTCTTTAGGCTAGGTATCATTTTGGTAACTCTACGTTGAACTCGTTCTAGCTTGTCTATATCTTTTTGGTAATAAGGGCACCAGGATTGAATGCAGTATTCAAGAAGAGGGCGGACTAAGGAATTGTAAAGAGTTAGGATAACGTCTTTGGATTTATGCTCAAATGACCTGCCTATAAAGCCAATTATTGTGTTTGCCTTCTTAACAACTTCTGAACATTGTTGACTCGGTTTTAGGTTACTCGATATTGTTACTCCCAGATCGGTTTCTCTGTTCACATTCTTAAGCTGAGTGCCATTCATCTAATAGTTTGCTTTCTCATTTTGGTATCCGATATGTAGTACTTTACATTTATCCGCATTGAAACTCATTTGCCAAATTTGGGCCCAACATGACAACTTATCTAGATTGTGTTGCATATCGTCAACTTTTGAGAGTACGCTATTTGCAATTTTTGTATCGTCAGCAAATTTTGAGATTGTACAGGTGAGACCCTCATCTATGTCGTTGATGTAAATTAGAAAGATAATTGGTCCTAGTACCGATCCCTGGGGTACCCCGCTACTTACATTGGTCCATTTAGATGCCTTACCGTTTATGACTACTCTTTGCTTTCTGTCGCTGAGCCAATTTTCTATCCATTTCAACACACCATCTTGTATTCCATGCGCTTTTAGTTTTAGCAGTAAACGTTTGTGGGGGACTTTGTCAAAGGCCTTTTGAAAATCAAGGTATATAATTTCTACAGCTTTACTCTCATCGTAGAGGTTGAGGATATCGTGGAAGAAGTCTAAGAGGTTTGTTAAACAGGAACGTTTGTTACGAAAGCCGTGTTGAGTATCTTTAAGTATGTTATTTTCCTCTAAGTGATTTACGAGTCTGTCTCTTATGAGTGTTTCTAACATTTTACATACAACTGAGGTTAAGCTAATTGGACGATAGTTACTGGGTAGGGATTTGCTGCCTTTTTTTAATATCGGTGTTACGTTGGCTAGCTTCCACTATCACACCATCAATATTGCTCCCACCCACCTCTCTCTCTCTCTCTCTCTCTCTCTCTCTCTCTTCTCTTTCTAATTTACATCAACGACATAGATGAGGGTCTCACCTGTACAATCTCAAAATTTGCTGACGATACAAAAATTGCAAATAGCGTACTCTCAAAAGAACAAGTTGACGATATGCAACACAATCTAGATAAATTGTCATGTTGGGCCCAAATTTGGCAAATGAGTTTCAATGCGGATAAATGTAAAGTACTACATGTCGGATACCTAAATGAGAAAGCAAACTATTCGATGAATGGCACTCAGCTTAAGAATGTAAATAGAGAAACCGATCTGGGAGTAACAATATCGAGTAACCTAAAACCGAGTCAACAATGTTCAGAAGTTGTTAAGAAGGCAAACAAAATAATTGGCTTTATAGGCAGGTCATTTGAGCATAGATCCAAAGAAGTTATCCTAACCCTTTACAATTCCTTAGTCCGCCCTCTTCTGGAATACTGCGTTCAATCCTGGTGCCCTTATTACCAAAAAGATATAAACAAGCTAGAACGAGTTCAACGTAGAGTTACCAAAATGATACCTAGCCTAAAGAACAAACCATACGAAGAGCGTCTTAGAGAATTAAATCTATTTCCTTTAACCCAGCGCAGATTAAGAGGTGACTTAATTCAAGTGTTCAAAATCATCAAAGGCATCGACAATATGAACTGTAGTAAGTACTTCACTATCGACCAATCTAATTACACGCAGGGAAACGGTTGCAAAATTATTGGTAAATCTTTTAACTCGCACGAATCTAAGAATTTCTTCTTCAATCGAGTTGTCAACTTGTGGAATGGGCTTCCCCGAAACGTTATAGACTGCATCACCGTTGATTCATTTAAACTTCGCCTAGACAAATATCTCTCATCAAACCCGCGACTGACTGCGTTTGTAAATGAATAACTTTATTTTATCCCCCCCTCAGTTACTAACCCATCTGTCCTCTACTTACTTCCTAATCCTGCCACGGACATTAGTTCCAGGGCAGTAATTCCCTTTCCAATGTTCCCTTACCCACTCCAAACCACTGTTTGGACACTTGATCCTCAGTGTTTTGGAGGACAAGCAACCTAGAAGGGTCACTAGACCTGTTGTTGCTTGATTTCCTTTGTACTCCTTTGTACTCCTTGTCTTTCATATATTATTATCAACACTACTTTAGATTTAAAGGCCGAAAGATTATCTGACTTTGAGGAATGAATAATTGAAATGTAAAGTTGTAGAATATTACTGTATACCTCTTACAGCTGACTATGTGTTATAACATGATTAGATTAATATCCAGTATTCGAGAATGAATAATAAGTCGTAGGCGTGTGCATAAACCTTTAACCGTCCTGGTGGTGTAATGGTTAGAGTGTTTAAAAATTTGTGTGTGATAACCCAGGTTCGAATCCCGGTAGATCACATAATAAGTGCTTTCATTAATTTCATTGGAGGTATTTGGTGTTGTGGTGAAATTAATACAAATATAGATTAGCTATTATACTAGATACAAAATAATATAAAATAGTTGATAATGTAACACCATTATAACGTCACAGATATATATTTGTTTTCTATGTGTATGAAGGAGACAAAAAGCAAAGCTGCCTGTAACATGTGTCCTCCCCAAGGTTGAAAGAGTGACAGAGAGCCAAAATCAAGGTACGTTAAAGGTAATTTAGGTGTGTTGGGAAGAAATGTGGTGTACTTGTTAAGGGCAGTCTGGCCGTTTGTTTGGTCTATTAATTCATTTATTCATTTATCTTTTTAGTTTCCTCCCTATACCTCCATCAAGCTTAGAAAAACACCACCTAGACCCCCCTTCAAGATAAATTTGTAAATTTTTCGGTAGAAAAACGTCCCGGCCGAAGGCCGGTTCCTATAAAATTGCAGGGTCGCTATCGCTCGCCAGGAAAAAATAGACACCTAAATGGCACGAAAGGTCTTAAAATTGACAACGAAATGGGGCGAAAGGTGTTAAAATCGCCAAACTCATGGGCCGAATGTCTTATAATCTCAAAATTAGTGGGGCTAAACCTTAGGGAGAAGGGGGTCCAGAAAAAGGGTCTGCCTCCCCTTAAGTGTTGTGAAATGAATAGGAGGGGGAGGTGTTTCAAAGAGTTAGCTGGATTACTATCTGTGTAGGTGAGGCACAAGTAGAAACAGTGGGGGAAGCCAGGCAAATGAAACAGGAGTTCCAGCAACTCCTTACCATATGCCTATACGGTATCCCCTGGGTACTGCCTTGCTCGATTGGTGCCTACAATCTACCCAATGAGATGGATCAGCAATAATAATACTATATTCACTCTTTGAAGATAATGACGCATTTTGACAGTTTATTCTGGCTATCATTAGACGATTTGATACCGTCTAGAAAGGATCTGTGCGAATTATAAGGGTAAAGACTATCACAAGTAACTCTGACTTCCATATACCTTCATAATCTGAATACAATCGTTAAATAATAGCCAATAAATAGAAAATATATGCGTAATTGGATCTTTATAGGGTTAATATTATTCTCAGCAAAACAAAATATGGTAACTTCAAATAGGATCTCTACAAATTAGTAAACAAGACCAAGATACAAAAATGTGCCTCAATGACTAATAGCTTTGTTAAGGGGGTTGACCTGTTTTTTTTTTCTCTCCCTGGATCCATTGGGCCCCATTCAGCCTACCGTGTTAAGACGTTTATCCCCATCCAGGTGTTGATGTATATCTGGTGAGCGATAGCGATCCACCATATTTTAGATAATGAGTTAGACAGCTGGCTAAATTTGAACATTTTTCGATAGAAAAATGTGTCCGGCGAAGCCAGATTTCTCCATAAAATGCTGGCTCGCTCTCGCTCGCCAGGAAAAAATCGACACCTGGATGGGGATAAATGTCTTAAAACAGTAGGCTGAACGGGGCCGAATGGATTCAACCAAGAAAAAAAAAAAAAAAAAAAGAAGGTCACCCCCCCCCCTTAATTGTTTTGGTCATTATAAAAAAAAAAAAAAATAATTCTTTGTGTATGGTGTATTCGGTGGAGTCCTGCTGCCTAATGACCACTATACCGTGTTCCAAGTTGGTAGGACAGTAATCATCAACTCTAACCCACGTAACTAAAAAAGGGCTTAGGGGGGTCACCGGCTTTTTTTATATTTCCCTCCTTTTCTCTCTGCCCCTGGCTTGTATCCATTCAGCCCCATTCAGCCAACTGTTTTAAGACGTTTATCCCCATCCAGGTGTCGATATCTTCCTGGCGAGCGATAGCGAGCCATCATTCTATGGAGAAATCCGGCTTTGCCGGTGACATTTTTCTATCGAAAAATGTGCAAATTTTGCTTGATGTCAAAACAAAAATATATATATATATGCTGGCTCGCTACCGCTCGCCAGGAAAATATTGACACCTGGATGGGGGTAAACGTCTTAAATCAGTAGGCTGGATGGGACCGAATGGATACAAGCCAAAGAGAGAGGGTGAGAAAGATAAAAAAAAAGCGAGGTGGGCCCCCTTATGCAAATTGTCAGTAAATGTCCACACATATTCCCCGGCTGACCCCTCTCAAATGGTAGAAGTATTAGCTAGATTAATATAGTCGTTTGTGAGTTATAGAGGTTGATGGGTAATAGTTTTGTCCTACTTAAGGGGAGACTGGCCCTTTGTTTGGTCTATTAATTAATTTATTCATATATTTTTTAGTGTCCTCCCTAGACCTCCATCAAGCTTAGAAAAACACCCCTTCAAGATAAATTTGTAAATTTTTCGGAAGAAAAATGTCCCGGTCGAAGGCCGGTTCCTCTGAAAACTACAGGCTCGCTATCGCTCGACAGGAAATAATCGACACCTAAATGGCACGAAAGGTCTTAAAATTGACAACGAAATAGGGCGAAAGGTGTTAAAATCGCCAAACTAATGGGCCGAACGTCTTATAATCTCAAAACTAGTGGGCCTAAACATTAGGGAGGAGGGGGTCCAGAAAAACGGTCTACCTCCCCTTAATTGGAATAGGGTATAGTTGATCATTCACCCATATATTATGGAGGTAAGTATTTAGGTCTAAAGAGCCTGTTCTCTAGGTGTATGTTCAGCTTATTGTACCAAATCGATCTATAACAAAAATAAAGGATGCACTATGATGTCTGTTTATCTCTGTAACTCTTAATCACACACACTTTCTCTCTTACATACACTCACTCTCACTCTCTCACACACACAATTGGAAGTCAAATACAAACATACACAAGGAAATAAAGTGTTATCTATGTACAGTTGTCTACATAAGTTCTGTTCCTCTTCATGATCTCATACATTAACATATAATGCGCATATATTGAATTACGAGTGTAGTTTAGTATGCAGTGGTGAACTCTTCTGATTAGTCAACTGATAATTATAAGAATACACACTCACAATTCATTCATACTATTTTACGTTCATACAAAAAATCATAACGAGGGACAACTTTTGTAAGCAACTGCACAACTGCACCCAATGTACAAGCTGAGTCCCTTGTGATTGTAGGTCATGTCGGTGGCCCATCAGTTACAAACACCTTAATCACCATCCGGCAGACATTATTACAGGGCGGGCGAGCCACCATAATGACTACTGTGCCACAGCTCACAAAGTAAACAAAATATGGGTTTAAAGAAAATATGGAACGGGTAATTATAATGTAAATAACTAATTTTCTCTTTAAGGGGAGACTTTTATTAATTTGTATTATCATTATATTTTATTAGTTTCCTCCCTAGACCTCAATCTAGCTTAAAGAAATACTCTCAAGACCCATTTCGAGATTAATTTGTGCATTTTTCGGTAGAATATGAACCGGCCGAAGGCCAATTCCTTCTAAATTACAGGCTTGCTATCTCGCGCCTGGAAAAAATCGACACCTAAATGGAACGAAAATTCATAACATTGACAAAGAAAGGGGGCGAAAGATCTTAAAGAACTTGGATTCACTAAATCAGTGGTGGGCACAGCTAACCGAAAAGTTAGCTGAGATAACCGCTAATCAGCTAACTTAAAACGTTAGCTTCGATAACGCTAAATCGCTAAGTTGCTGAAGAAATTAGCGGAAGCTAACGATAACAGTTAACAGCTAACTTTTATCATATGAATTTAGCATTGGTTTGATTTTTTCCCTCTAAAACCCTTAAACACAGACCTAGAAAGCTAAAACTATAATATGCATTCGGTTGTAGTTGTAGCTTACTGCTTAGACACAGCTTTCCAAAACATAGGCTAAAAGAATCATAGAATGCCCAGATCAGATGATTAATGAACGTACATGTGCATCCTGGTGTACATAAATAATGATATGAACAATAATGAAATAAGCATTAGCTTACAATCAACGACACTTCTGTCGAATAGAGAATATTGTTATTGAGTTAGAAAACTTAGATGGGGATGGACAGTAGAACAAAATCAATATGATTAACCCCTTCAGCACCATGATGCCCGCTTACTTCTGAATTTAAATTGAGTAATTTAGGTTAGGTTAGGTTGATCTAGATTAAACAGAATGGAATCGGCTTTCTTTTGAGTTTTGACACACTGGTTAGGTTAGTTGGTTAGGTTGAATTTCAGTTTTTCATTTAATGTTATGTTTTGACTGATTTTACCCCTCAGTTTCCCTCATCCTTATAGCCCTGTCTATCAGTGCTATATTTTAAAATCGAAAAATAATGGGTAAATATGCAATTCCAATTATTCCGCTAATAATCACAAATCAGATCACCCTAAAAAAAAAATCGAAATCTATGAAGAATTAGGAATATATTTTCATAAACTTGATATCGACTTAATCTTGGTATTTTATCTGGATAGGTTAGATTAATATAGGTTTGGCAAGGATACGTTAGGTTAATCTGGTTAGGTTACGTTAATCTAGGTTAGGTTGGGTTGATATATTTAGGATAGCCTACAGTATTTCAATATGAAAAATAAATAATATAAACATCATAAAATTACCTTAGTGCTTAAGTGGAGAATTCACCAGCCAGTAGTCAAAACAATAAAAACTATTCCAAAGTAACAGTAGGCTATTCAAAGCATCTTTCAGTAGTACTCTACTATCGGTCAATCGCCCTGGTACACTCTAGATATAAGTATATAACAATAAAATATATAAAAACAAATATAAACCCAAATAGATACCTCAACAATCTATCATAAAACTTTGAATATGTAAATTTAGTTTTTCTGTAGCGAATTTCTCAAGTCGGCGCTATGCTCACAACACCTAAGCCTGGTTCACACATAGCCGAGTCGGTGCACGAGTCCAACACGAGTCACACTCGTCGATTATCGCCGTCGCTGGAGGCAGAGTCGGCCGCGAGTAGCAATTGCTCCCGAGTCAAGGAGAGTGTAACACGAGTTAACTCGAGTCAATACGAGTCAACACGTGTTCATGCAAGAGTCTGTACGAGTAACTGAGAATCAAAACGAGTGTAACACGAACCAACCACGAGTGTCCAAAAATTTGAAAAATAACGGCCACATTCCAGAGCATGTAAACAAAGAGTATGGACGAGTCACGACGAGTGTAACACGGATCAACACGAGTGTAACACGGGTCAAAACGAGTGTAACACGGGTCAACACGTGTAACACGGGTCAACACGAGTGTCAATATTAACAATCCTCGTACATGATTATATATTTTCTATATATATTTCAGCGATAATATTCATTACTATGATTTTATTTATATTTTTCTCATATATTTGGGTAATGTTCACCAGAGAAATTGAGATAACTTTTTGTTTTTTGTTTTTTCTGTCTATTTAATGCATCTATCTCCCTTATACATACATATAACTATGTCTTATTTGGTCTTTTTTTAATCTATGAATCATTTCTAATACGATGGAATTGACAATAATATTACCCTTCTAACACACAAATAATAACATGAAAAAGTCAATAAATATGTCTCCATTGTCTTTTCAGAACCAATTAAGTCGTCTGTCTCATAATAGTTCTTGTTTATGTTTATCGCTCTGCAACTCTCTTTCTATCTATCTATCTCTCTAATGCATCTACCTAACTCCCTTATACATTAACATAACAATGTCTTATTTGGACTTTTTGTAATCTTTGAATCATTTCTAATGCGATGGAATTGAAAAATATAATATCCTTCCAGCACATAGATAAACAATAAATAAGATAGTCTACAAAATATTTCAACCCTCCCCTCCGTCTTGCTGTGCGAGGCGCCCAGCTTCGGAGACAGATTTAGATTTGATAGATTTTTTTTTTTTTCCCACGGTATACACACAATGATAGGGAAATATTGTAACATGTTTCTAATTGACATTTGTGTCGTTTTTGGTGATTATGAGTTGGTGGGAAAAAAAAAACTTTAATTCCATCATATCGGAAATGATTCACAGATTATATAGAGACCAAGTAACATACACTTTTAAGTATGTTCAATAGTTTTTCATTATCAATAGGGTGTAGCACAAGGCTTATCAACATCATCACAGTAACGGGGTCGGGGTTGAGGCCAGGACGGGGAGGGGAGGGAGTATTGCTACAGCGCCGGGGATATATATATATTTTTTTCATTTGAAATTTATCATATTAATGACAAATACGACCCTTATTATGTTTTCAGGGACAGTACAGGGCATAGTATTATGTTTTTATATCCATAACAGTATTATAATAATGTTCAGCATATTTCCCTTATATGTTCTACCATGAACTACAGTATGTCCTTCAGATTGCTTAATCATCATAATTATTTTATCTATTCTTCCAAAAAGTATTTAATTCATATTACTTATTTATGTTAATAAGTCATTTAAAACTTGAATAAAGTAAAATTGTAAATTAAACTTATTATTTTATGTGAATAAAGTAACTATAAATATTAATTGGATGCAAAACAACACCTGGAGTCACATACATTTGATTTTGACATACAAAATACAACGTCGAAATGATGACGATAATCGACGAATCACCAAAGAGTGTTACACGGGTTTACACGAGTCAACACGAGTTAACACGAATAACAAGAGTTACTCAGAGTTCAACACGAGTTAACACTATGTACACGAGTCTACACGTATGTAGGCCACACTCGTGGGTACTCGCCAAAATTTCATACATGCATGACATTTTTGGACCCCGTGGCGAGTACCCACGAGTGTGTCGAGTAACCAAAGAGTATACACGAGTCTAACACGAGTGTTGAGGAGTCTCGACGAGTCATTGCCGAATAGCAAAATTTCATCACTCGTGTTGGACTCGCGCACCGACTCGGCTATGTGTGAACCAGCCTTTAATAAAACAAAAAAATAGTCGTACAAGTCAATCAAGAGTCACGTCTAGAGTTATGAAAGTATGAGTGTTACTCATCAGTCAATGACTCAATAATAATGTATGCTGTCACGGTAACCACTAACATTCACTCCTGGTAGCGGTAGGCCTATTAATACGCTTGCCTGCCTGCCTAGGACTGAACAGGAGAGGCGAGCAGAGGCCGCCAACACGAGAACAAACCAGCACCTCACACGAACAGAACGTGTCCAGAGATTTGTCTACATGTGAATGTGCCGTGAATCCGTGATATAGTCAGTGTAATTATTATTATTATTATTATATGAGATGCCGAAGACTTCAACCAGGGTGCAGAAACACCAACAAGATGAATCCAAACAAAACACCTGGAGGCACTGGAGAGAGACTACAGCAACACAGAAAGGCAAAACAAATACAAAATAAACAAAATAAAAGATATATTGAACACAAATTCAATGAATCAATGTTGCAAATACTCACATAAGTAGGTGAAATTTTAGGGTCTGTAAACGTTTTTGACCAATAAACTATTTTTATTTTTTTACCAGTGAATGCACATTATCGTTATCGGACTTACAGTTAGCGGTAGTAAATTTAGCGGAAGCTAATCGGTCCGCTAACGATTTTCAAAGTTAGCTTAAAAGCTAACCAGCTAACGAAAAAATTAGCTTAGCTGTTAGCTGATTAGCGGAAACCGTGTCCACCACTGCACTATATATTATATCTTACTAGTATTACAAGGGACAATAGTAGTACTTTGGAATTAACGCGATATTGTTCCCCATTAACCCCTTCTGTACCGGTGACGTCCGTTTCGCTTTATTTTGGCTACTACTAGACGAATATACTCAGCTTAGGAAGGACGTCTACCATTTAAAAAGGTACAGACTATCTCGATTAATCCTTTCAGCTACCATATATCCTTCCTAAGCCACATACAATCGTCTAAACGTAGGTGATATCAAATACAAAGGACGTCACCGGTACAGAAGGGGTTAATTATATAGACGAAGCCCCAGAAGGACTAATGGGGCATCACACGAGCCTTGTATCGTCAATTACCGATAACCACCAACCTTTTTACGGCAACACTTCTGGAATCCTGGCACCGGAAACTAGACTCATCATAGGATAATTTATGTGGACGAATCTGAATAAATGCTTAAGGGGGTGTTATTTTCTGGACCCCCTTCTCCTTCCCTTCACGTTTAGCCCCATTAGTTTTGAGATTTTAAGACGTTCTGTCAATTAGTTTGGCTGTTTGAAGACATCTCTCCCCATTTTTGTGTGAAATGTAAGAACTTTCATACCATTTAGGTGTCGATTTCATTCCTGGCGAGCTATAGACAGCCTGCACTTTAGGAAAGATCGGCCTTCGGCCGAAGTATTTTTCTACTGAAAAATGCACAAATTTAATTCAAAGGGGGATCTTGCGGGTATTTTTTTTCTGTTTAGCTTGATGTAAATATATGGAGGAAAACATAAATAAATAAATAATAAATAAATATACATCAAAATCTCTAAATTCAAACTAAAGCAAAAATGTGTCAACTCATTACCCTCCGCACCACAGCTACCGATAACAGTGAAGGTAAATAAACGCTTGTGGGATACCGACTGTAATCAACACCACTCTCAAAGCTAGTAATTCCTAGTAATTACCACTAAATATAATAACCAGTGCCCTACCAGGAGGTAGTGCTTATTGTTTGGTATATATACACCTATATGTGATTATATATATACATATATATATATATATATATATATATTCTGACATACGGAGCCCTGTATGTTAATTTAAGAGTTAGAATTAGAGTTGAAGGAGCCAAACTACCCAAACGGTGAAGCAGACTAGCGAGCGAACGAGCGAGTGGGTAAACCAGCTCGCCCGCATACCTGCAAACAAGCCTTCACACCTGCGTGCGTCATAGGGGACCCTGCAAACTACCTCGATGACCGATGCTATGACGTATGATCGACGCCAGGAGCTGTGAGTGGACCAGGCACCTGTTATGCGACTCGAGGAGCTATGATTGGAGCAGGCACCACCCCCCCCCTCCTGATTCGTTCCTACACCATCATTGTTTGGTATATAAGACCCGAGTTGTGGGCATTCAAATCAGTCTCATTTGGAGTTGGGGAAGGTGAACTTGCAGCTGGAGGAAGACGGGGTGAAGTATTATAATGGGTTTGTGACTGTCAGTCAGATTATATAAATGTGTGTTAAGTGTGTTCGGTGTAAACACTTACGTTATGTTGGTTAGTGAGATATGTGATTGGGAATTAACGTGAACGCTACTATTATGTGTTTAACTATTTGATTGCGAATTAACGTTAACGCTACTATTTATGTACTTAACTATTTGATTGGGAATTAACGTTGACGCTATTATTATGTACTTAACTATTTTAGTTAATAACTTGTGGACTAAAGCAACTCTTTAAGTAATTGGGTTATGATGAAAGTAATACTATTGTTTTATATTAATACTTACGAGTTCTTTAATTTTCTTTGAATTAAGCTTACATTGCTTAACGGTGCTTAGTACGGTGATGCTATTGTCTCGTATTAGTAATATCGCCTTAGACTAACATGGCTGTGTTAATATTACTTCTAAGCTGAAGAAAATTCTTTTGCTTCAAAATATTATATTTTGCTTTTCATATTATTTGAGTGAGACCTGAATCGAATCTATGAAACGATCCTGTAACTTTATTTACTCATAATCAAACCTCAATGTTACGTGGTTAAGAAATACATTTATCTAATTATTAAATATATATCTAACTTTTTATGTGACTTTGATATTACTCCTGATGATAATAATAATATAATACTATTAACGTAAGACAAGAACCAAGAATAATTACATTAAATATAAATAAAAGGACATATAATAAAACTATCTATTCATTTCAAAAAGGGTAAGAGACAGAAATATTCTTACTTTAATATTTATCTTTCAAGACTTTTTATAAAATTAATAGTCCTTCTTTAGATATACTTCTTCGGTTCATAACCATAGCCTACTAAGCTGCGGTTAAATAATAATTCTTTATAAATACTACATGACTTTAATTAGTTTCAGTATTTTTCATAATTAAAGAGTATCAGTCAATAAAGGATACTAAGTCCTAAGACCCAAAAGGAAAGGAAGCGACAACAGGAAATAATTTTATTAGATTTTACTTTTGTTTTGCCTTCAGCTGACTGATACCTTAATATATATCTCTGTGCTATCTAGATTCATCAAGTTAACCACTTGAGGATCAAGATACGTAACAGAAGAGTGGCGACCTTGCCAGGATTCGTTTCATACAGTTTCACTCAGTTTCATTACCGTTTCACTACTTAAAAACCAAATATTAATCATGCCTCATCTAATTAATAACTAAGATGCTCGAGTTTTCATAGAATCAGAACCCACAGCCCCTGATATTGACTGTCTGTCAAAATCCGAACTGAAAGTGCTTGCCTCACATCTCCAATTAACTGTCTCAAACATGTCTAAAGTAGAGGTGGCTCAGACCATAAAACCCACCTGTTCCCTGTAGAAGGCGGGGAGGGTGACGGAGCAGTTGGTGGGATCCCGAGTAAACCTAGCCAACTTGATGTACAATTGCCACCTGGTTTGACCGGTGATCAAGTACTGGAACTAGCTAGAATAAATGCCGAAGCAAAGACCGAACAAGCCAGACTAAATATAGAACTAGCCAGAGTAAATGCCGAACAAGCCAGAGCAAATATCGAAGAAGCCAGAATAAAGACCGAACATTATCAATATCAATATCAAACGGCTCAACTAAATGTCAATACGAATGCTCCTGTAATTGCTCCCCCTCTGGGATTGACTATGACTAGTGTCATTCCACCTGTCACTGAGGATAATGTGCAGGATTTCTTTGTTTTGTTTGAGGAAGTTGCTGGAGGTATGAAGTGGACAAGAGATCAATGGCCTTTTATGTTACAAACTGTTTTGACAGGGCAGGCTCGAGCCACGTATTTGTCAGAAGTAGCAGAAGTTAGGCAGGATTATGACAATCTCAAAGAAGCTATCCTAAAAACCTATCAATTGCAGCCTGAGGCTTACAGGCAATCTTTCCGTAAAAACCAGAAGAAAGTAGAAGAAACCCATAAGGTATTTGCCAGGACCATGACTAAAACTTTCAATCATTGGGTCAAGAGTAAGAAAGTCACAAGCTACAACGATCTGAAGGAGTTGGTCCTGTTAGAAAATTTCCTATGGAAAATTGATTCTTCTGTATCCTATCATTTAAAGGGGAAAAAGGTAGATTGTCTTGCTGACGCCGCTGACATGGCTGACACATACGTGCTCAACAACAAATTTCGTGGAAAGAAGCCCTACGATAATTCTAGCTCTAATTTTAAGTATCCCAATCACAAATCTGACAGACCCAGTCACAAGCCTATAACGTCTTCCCCAGCTAGCCAAAATAGAATTGTTCCCCCAACTAAAAATGCGACTCAGGGCAATGGTAACAGAGGTGGGCCCCAAACTAATAGTAATGCTCAAAGAGGGAACGTTCCCGTATCCCCTAAAGTATGTACTTTTTGTGGCAAGAGAGGCCACCTAGCTTATCAGTGCTGGGCCAAGGAGAGAACCGAGAGATCGGGGCAGACAGTTGCCGCCGTATCTCAAACTCCATATGTGCCTGTAATGCAGGACTCCCGACAGAAGGAGTACCTAGCACCAAAAGTTCCTTTAATGCAGGACTCCCGACAGGAGTACCTAGCAGCTAACGTAAATCATCTAGACAGGGGTGTAGTAGCATGTGTGGTGCAACCCACTAGGGTTAAGCCAATAATAATTTCACCATCGGTGCAGGACAGTTACCGTCCCTTTATTTCATCTGGCAACGTGAGATTAAATGGTTGTATGCATGAGGTAAAAATTCTGAGAGACACAGGTTCTACTAGCACCCTCATGGTGAATCCTTACACTGAGTGCCCACCTGGCGAACCAGTTGTAATGAGAGGTGCTGGAGGCCAGTTTTATGCATACTTGGTAAAAGGCGAAATTGAGTGTGAGTTACTACAGGGTGAGGCCACCATAGCTTTGTGTAGGTCCCAAGATATCCCTGTGCCTGGGGTAACACTCCTTTTGGGGAATGATGTAGCAGGTGAGAAGGTCCGACCAGACCCCATTTTGTCACTTTCCCCTGTTAACGAGCCACTAACCGGTGAGCTCGACAAGGAGTTGCCAACTGTTTTCCCTGTGTGTGCTGTCACACGTTCAATGTCTCAAGTAGCAGTTCCCTCAGACAGAAATGTACCGAATGTAAGAGTTGATGAAAGGGATGATGAGAGTGTGAATGACGCTCCAACTGTGCCTGATGATGTGACTAAGGTGGATTTATCTGACACCTTTATGGCTCATCTTGACCCTAACGATGACCATGAAACCCCTCCAAATTGTCCTAGTGGCCTGGTAGAGCTACAGAGAGATGATAGTGAATGCAAGGAGTTAGCTGCCAGGTCCGTGAGTGAAGAGGAATGTGAGAAGGAGGGTGGTGAATGTTTCTACCTCAAAGGAGGAGTATTGTGGCATAGATGGAGACAGCCACACAGACCAATCGATGACGGGGCTTGGGACGTCCATCAAGTAGTAGTCCCCAAACCTTGTCGTAGAGACATCATGGAAATGGCACATTGTATACCATTGGCAGGACACCTAGGTGTGAGAAAAACTCTAGACAGAATCAGAGCCCACTTTTACTGGCCAGGAATGCGTGCAGATGTAGTGGAGTGTTGTAGAGTGTGTCACACTTGCCAGATGACAGGAAAACCCAATCAGAAGGTGCCTGTACATCCTCTGGTGCCCTTGCCCGTTTTCGAGAATCCTTTTACTCGGGTGGTAGTGGACATTGTAGGCCCATTGCCTAAGACTTCCCAAGGTAACATTTATTTATTAACTATCATGGACATGGCAACTCGCTACCCAGAGGCTATACCCTTAAGGACTACCTCTGCTCCAACTGTCATCAAGGAACTGCTCAAATGCTTCACCAGAATGGGTTTCCCCCATGAGGTGCAAAGTGATCAAGGAACTAATTTTACCTCTAACATTTTTCAGCAGTCCCTGAAGGAGTTGGGTATCGAGCATGTTAAGTCTAGCACCTACCACCCAGAGAGTCAAGGGGTTCTCGAACGATATCATCAGACATTAAAGGGAATGTTACGTAAGTTTTTTTTTTTTTTTTTTTTTTTTCTATATTACAACTACTCCCTCTCGGGCATAGGCTGAGAGCCTGTACATTCCACCGCTCAACACGGTGAAGCCCGTGAGGTCTTGTTCCAGTCTGGGGAGTGAGACATGCGAAGCAACCATCATGGCTCGAAGCAGCTCCATCTCTGAAGCGGCCGGTTGCTTCGCTCAAGTGCTTCACCGTCTCACCCTCCAGACTCAGACCCTCACTCTCAGAACGCCACCTATTGAGCAGTGAACTCACTAGGCATTGTCCCCCTGTAACATATTTTGAATATGGGAATATTCATACAGTGTTATTTAATCAGGGAACAATGAGGGTATTTTTTTGGCATTTCGGTGGGCTTTGTGGTAATGCACTGATACTAGGTACAGCACAAATTCAATCCCAATAATATCTTCCCATTGACATATCGGGATTTGAACCCGGGTCCATTGGATTACCAATCCAGTGGCATGACCACTCCACCACACCTCCCCTAATATTGTACGTATTGTAAGTATTGTACAGAGACCGGAGTTGAGTGGGATAAGGGGGTACCTTTTCTTTTATTTGCTACTCGTGAGGTTCCAACTGAATCCCTGGGTTTTTCCCCTAATGAGCTAGTTTTCGGTCACCAGGTAAGAGGTCCTTTGCAACTATTGTAGGATAGCCTAGTTGGCCAGGAGGGGAACCAAAACCTCCTCAAGTTGTTTCAGATTTCAAAACCCGGCTGAGATCCTCATGTGAGTTTGCCGCTCAAAATTTGACAGTGGCTAAAAGCTCCATGAAGAAATGGTATGACAGAAAAGCCCGTGAGAGGGAGTTTAAGCCCGGTGATGAGGTTTTGGTCCTGCTCCCCCTTTTTGGCCAACCTTTATCTGCCAAGTTCAGGGGCCCATATAAGATCATTCGGAGGGTGAGCATTACCGATTATCTAGTAACTACCCCAGACAGGAGAAAGCCCACGCAAGTATTCCATATAAATATGTTGAAACCCTACCATAGGTCCCTTGATTCCTCTCCTCCAGATTCTCCCACTGTGGCAGTGAATGTCAGGACCTGTGAACAGCCTGGTGCGGACGAAGTCTTCAGTTCTCTTACTGACCCGCAACAGACTGTTCCAGAGCCTGAAGGTATCCATGCAGACTTTGACTTGTCATGTAGCCTATCCAACTTTCAGTATAATTCAGTGGCTTGGAGGGAATTACCATCTAAACTATGTCATCTTCCCTCTGATCAAGCGAACCAACTAATCTCTGTTTTATCTCAGTCTCCCAATGTGTTCCGTGATACTCCAGGGCTCGCTTCTTTGGCCGTGCACGACATCGACGTAGGGGATGCAACTCTCATTAAACTATCCCCCTACCGTGTCTCACCACAACGCAGGAGTATACTGCAGGTCGAGCTTGACTTCATTTTTTCAAACAAGCTGATTACAAGGGCCTTAAGCCAGTGGAGTAGTCCGGTCATACTTGTGCCAAAGCCAGACGGGAGCCATAGGTTTTGTAGGGGCTATAGGCAAGTTAATGCTGTCACAAAGAACGATACCTACCCACTGCCACGGATCAAAGATTGCATTTACCAGTTTGGCCTCATACAGCAGTAAGTTTAATTTAATGAGAGGATTTTGGCAATTAGCTCTCCCTTGTAGCGAGGTAAATATCATGCTTTTGTAGTGCGCTTTCAAGCCTTCAGCTGTGAGATAATGCCTTGCAGTTCGAATAACGCTCCAGCTACGTTCCGGCTATGTTCTGATGTGGTACCTGGAGACGTTGCCTACTTTGGGTGATATCCTTATTATATCTTCATTATAATCTTGCTGTTGCCAATCTGGTGGTGAATCTATTTATGTATTATGTTTAATATTATGTACTATACTCCTTAAACTCTTTTCTAGGGGGGAGGTCTGACATACGGAGCCCTGTATGTTAATTTAAGAGTTAGAATTAGAGTTGAAGGAGCCAAACTACCCAAACGGTGAAGCAGACTAGCGAGCGAGCGAACGAGCGAGTGGGTAAACCAGCTCGCCTGCATACCTGCAAACAAGCCTTCACACCTGCGTGCGTCATAGGGGACCCTGCAAACTACCTCGATGACCGATGCTATGACGTATGATCGACGCCAGGAGCTGTGAGTGGACCAGGCACCTGTTATGCGACTCGAGGAGCTATGATTGGAGCAGGCACCACCCCCCCGCCTCCTGATTCGTTCCTACACCATCATTGTTTGGTATATAAGACCCGAGTTGTGGGCATTCAAATCAGTCTCATTTGGAGTTGGGGAAGGTGAACTTGCAGCTGGAGGAAGACGGGGTGAAGTATTATAATGGGTTTGTGACTGTCAGTCAGATTATATAAATGTGTGTTAAGTGTGTTCGGTGTAAACACTTACGTTATGTTGGTTAGTGAGATATGTGATTGGGAATTAACGTGAACGCTACTATTATGTGTTTAACTATTTGATTGCGAATTAACGTTAACGCTACTATTTATGTACTTAACTATTTGATTGGGAATTAACGTTAACGCTATTATTATGTACTTAACTATTTTAGTTAATAACTTGTGGACTAAAGCAACTCTTTAAGTAATTGGGTTATGATGAAAGTAATACTATTGTTTTATATTAATACTTACGAGTTCTTTAATTTTCTTTGAATTAAGCTTACATTGCTTAACGGTGCTTAGTACGGTGATGCTATTGTCTCGTATTAGTAATATCGCCTTAGACTAACATGGCTGTGTTAATATTACTTCTAAGCTGAAGAAAATTCTTTTGCTTCAAAATATTATATTTTGCTTTTCATATTATTTGAGTGAGACCTGAATCGAATCTATGAAACGATCCTGTAACTTTATTTACTCATAATCAAACCTCAATGTTACGTGGTTAAGAAATACATTTATCTAATTATTAAATATATATCTAACTTTTTATGTGACTTTGATATTACTCCTGATGATAATAATAATATAATACTATTAACGTAAGACAAGAACCAAGAATAATTACATTAAATATAAATAAAAGGACATATAATAAAACTATCTATTCATTTCAAAAAGGGTAAGAGACAGAAATATTCTTACTTTAATATTTATCTTTCAAGACTTTTTATAAAATTAATAGTCCTTCTTTAGATATACTTCTTCGGTTCATAACCATAGCCTACTAAGCTGCGGTTAAATAATAATTCTTTATAAATACTACATGACTTTAATTAGTTTCAGTATTTTTCATAATTAAAGAGTATCAGTCAATAAAGGATACTAAGTCCTAAGATCCAAAAGGAAAGGAAGCGACAACAGGAAATAATTTTATTAGATTTTACTTTTGTTTTGCCTTCAGCTGACTGATACCTTAATATATATCTCTGTGCTATCTAGATTCATCAAGTTAACCACTTGAGGATCAAGATACGTAACAATATATATATATATATATATATATATATATATTATAGCAATCTCGCAAGACCCCCCTTCAAGATGAATTTTGTAAAAAAAATCTTCTAACATTACAGTCTCGCTATCGCTCGCCAGGGAATAATAAACAGCAAAATTGCACGAATGGTCTTACAATCGCCAAACTAATAGAGCGACCGTCTTAAAACTTAAACACAAATAATAGGGGTAATCATGAGGGAAAGGGGTCCCACAAAAGCAACCTCCTGCCTCTTTTACCCTCCCTTATATTTTAGAAGGCTACAAATAATATCGCTATGGAGATTCTGAAAACATATTACCATACTTATTGGTATTATTGTAACAGTTTAATGGCTTTGTTGATTGCTGACTAACAAGATGATAGACTGGAAGGTAGTTAAGCTCGTTGTGTAATCTAGTTATGTTTATATCGTCAGCCCCCCCCCCCCTCCTCTCTCTCTCTCTCTCTCTCTCTCTCTCTCAGTAAAGATATAGAATAAACTTAAATACTTATTTTCCCTCGTATACACACCCACACACACAGGTACATGCCAGCTACATGACATTTATAACATACGGTAATCGATATACTCGTTTAAGGTTGTTTACTATCGAATGTATGTTGCCTTTCATACAAGTCTGTCGATACAAACATCAACAACTCATGACAGCAAAATTACAGTGTGCTTGTGAAAGGAAAAATGTGAGACCAATTGATTCTTGGTAGTTGGGTAAACGAGAGAGGGTGGGGACAGGGTGTGTGTGGAGAGAGAGAGAGATTTACATAGATTTACATAGATACACTGGCCACACAGACCTTACGATCCAAACGAAGTGGTCAGGACTTAATTCTAGTAGGGATGGCATATCCGATAGAAAAGGAAAGTTGAAGGAAAGGATAGAAAAGAAGAAGGCTCTCTCCCCACCCTCCGTTCCCTCCGGTAATTGCCGTACATGAAAAAGTTTGAAGTGATTAACCTTGTTGGGCTTCGAAATCCCCAGAAGGAATTTACAGGAAAGATTGGAAAAAAAGATAGGGAAAACAAAAAAGAAATACAAAAATCATGCAACCCTTCGCCTTAGCAGCATGTCAATTTTGGGGTTAATTGGAATCATCCAACCCATCACCCTTAGTAGTATGTACATATTTAGTGATGTTTATTATTCTTATTTTTGATTTGTGTATTATTTGTTTTCTTTTCTAACGCTCTCTTCAGCTGAACAAATAATAACGGTGATAATTACTGCCTACTCCATACCAATTTTTCTGTGGTATGAGTCTAGATTTGTCTTAAATGTATCTATAGAGGAGCTGTCTATTACTTTATTTGGAAGTTTGTTCCACTCATCAATTACACTGTGAGTGAAGAATTTTGTTGTTGTATCTAGATTCGATCTCCGACCTAATAATTTTAAATTGTTTCCTCTTGTAGATGTGTCTTCGGCTTTTTTGAATAACTTATCTAGATTAATGTTACTGAATCCTTTTAGAATTTTAAAACACTATCAATTGGCCTCTCATCCTTCGTTTCTTAAGTGAAAATAGATCAAGTTCTCTCAGTCTTTCATCATATGATTTATTTCTCAATGAAGGGATTAGCTTAGTGGCTCGCCTTTGCACAGATTCCAATTTTTTAACATCCTTTATGAGGTGAGGTGACCAAAACTGTACAGCATATTCGAGGTGCGGTCTCACCATACTTTTGTATAAGGGCAAAACTATGTCTTTGCTGTGATAGTGGAAGTTTCTTCTGATGAAACCTAGTGCCCTATTTGTTTTGTTTGCAGCCGCTGTGCATTGATTGGAAGATTTTAAGTTTTCGTTTATCAGCACTCCCAAGTCTTTTATTTGTGTTACAGTTTTTATCTTTTCTTCATTCATGAAGTATTCATATTTATTGTTTTTAGAACCTATTTGAAATATCTGACATTTATTTACATTAAACGGCATTTTCCACTTCTCCGACCATTCTGTGACTTTATTTAAATCAGCTTGAAGGTTTATTCTATCACTTTCGGAAATGATTGCATTACCTATCTTCGTGTCATCCGCGAATTTGGAAATTAAATTATTTATGCCATTATCTAGATCATTGATATATGTTATGAACAACACTGGTCCCAATACTGAGCCTTGGGGGACTCCACTAGTTACTTGGCTCCATGTTGATTCCACACCGTTGATAACTACTCTTTGCTTTCTTTCATTTAGCCAGTTTTTAATCCAATCATACGTTTTGCTCTGTATTCCTATGTCTCTTATTTTCTGTAATAATTTATCGTGCGGGACCTTGTCGAAGGCTCTTTGAGGCAAGTAAATTGTTCCATAAATTTAATCTTTTTAGGGTCAATTATTGTGACTGTATTCTAAAATTTGACATCAATAATTTTAATCAAGCATTTTTAACTTGAAGTTTCTTGTATAACCTCTGCTTAATTTTTGTCTGTATTTATTGTTTTTTGTCTGTATTTATTGTTTATCTTTTTCTTTTTCTTTTTCTATTATTAATATTAATATTGATGATTTTTTAAATTATTGTTCTTGTTAAAAGAGTACTCTTTGTTTAAATCTGTTGTTACTTCATATTTTGCAATTATTTGTCTTTATATTATATGTATTCATTGTCGATAGTATCAATTGCTTACTTTTGCGATTTCCTTAGTTTATTTGTGCTATAAATGTAGGTTATTTGTAGGGTAGTTATTGATAGGGGTCACTTGAGGCATGCTATGCTTACAGGTACCTACCCGATAGCACTATCGTTAGTGAGTGCTGTACTGTATTTTATATATTATTTTGTAATAGTATAGATATCTTATCAATATTTGTATTTTGTACTATTGTTAATGTCTTGTCATGTTGCAAATTTGATTTTAAATAATATTTTGACATTTAACATGTAGTTTCTTTATTCATGCAGAGTTTAGTAAAATTTGCCAGAACGTCCCGGACTTCCCAAACTTGACTACTTCCTTTAACGTGACGATAGTGCGTTGTTATATGTGCGATTAGTTTGCTTGGGAAACAGATTAACTTGCTCATGTAGTAATGTACACCCTATGTGGTGGATTGTGTTCTTTTATTTAATAATTTTCATTTTAGTAAGCGTTGTTTCCACATAGCGATTTTGATAATTTAATTTGACTTTATATTGTCTATCTATCTATCTATCTATTGCCGGACGCCTTACTCCCCTTACGAGGGTGGCCACACACAGAATGCCCCCAAGTGGACCTATTCCCTGTGAGAGGGACAACCCGAGCCAGCTTAGTGAAGGACTTACAGGATTGACCACTCAATTTAGGATCGGTCCGACTCAGAGGCCCTCTGTGTATCTTGTTAGCACTATTTTTCTACAGTGGTGTTCGGCTAATCCATCCACTAACCTGCCTTACCCTTAGATAAGCAGTACAGATTTGTATCAGGTTTACTCCCCTAGACAGGTTGCCAACCAAGGCTGACGAGTCCCATCCACCCGAATTTGTATAAGGTTGTCTCCCCTAGATGAGTTGCCGACCAAGGCTAACGAGTCCCACCCACCCATTATATTGTCCTTGTCCCAATTTTGGTTTGTTTAGTTTGCAAGTTTTACATTTTAATTTATATAGGTTCAGGGACAGTATAGATGTGAGGCCGGTCTGTACTAGTGGCAACATTAGTATACGACGTGTTCCCCATGTACTGTCCCTTCCTTTACTTGTATTCGTTGACGAACCAGGACCGGGCACGGACTATGTGTTAGAATAATTCTCTGTACCCTCGCACCCGGCAAAATTATAAAAACTTAAAAATTAATAATAATAATGAAAATAACCGGCGTCTTTTCGATGATAACTGTAAATGTAAACTCTGTGTGAATGAATTTGATTTTGAACATCAAACATTTTTTAAAAGTTACATTACCAATACAAATTTTTTGTTTTAAATTCTTCTGTTAATGTAACATCTCCATGTAAAGTAAAGAATGTTATCTATTTAATAACCTGTGATAAATGTGGTATACAATATGTTGGAAAGACGGAGCAATGTTTAAGAGAAAGAGCCTACGGGCATAGATCAGGAATTAAGAACGGCATCGACTCCAAGATTCTTCTATATAAGCATTTTAACACAGATTGTACTAAATTTGATTGTAAATACAAAATTATAGAAATTGTTCAAAGTAATCAAAATGTTTTAGATAGAGAAAATTATTGGATTGGAAAATTAATGACCATCTATCCATTTGGACTTAACAATCAAATAAAAAATGTAGGCAACATTTTGTATAAAGATTTATTAAAAAACGATTTTAATAACCCATATTTTAACTTCCCTGTTTTAAACAGAAGACCTGGTAGACACGGTAATAGAAGACTAAATACATTTAATAAAAAGAAAAACAGGTCTGATATTAAAATTATTGTTAATAATTTATATTCATTATATCGAAATTTCGGAATTAAAAAATTAAAAGATTCATTGAAAGGCCTACAAAAGAAAAGTGTTGCTCCTTTTATAGAAAATATTCTAAACAATAAACATAATTTCACAAATAAATTTAAGAATATAGTCTTTGCTTTTATGGGATATATTAGAGCTAATTCTAAGAAATCCAAAGATAACCGTATTAAAGATAAAGTCATGTCCACTTTAAATTATTCTTCTAAAATTTTAGACAAAATTAATGTTAACAGTCTTATTAATTCAAAGAAAGTTAAGTCCATGTTACCAGATGGTTGTAAAGATTTCAAACCATTAATAGTGTATTCATATGAACGACCTGTTGGGTCTATTATTTGTAATTATAATAAAGTTTTAGGAAATCTTTCAGATAATGATATTTTCAATAATAATAAATGCGTGTGTGAAAGAGTCATGGATATGCCAGCTAGCAGACGTGATGCACTAGCAAAGTTCATTTATAGTCCGATATGTCACATATTAACAGGTGATGTAGAACTAGTTAAACATTTTGCAAACGACAAATTAGCGGAGCTATGTCGTAAAGGGTTTAAATTTAGAATAGGGAGTAATAAAGTAACATGGGACATAATTTTAAAAGATATTGTTTTTTCAGTCAATAAATTAAAAGATAAATTGTTAAAAATTGCGTGCTGCGATGCGAGAGAACTAGAAGCATGGTCTAAATTATTAATTAAGTTAATTAGAAATAAAATTTTCTCGCTTAAAAATGAATTTAATCTTTCAGATTTTATTGACTATAATTATAATAAGCTTAAAGCTGATTTAATAAATTTACATAAACATTTTGTAATCACTACAGTAGATAAAGCCAGCAATAATTATAGCTTCACATGTAAGAAATTGTATCTTGAAAACATGAAAAAAGAATTAGGTATTAAGGGTAACATATTACGTAAAAATATTTGCGGTAATTCTGTTTATGAAATTCAAAATAATCTGAATATTGATAACTTAATCGATGAACATACCAAGAAAAATATAACATTTGATATTAAACTTTCTGATAAGAACAAGTGCATTGCAAAATTATACATGTTACCTAAATTTCATAAAAGACCTTATAAATATCGCTTTATTGCCGGAGCAAAATTTGCTACCACTAAAACTCTATCAGAACAAGTCGTAAATTGCTTAAAATACATTAAAAGTACTCATAAAAGATATTGTAATACCATCATGAGAAGAACTGGCATTAACTATTATTGGAGTGTTGACAATTCGTTAGAAGTTATTGATAAAATAAATACCATGCCGAAAGTTACCTCGGTACATAGCTTCGACTTTTCAACTTTGTATACCAATTTGCCTTTAGATTTAGTATATTCAGAGCTTTGCTTTATTATAGATTTGCACTTTGACAGGTTCGTTAGGAATGGTAATTATTTCATTAATGTTTATACATATTTTAATAATGCATCACTTAGCTCTACTCCCACTAGTTCTGTATATTTTGATAGAACTAAACTTAAAGATGCCCTTAAATTCCTCCTTTTCAATACTTATGTTAGATTCGGGCCGTACATTTTCAAACAAATATTAGGAATTCCTATGGGTGGAAATGCTAGCCCTTTAATTGCAGACTTATTCTTGCTTGCTTTAGAATTTAAATATATAAAAGACTTAGTTGACAGTAGCAAGAAAAATAAAATCCCAGAAAAATTAGCACTTGCTAAACTGTTAAGTAATAATAGTAGATATATTGATGATATTCTTGTTTGCAATTTGTTAAATTTTAATCAAGTTGCTAAACTTATTTACCCTAATTCTATTCCCCTCACACAATGTAACGTAAATTATAAAGTTGAAAATTTTCTTGATATAAATATAGAGATTGTTAATGAACAGTGCATACTTAAAGTATATCACAAAGTTGATGATTTTAATTTTAACGTAATAAACTTTCATAAGAACATAAGAAAATGGGAGTCTGCAGAAAGCCGATTGGCCTAAGCAAGGCAGATCCCTGTCCCACACAACCCCAATTCATTACAAAGCCCAATTATAGGCTTCACACTCTAATACCCTGAGGATCATCTTACCAAAACGGTTAGAGATTAACGCAGGATTATGGAGGTCTGCAGAGCGCTGATTGGCCCAACCCGGCTGATCCCCCTTCACACCCAACCCTTCTCGTCCATATGCTTATCCAATTTTATCTTAAAGCTCCCTACAGTTTTAGATCCCACTATAGCACTTGGTAGTCCATTCCACCCGTCTACAACTCTGTTACCAAACCAATACTTGCCTATATCTTTTCTGAAACGAAATTTATCTAATTTGAAACCATTGGTACGAGTTCTTTCGCTATCACTGACCTTTAGTACATTTGCCATGTCCCCTTTGTTAATCCCACTAACCCACTTGAACACCTCTATCATATCCCCTCTAACTCTGCGTCTCTCTAACGAATGTAAACCTAATTTCTTCAACCTTTCTTCATACGAAAGATTTCTAATATTATGGATCATTTTTGTCATTCTACGCTGTACTCTCTCCAATGAATCTATGTCCATTCTGTAATAAGGACACCAAAATTGGACAGCATAATCCATATGGGGTCTCACTAATGACAAGTAAAGTTTTAAGATAACATCAGCAGTTCTGTTACTCACACTCCTAGAGATGAACCCGAGAATCCTGTTTGCCTTATTACGAACGCCTATACACTGTTTTCTAGGCTTCAAATCATTGCTAACAAACACACCTAGATCTTTCTCGCAGTCTGAATTTTCTAATTCTAAATTAGCTAGTTTATATTTAACATTTGTTTGCATCTTCCCTATCTTTAATACCTTGCATTTGTCAATGTTAAACTTCATCTGCCAATTTACTGACCATTCATGTAAGGTATCTAGATCCCTTTGGAGGCACTCTATATCACTATCTGAATCAATTGATCTCCCTATTTTAGTATCGTCTGCGAATTTACTTATCCTACTAGTTATACCTAAATCTAGGTCATTTATGTATATAAGAAACAACAGGGGACCTAATACCGATCCCTGGGGGACACCACTTTTGACTGCTCCCCATTATTTCCTTTCCCTAGTAGTAATATCGATAGTAAAATAACTTATAATTGTTTTTATTCCCAATTAATAAGATTTTGTAAAATCTGCACTAAAGTAGATGACTTTTGGGCTAGAGCTAGGTTACTATACAGACTCTTAGTGGACAGAGGTTTTGAGGCAAGTAAATTGTTCCATAAATTTAATCTTTTTAGGGTCAATTATTGTGACTGTATTCTAAAATTTGACATCAATAATTTTAATCAAGCATTTTTAACTTGAAGTTTCTTGTATAACCTCTGCTTACTTTTTGTCTGTATTTATTGTTTTTTTGTCTGTATTTATTGTTTATCTTTTTCTTTTTCTTTTTCTATTATTAATATTAATATTGATGATTTTTTAAATTTATTGTTCTTGTTAAAAGAGTACTCTTTGTTTAAATCTGTTGTTACTTCATATTTTGCAATTATTTGTCTTTATATTATATGTATTCATTGTCGATAGTATCAATTGCTTACTTTTGCGATTTCCTTAGTTTATTTGTGCTATAAATGTAGGTTATTTGTAGGGTAGTTATTGATAGGGGTCACTTGAGGCATGCTATGCTTACAGGTACCTACCCGATAGCACTATCGTTAGTGAGTGCTGTACTGTATTTTATATAATATTATTTTGCAATAGTATAGATATCTTATCAATATTTGTATTTTGTACTATTGTTAATGTCTTGTCATGTTGCAAATTTGATTTTAAAAAATATTTTGACATTTAACATGTAGTTTATTTATTCATGCAGAGTTTAGTAAAATTTGCCAGAACGTCCCGGACTTCCCAAACTTGACTACTTCCTTTAACGTGACGATAGTGCGTTGTTATATGTGCGATTAGTTTGCTTGGGAAACAGATTAACTTGCTCATGTAGTAATGTACACCCTATGTGGTGGATTGTGTTCTTTTATTTAATAATTTTCATTTTAGTAAGCGTTGTTTCCACATAGCGATTTTGATAATTTAATTTGACTTTATATTGTCCTTGTCCCAATTTTGGTTTGTTTAGTTTGCAAGTTTTACATTTTAATAATATACTATGTCGAGGCTTTTGGTGAAGTCATTTCGTTTGTATAGGCTGTCATAAAATTCTATTAGATTAGTTAGGCATGATCTCTTTGCTCTGAATCCGTGTTGACTATTGTTAATAAGGTTATTGTTCTCAAGGAATAATACGATTTTATCCCTTATGATTGATTCACACATTTTTCCAATTACGGAAGTTAAGCTAATCGGCCTATAGTTATTTGGTAGTGTTTTGTCACCATTTTTAAATATCGGTGTTATATTAGCGGTCTTCCAGTCGGTGGGTACATGTCCTTGTTTAAGTGACATATTTAATATTATGGTTAGTGCCCCTGCAACTTCTTCTTTGACTAATTTAAGAATTTTAGGGATAAACATGTCCGGCCCAGGTGATTTATTGACATGAAGTGAGTCGATTTTTGTAATTACTTCTGACTGGGTAATAATAAAATCTTGAAGAACATAGTTACATGTTTGATTATTTTCTTGTGGCACGTTTTGGTTACTGGCAGTATTAAATACAGAAGAAAAGTGTTGATTAAGAGTAGCAACTATAAGAACATAAGAACATAAGAAAATGGGAGTCTGCAGAAAGCCGATTGGCCTAAGCAAGGCAGATCCCTGTCCCACACAACCCCAAATCAATTACAAAGCCCAATTATAGGCTCAACACTCTAATACCCTGAGGATCATCTTACCAAAACGGTTAGAGATTAACGCAGGATTATGGGGGTCTGCAGAGCGCTGATTGGCCCAACCCGGCTGATCCCCCTTCACACCCAACCCTTCTCGTCCATATGCTTATCCAATTTTATCTTAAAGCTCCCTACAGTTTTAGATCCCACTATAGCACTTGGTAGTCCATTCCACCCATCTACAACTCTGTTACCAAACCAATATTTGCCTATATCTTTTCTGAAACGAAATTTATCTAATTTGAAACCATTGGTACGAGTTCTTTCGCTATCACTGAGCTTTAGTACATTTGTCATGTCCCCTTTGTTAATCCCACTAACCCACTTGAACACCTCTATCATATCCCCTCTAACTCTGCGTCTCTCTAACGAATGTAAACCTAATTTCTTCAACCTTTCTTCATACGGAAGATTTCTAATATTATGGATCATTTTTGTCATTCTACGCTGTACTCTCTCCAATGAATCTATGTCCATTCTGTAATAAGGACACCAAAATTGGACAGCATAATCCATATGGGGTCTCACTAATGACAAGTAAAGTTTTAAGATAACATCAGCAGTTCTGTTACTCACACTCCTAGAGATGAACCCGAGAATCCTGTTTGCCTTATTACGAACGCCTATACACTGTTTTCTAGGCTTCAAATCATTGCTAACAAACACACCTAGATCTTTCTCGCAGTCTGAATTTTCTAATTCTAAATTAGCTAGTTTATATTTAACATTTGTTTGCATCTTCCCTATCTTTAATACCTTGCATTTGTCAATGTTAAACTTCATCTGCCAATTTACTGACCATTCATGTAAGGTATCTAGATCCCTTTGGAGGCACTCTATATCAGTTGCCCTCTGACCCGTGACTAGTGTGGACGTCCCCAGTGACCGCTAGTGTACCGGTTTACCCTTAGTGAGGTCCTAGTGAACTTTCATAGTGATGGCTGTTGTTGATGAGTCTGCTGTCTCCTCCCATACTCTCCAGCTTTGTCTTGCTTTGCAAGAAAGACTGGAGAATGTGGAGCAGGAGATTCAGTGTCTCAAAGATGAAAATTTGGCCTTGAGACTAGCTATGGCGGAGAAGAAGTGTGAGGCTACCGGAAGTGTTCCCAGGGATCGTGAAGCCCCTTGGAAAGTGGTGTTAACTAGTGCAACGGCCTGCAAGCTGAAAAGGCAGCCAGTCAAGACCCACAACAACTTCAGCACCTTGGCTGATGAGAGTGATGGCGATGAAGTGGCGATCATCGAGGCAGTGAGAGGGGAGTGGGGAAGTCTGCTGCTGTTGCTGCAACAACTACTGCTACACGCCGACAAAAGGAAAAAGCTAAGTCTGTTTTCATTGTCGGTGATTCATTGGTTAGATACCTTGGCAGGGCAACAAACACTCAGGTTGGTAAAGTTGTCTGCGTGCCTGGTGCCGGAGTCGGGAGGGTGTCTGAGAAGATAGATGCTGTCATGGAAGTGAGTGGGGAGGACCCCATCATCTTCCTCAACGCAGGGAGCAACGACATATGGAGATGCAGGACTGAGGAGTTGCTCTCCAAGTATCAGGAAATGTTGGAGAGGATCAAGGAAAAAGGTGGAGTTCCTGTGGTAAACAGTATCCTGCCTAGAAGAGGGGTAAGGAAGGAATGGTCCTCCAGGGCTATTGGTGTAAATAGCCGGCTGGAGAAGTATTGTAAGGCAAATACTATTCCATTCCTGGATAACTGGTCCCTCTTTTATGGTAAGGATGAACTGTATGCCCAGGATGGAGTACATCTCTCTCGACTAGGAGTTTCGACCTTGGCCAGCTCACTCGACAAGATTGTTGCGGGGTTTCGTTAAAAAAACCTGGGTGTGTAAGTAAAATACTGTCTCCATATGGAGCAGGTACTTCATGTGACAAACCAGTGAGTAAAATAGAAATAATCAGTCAAGATAGTGCGGATATAGTGATGTGTAATAGTAGTATCGATAACACTACACATGTAACTGATAGTAAAGATGAGAATACTGATAGAGTAGAATTTCCGTCTAGAGCTAGTAGTTCAACAGGAAATAATAAGTTAGCTAAACACAATAGAAAATTAGTTGCAAATAAAAGTAATAGGTTGAGGGTATATTATACAAATTGTAGGAGTTTATGTAACAAAATGAACGAACTTAGAGCACTCGTTAGCACAGAAAATATAGACATAATAGCGCTAACTGAAACGTGGATTAATACAGAATCTAGGCATTTTTTAGCAGAATTTGATATTCCAGGATATAGTTTGTTTAAACATGACCGAACAAGTAGGAGGGGCGGGGGTATAGCAGTGTTTGTCAGGAGTACATTAAAAAGCTGTATTAAATCAGGTATTAGACTAAATAATGATAATGAAAGTGTTTGGGTAGAAGTTAACGAAGGTAGTGAGACCATAGTTATTGGAGTTATATATAGACCGCCTAATATGAGTAGAAATGGCGGAAAATCGTTATGGGAGGAAATTAAAATAGCATCAAGGTTTAGCAATGTGTGCATTATGGGGGATTTTAATTTTCCGAACATTGATTGGCAACACCAAATAGGCGACTCCGATTCAGTAGAGTTTATTGAGGTAGTACAAGATAGTTTTTTATTTCAATTCATAGATACGCCGACTAGAGGTATTAATATTCTTGATTTAGTTTTCAGTAACAATGAACATATGATAAATAATGTAGAGATTGGTGACCACCTAGGAAATAGCGATCATAAATCTATTTATTTTAATATACAATGGACAGGGAATGCTAAAGAGAATACGACACTTATCCCAGATTTCAGAAAAGCCGATTATGGTGGGCTAAGAAGAGACTTAAGGGTGGACCCTATTGTTAAGCAATTAAGTCAGGATATGCCAGAGTTAAACTTGCCACCTACATATAACCAGTTTATTGCTTCACTCCACAATGCTCAAAATAAATATATCCCTAAAAGAAGATTTAGATCGACGCAGAACCAACCAAAATGGATGACTAATAAGCTAATAGATCTTATAGGAAAAAAGAAAGGAATATATCGAAAAATAAAGAAAGGTGAAAATCATTTACATATATACTATCAGACTCTATCAAGACAGGTCAAAAAGGAAATCAGGAAAGCAAAAATAAATTATGAAATAAGGATAGCCAGCGACTCAAAAAAATAACCCTAAAGCTTTTTACCAACTATATAAATCTAAAGTTAGAGATGTAATAGGCCCCCTAAAAACTTCAATAGGAGAAATAACAGAAAATGATTTAGAAATGTGCAGTACATTAAATAGTCAGTTTCTTTCCGTTTTCACTAATGAAAATTTGGCACAGATTCCAGAAGTCAATATGGTATATAGTGATAGTATAGAAAATATGTTAAGTACAGTTAGTATAAGTAGAAATGATGTGCTTAAGGAAATTGACAGACTGAAACCTCAAAAATCGCCTGGTCCTGACGAGGTATATGCTAGAGTATTAAAAGAATGCAGAGATGAGTTAAGTAGTCCATTAGCATTTATATTTAACAAGTCATTAGAAACAGGTTTAGTTCCAGAAGCTTGGAAGCTTGCAAATGTAGTTCCGATCTTCAAAAAAGGTGATAAATCGATAGCATCCAATTACCGTCCCATTAGTCTCACATCAATCATAGGAAAGTTGCTAGAGTCCATTATTGCTAGGAAAATTAGAAGCCACTTAGTAAAATTTAACTTAATAAATTCTTCTCAGCATGGATTCACTCAGGGACGTTCTTGCCTTACTAATTTGCTTAGCTTTTTCTCAGAGGTATATGAAGCAGTAGATAGTGACAAGTCATATGATATTATATATTTAGATTTCAGTAAAGCTTTCGACAGAGTCCCTCATGAGAGATTGATGAGAAAGGTTGAGGCACATGGAATAGGAGGGTCGTTGTTGAGATGGATTAGGTCATGGCTAATTGGTAGGAAACAGAGAGTCAGCATAAATGGTACCAAGTCAGAGTGGGGAGCAGTCAAAAGTGGTGTCCCCCAGGGATCGGTATTAGGTCCCCTGTTGTTTCTTATATACATAAATGATCTAGATTTAGGTATAACTAGTAGGATAAGTAAATTCGCAGACGATACTAAAATGGGGAGATCAATTGATTCAGATAGCGATATAGAGTGCCTCCAAAGGGATCTAGATACCTTACATGAATGGTCAGTAAATTGGCAGATGAAGTTTAACATTGACAAATGCAAGGTATTAAAGATAGGGAAGATGCAAACAAATGTTAAATATAAACTAGCTAATTTAGAATTAGAAAATTCAGACTGCGAGAAAGATCTAGGTGTGTTTGTTAGCAATGATTTGAAGCCTAGAAAACAGTGTATAAGCGTTCGTAATAAGGCAAACAGGATTCTCGGGTTCATCTCTAGGAGTGTGAGTAACAGAACTGCTGATGTTATCTTAAAACTTTACTTGTCATTAGTGAGACCCCATATGGATTATGCTGTCCAATTTTGGTGTCCTTATTACAGAATGGACATAGATTCATTGGAGAGAATTCAGCGTAGAATGACAAAAATGATCCATAATATTAGAAATTTTCCGTATGAAGAAAGGTTGAAGAAATTAGGTTTACATTCGTTAGAGAGACGCAGAGTTAGAGGGGATATGATAGAGGTGTTCAAGTGGGTTAGTGGGATTAACAAAGGGGACATGACAAATGTACTAAAGCTCAGTGATAGCGAAAGAACTCGTACCAATGGTTTCAAATTAGATAAATTTCGTTTCAGAAAAGATATAGGCAAATATTGGTTTGGTAACAGAGTTGTAGATGGGTGGAATAGGCTACCAAGTGATATAGTGGGATCAAGAACGATAGGGAGCTTTAAGAAAAAATTGGATAAGCATATGGACGAGAAGGGTTGGGTGTGAAGGGGGATCAGCCGGGTTGGCCCAATCAGCGCTCTGCAGACCCCCGTAATCCTGCGTTAATCTCTAACCGGTTTGGTAAGATGATCCTCAGGGTATTAGAGTGTTGAGCCTATAATTGGGCTTTGTAATTGGGGTTGTGTGGGACAGGGATCTGCCTTGCTTAGGCCAATCGGCTTTCTGCAGACTCCCATTTTCTTATGTTCTTATATCGCTATCTGAATCAATTGATCTCCCCCTTTTAGTATCGTCTGCGAATTTACTTATCCTACTAGTTATACCTAAATCTAGGTCATTTATGTATATAAGAAACAACAGGGGACCTAATACCGATCCCTGGGGGACACCACTTTTGACTGCTCCCCACTCTGACTTGGTACCATTTATGCTGACTCTCTGTTTCCTACCAATTAGCCATGACCTAATCCATCCCAACAACGCCCCACCTATTCCATGTGCCTCAACCTTTCTCATCAATCTCTCATGAGGGACTCTGTCGAAAGCTTTACTGAAATCTAAATATATAATATCGTATGCCTTGTCATTATCTACTGCTTCATATACCTCTGAGAAAAAACTAAGCAAATTAGTAAGGCAAGAACGTCCCTGAGTGAATCCATGCTGAGAAGAATTGATTAAGTTAAATAAGAACATAAGAACATAAGAACATAAGAAAATGGGAGTCTGCAGAAAGCCGATTGGCCTAAGCAAGGCAGATCCCTGTCCCACACAACCCCAAATCAATTACAAAGCCCAATTATAGGCTCAACACTCTAATACCCTGAGGATCATCCTACCAAAACGGTTAGAGATTAACGCAGGATTATGGGGGTCTGCAGAGCGCTGATTGGCCCAACCCGGCTGATCCCCCTTCACACCCAACCCTTCTCGTCCATATGCTTATCCAATTTTATCTTAAAGCTCCCTACAGTTTTAGATCCCACTATAGCACTTGGTAGTCCATTCCACCCATCTACAACTCTGTTACCAAACCAATATTTGCCTATATCTTTTCTGAAACGAAATTTATCTAATTTGAAACCATTGGTACGAGTTCTTTCGCTATCACTGAGCTTTAGTACATTTGTCATGTCCCCTTTGTTAATCCCACTAACCCACTTGAACACCTCTATCATATCCCCTCTAACTCTGCGTCTCTCTAACGAATGTAAACCTAATTTCTTCAACCTTTCTTCATACGGAAGATTTCTAATATTATGGATCATTTTTGTCATTCTACGCTGTACTCTCTCCAATGAATCTATGTCCATTCTGTAATAAGGACACCAAAATTGGACAGCATAATCCATATGGGGTCTCACTAATGACAAGTAAAGTTTTAAGATAACATCAGCAGTTCTGTTACTCACACTCCTAGAGATGAACCCGAGAATCCTGTTTGCCTTATTACGAACGCCTATACACTGTTTTCTAGGCTTCAAATCATTGCTAACAAACACACCTAGATCTTTCTCGCAGTCTGAATTTTCTAATTCTAAATTAGCTAGTTTATATTTAACATTTGTTTGCATCTTCCCTATCTTTAATACCTTGCATTTGTCAATGTTAAACTTCATCTGCCAATTTACTGACCATTCATGTAAGGTATCTAGATCCCTTTGGAGGCACTCTATATCGCTATCTGAATCAATTGATCTCCCCATTTTAGTATCGTCTGCGAATTTACTTATCCTACTAGTTATACCTAAATCTAGGTCATTTATGTATATAAGAAACAACAGGGGACCTAATACCGATCCCTGGGGGACACCACTTTTGACTGCTCCCCACTCTGACTTGGTACCATTTATGCTGACTCTCTGTTTCCTACCAATTAGCCATGACCTAATCCATCCCAACAACGCCCCACCTATTCCATGTGCCTCAACCTTTCTCATCAATCTCTCATGAGGGACTCTGTCGAAAGCTTTACTGAAATCTAAATATATAATATCGTATGCCTTGTCATTATCTACTGCTTCATATACCTCTGAGAAAAAACTAAGCAAATTAGTAAGGCAAGAACGTCCCTGTGTGAATCCATGCTGAGAAGAATTGATTAAGTTAAATGTTTCTAAGTGGTTTCTCATTTTTCTAGCAATAATTGACTCTAGTAGCTTTCCTATGATTGAAGTGAGACTAATGGGACGGTAATTGGATGCTATTGATTTATCACCTTTTTTGAAAATCGGAACTACATTTGCAAGCTTCCAAGCTTCTGGAACTATACCTGTTTCTAATGAATTGTTAAAAAGAAATGTTAATGGGTAACTTAACTCATCTCTGCATTCTTTTAATACTCTGGCATATACCTCATCGGGGACAGGCGATTTCTGAGGTTTCAGTCTGTCAATTTCCTTAAGCACATCATTTCTACTTATAGTAACCGTACTTAACCTATTTTCTATACTATCGCTATATACCTTACGGACTTCTGGAATCTGTGCCAAATTTTCATTAGTGAAAACGGATAGAAACTGACTATTTAATGTACTGCACATTTCTAAATCATTTTCTGTCATTTCTCCTATCGAAGTTTTAAGGGGGCCTATTTTATCTCTAACTTTAGATTTATATAGCTGGTAAAAAGCCTTAGGGTTATTTTTTGAGTCATTGGCTATCCTGATTTCATAATTTCTTTTGTCTGTCCTTATACATTTTTTAACCTCTCTTGATAGATTCTGATAGTAAGCAAGTAGGTGAATTTCGCCTTTCTTAATTTTTCGATATATTCCTCTCTTTTTTCCTAGAAGGTCTAATAGTCTATTATTCATCCATTTGGGTTGGTTCTGTGTTGATCTAAATTTTCTTTTGGGGATATATTTATTTTGCGCATTGTGGAGTGAAGAAATAAAATTATTATATGTGGCTGTCAAATTATCCTGAGTTAAGACAGGTATCTGAGAGAGAGTATGTTCATTAGCGCACCTGGGTCCACTTAATAGTTTAACCATAGGATCGACTCTTAAGGCTCGTCTTAATCCACCATAATTGGCTTTTCTGAAATCTGGGATAAGTGTCGTATTCTCTTTAGCCTTTCCTGTCCATTGTATGTTAAAATAAATTGATTTATGATCACTATTTCCTAGTTGGTCTCCTATCTCTACATTATTTATCATTTGTTCATTATTACTGAGAACTAAATCGAGGATATTATTACCTCTAGTAGGCGAGTCTATGAATTGAAATAAAAAACTATCCTGTACCGCCTCAATAAACTCTTTTGAATCTGAGTCGCCGATTTGATGCTGCCAATCAATATTCGGAAAATTAAAATCCCCCATAATACACACATTGCTAAACCTTGATGCTATTTTCACTTCCTGCCATAAAGCTGTACCTTCGTTTCTACTCATATTTGGTGGTCTATAAATAACTCCAATAATTATGGTCTCACTACCTTCGCTAACCTCAACCCAAACACTTTCGTTATCAGTATTTAGTCTAATACCTGATTTAATACAATTTTTTAAAGAACTCCTGACAAACACTGCTATTCCGCCGCCCCTCCTACTTGTTCGGTCGCGTTTAAACAAACTATATCCTGGTATATGGAATTCTGCTAAAAAATGTCTTGATTCTGTATTAATCCATGTTTCAGTCAGTGCTATAATGTCTATATTTTCGTTGCTAACAAGTGCTCTAAGTTCATCCATTTTGTTACATAAACTCCTACAGTTTGTATAATATAATCGCAATGAATTTATTTTACTGGTATCGGATTTACCTTTATTTCAAACTGAATTCCCATCTTCTGTTACACCTTTAATATTTCTACTAGCAGTACAATTAAAATCCTGTGACTGATATTTTCTATTCCTATCTGATGTACCAGTACGGCAATTTACCCTATCTAGACAATTATTCTTACTCATATTCTCAGGCTTTATTTTCAGCGAAACCCCGCGACAATCCTATCTATTGACCTAGCTAAATTTGCCACCCCTAGCCGAGAAAGATGAACCCCGTCCTGTGCGTACAACTGATTTTTACCATAGAAACGGGTCCAGTTATCAAGGAATGGTATTGCATTTGCATTACAGTATTTTTCCAGCCGACAATTGATACCAATTGCCCTAGATGACCATTCCTTGCTGACCCCTCTCCGTGGCAAGATACTGTGTACTACAGGTATGCCTCCCTTCCTCCTAACTTTATCTATGTCCCTGCTATCTGATTCTAATTCACCTTGATTATTTAGTATCGGACCAATGCCACTTTTAATTTGTTTGTTGCTATTTATATATCTATAAAATTGTTTTGGATTAGATTTGCTCGCATGTGCGATTTTAATTTCGTAATCCCTCTTTGCAGATTTAATTAGCGATTTAACTTTTCTTCTCGCAACCGAGTATTGATTTTGGATGGTAATATTGTCTGTATCCATTTTTAATTTGTATAGACGATTTCTTTCACTAATTGCTCTACTAATATTGTTATTGTACCATAGGGGTTTATTTATACTTTTATTGTGTCGTTTACGCATAGGGATATATTTATTTTGGGCAGTAAAGAAAAGATCTTTGAATGTTATCCAAGCTTCTTCGGTACTAGAGAGACTATTTATGCGTGTATGGATATCGTTTATCTCTTTTCTTAGTCCGCTAATATCAGCTTTGTTGTAGTCAGGTATGAATGTTTCACTAATACTGGTGGTGTGAGTCATGTTGATCTGGAACCTGATGCTATTATGATCACATCCACTTAACTGTTCACCAACTTGTAAGTTTGACGTTATGTATTCTTGAGTTGTGATAACTAAATCTAATATATTGTCAACCCTAGTGGGGGTCTGAACTAATTGATACAGGAAATTATCGTTCATAAATTCTACCATTCTTTCAGATGCCTTTCCCGATCCGATTCTATCATGCCATATAATATTAGGTAGGTTAAAGTCGCCTATGATAGCGGTTTCTTTGGCATTTAATGTTTTTGTTAGGGAATTGTAAAGTGATATATCCTCTTCGTTATTTATAGTTGGGCGTCTATATACAACTACAATTCATGTCGGTATATTTGTTGCTTATTTTTACGCATAATAGTTCGGAATTATTTGAAGGAATAGGTATTTCTATTGAATTAATAGATTCTTTGACGTATAGCATAACACCTCCTCCTCTTTTTGATAACCTATCTTTATGGTAGATTTTGTACGAGTTAATTTGATATTCATGAATAAAATCGATATTATTGAAATCTAGAAACGTTTCGGTTATTATTTCGCAATTATATGGATTTCTTCGTTTAATAACATAAGTTTCAGTTCATTTATATTGTTTCGTAAACTCCTAGCATTGGGATATAGTACATTGAACGTTTCATGAGAGGCCTTTATTTTAGTCTGAGTGTATTTTTTCAGCGGAGTCAGCTGTTGAGAGATTAGAAGTTTGTTTTATTAGATCTTAGACTGATGGTGCGGGGTGAAGGAACCGGATTCGATACCTTCCCGACACACCTGGGTGTACCTGGGCGGGTGAGAAGGGGGTTGACCTAATTTGGTTAACTTGACCGACTCCCTGAGCCTTTTGTTTACGTGGGGTAGGTTTGGGGGGAGAGGGAGGGAGGTAGGGGGAGGAGGATGAGCAGCTGGGGGTGGAGGGGGGTGGACGGGTCAGGTTCGGGAAAGAAAATGGGGGGAGGAGGGAGTTGAGGGGGTGGAGTAGATTTGTCGTGCTATGAGTGGAGAGGGGTGAGAGAGGGGGGAATGGGGGAGGCAGGGAGCAAGGGAAGGGAGATGATAAGATCTCTGGGCGAGAGAGGCTTGGGTTGAAGGGGAGGGGGATTTAAGGAGATTATCCTTCCTGTCATGGTACTTGAACAGTCCCTCGTTTAGCTTAGGAAGAACCTTTAGCAGTAAAAAGGGTAAACTATCTCAATTATCACTCTGATTCCCACAGATCCGTCCTAATATTAATACAATGATCTAATAATAGCCAGAATATAAATTAGAGATTGCGTCGTATACTGAACCAGCAATTTCCTATGCGCAAGTTAGTTCTCGTAATAATTCGAAGTTATTTAGGACTTTTTTTTTCTGCAACTACGCTAAAGGAAGATAATGTTCGTTGACTGTATTCTGAACAACTATTTTGACCACAATAGTAGCCTTCAGTTTCAGAAATATTGCAAGATGTTACCAGATGCTTCAATAATTTGAATATAACGTGAACAAGATTAGGACGGGCGACAGTTTATAAAATATTTGTTATTTTTTCCTAAAGTCATAAAAAGTGTTATGACAAGCCCTTTAAATCCTAGAAAGCATTCATACATATTATAATAACTAAATATATATTTTAGCTCATTAATTAATTGTATACTAAAAATATGAACAAAATACTGGAGTAGTAAGATCAATTCACTAGAAAATTGACTGCACAATTAAAGTAAATGTATATTAGTTATCTTCTTCCGTATGCCAATGATGTACGGTCGCGCTAATAAGTCATAAGAACATAAGAACATAAGAAAATGGGAGTCTGCAGAAAGCCGATTGGCCTAAGCAAGGCAGATCCCTGTCCCACACAACCCCAATTCAATTACAAGGCATGTCCCAGGTGTCATTATGTTTGGTTTGCTCTATGCTGTATTGATGCCTGTTAGATGTTGAATAGGGTGGGTAAGTGTAGGAACATGTTTGTATATTTCACTCGATATGAAGAAATGAAGCTTAGATATTGCCGATACCAATTATTGATCAAAACATACTTGGTGCCGAGACATTACTTATTAGCGCGATTGTACTTAGATTATTGGTATCTAAATATAAAAACGATTTTATGTTTAAATTGCCAATCTTGTCACTTACGTGCTTTTCTCTGAACAGGACTGCCAGACTTGGGAATCAAATCATTGTTATAGAGGCTGTTGATTGGCTGAAGGATAGGTGCATGTTAAGGGTATATTGTCCCCTATATTCTGGACCCCCTTTCCCTCATGTTTAGCCTCATTACTTTTGATAGTTTAAGACGTTTGCCACATTATGCAAGGTATTAAAGATAGGGAAGATGCATACAAATGTTAAATATAAACTAGCTAATATGGAATTAGAAAACTCGAATTGTGAGAAAGATCTAGGTGTGTTTGTTAGCAATGATTTGAAGCCTAGACAACAGTGTATAAGCGTTCGAAACAAGGCAAACAGGATTCTCGGGTTCATCTCTAGGAGTGAGAGTAACAGAACTGCTGATGTTATCTTAAAACTTTACTTGTCATTAGTGAGACCCCATATGGATTATGCTGTTCAATTTTGGTGTCCTTATTACAGAATGGACATAGATTAATTGGAGAGAGTACAACGTAGAATGACAAAAATGATCCATAATATTAGAAATCTTCCGTATAAAGAAAGGTTGAAGAAATTAGGCTTACATTCGTTAGAGAGACGCAGAGTTAGAGGGGATATGATAGTGGTGTTCAAGTGGGTTAGTGGGATTAACAAAGGGGACATGACAAATGTACTAAAGCTCAGTGATAGCGAAAGAACTCGTACCAATGGTTTCAAATTAGATAAATTTTGTTTCAGAAAAGATATAGGCAAATATTGGTTTGGTAACAGAGTTGTAGATGGGTGGAATGGACTACCAAGTGCTATAGTGGGATTAAAAACGATAGGGAGCTTTAAGATAAAATTGGATAAGCATATGGACGAGAAGGGTTGGATATGAAGGGGGATCAGCAGGGTTGGGCCAATCAGTGCTCTGCAGACCCCCGTAATCCTGCGTTAATCTCTAACCGTTTTGGTAAGATGATCCTCAGGGTATTAGAGTGTTGAGCCTATAATTGGGCTTTGTAATTGGGGTTGTGTGGGACAGGGATCTGCCTTGCTTAGGCCAATCGGCTTTCTGCAGACTCCCATTTTCTTATGTTCTTATTACTTTGGCGATTTGAAAACCTTTTGCCCCATTTCTGTGTCAATTTTAAGACCTTTCGTACCATTTAGGTGTCGATTTCATTCCTGGCGATCGATAGCGAACTTGCAAATTAGGAGGAACCAGCCTTTGACTGGGAGATTATTTGTACCGAAAAATGTAAAGATTTATCTATCTCTCTCCTCTTGCCTTCCCCCCCCCCCCTCCCCCCCACCTCTCTCTCTGTCTCTCTCTGTCTCTCTCTCTCCTTCTCCCTCCACCTTCCTCCCGTTCAAGGCCCAACTTTAGAATTAGATTAAGCTGCCAGTCACGTTTAACGGGGGGGGGGGGGGAGGGGGATGTTGTTTATCTATACCCCCTTCTCCCTCATGTTTAGTCTCATTAGTTTTGATTTTATAAGACGTTCGGCCCATTAGTTTGGCGATTTTATGACCTTTCGCCCTATTTCTTTGTCAATATTAGAACTTTTCGTGACATTTAGGTGTCGATTTTTACCTGCCGAGCGATAGGGAGCCTGTAATTTTAGGAGGAGTCGGCCTTTGGCCGTTCACATTTATCTCGAAGGGGGGTCTAGGGAGTGTTTTATTAAGCTTGATGGATGTCTACAGAGGAAACTAAAATAATAATGTATTTATACATAAATACGCAAATAAATACCCCCACTCACGGGAGAGGGGGCAACGCACTCCAACAACATGGCATAACGTTCAATACCATATTAGTATAGCACTGGAAATATTACCATAGAAGATTATAGCATTGGAAATAATACAATAGCAGATTTAATCGTTGGAAATACATGAAGAGCAGAATACCGTAGCAGATTATAGCATTGAAAATAAATGAATAGCAAATTACAGAATAGGAAATAATACCATAGCAGATAAATACCATTGGAAATATTACCATAACAGATTATATCATTGGGAAACATACCATAGCAGATTATAGCATTGAAAATAATACCATAGCAGATTATAGCAATGGAAATAATACCATAGCAGATTATAGCATTGGAAATAATACCATAGCAGATTATAGCATTGGAAATAATACCATAGCAGATTATAGCAATGGAAATAATACCATAGCAGATTATAGCAATGGAAATAATACCATAGCAGATTATAGCATTGGAAATAATACCATAGCAGATTATAGCATTGGAAATGTTAGCATAGCAGATTATAGCATTATAAATATATGAAGAGCAGGATACCGTAACAGATTATAGCATTGGAAATAAATGAATATCAAAGCTTAGCATTGGGAACAAATGAATAACAGATTTTTACGTTGGAAGTAAATGAATAGCAGATTATAGCATTCGAAATAATAGCATAGCAGATTATAGCATTCGAAATACTAACAGCAGATTATAGCATTCGAAATAATAACATAGCAGATTATAGCATTCGAAATAATACCATAGCAGATTATAGCATTCGAAATAATAACATAGCAGATTATAGCATTCGAAATAACAGCAGATTATAGCATTCGAAATAATAACATAGCAGATTATAGCATTCGAAATAATAACATAGCAGATTATAGCATTCGAAATACTAACAGCAGATTATAGCATTCGAAATAATAACATAGCAGATTATAGCATTCGAAATAATAACATAGCAGATTATAGCATTCGAAATAATAACATAGCAGATTATAGCATTCGAAATACTAACAGCAGATTATAGCATTCGAAATAATAACATAGCAGATTATAGCATTCGAAATAAAACATAGCAGATTATAGCATTCGAAATAATAACATAGCAGATTATAGCATTCGAAATAATAACATAGCAGATTATAGCATTCGAAATAATAACATAGCAGATTATAGCATTCGAAATAATAACATAGCAGATTATTACAGTGGGAATATATGAATAGCAGATTATATCATTGGAAACAAATGAATAGCAAATTATAGCATTGAATACCATAACATAGCAGATCACAGCATAGCAATGAATAACATTGAATAGCAGATTGTAGCATTGGATACCATTATAAAGCAGATTATATAGTTGAATACAATTTAATAGAATACTATAGCATTAAATTCCAAATAAATAGCAGTGGGCAGCATCAATACAGACAAAGGGGGGCAAACTAAATAAAACATAAAAACAGTAATCATTATATATACAAAAATACAATCCCCCCCCCTCCTTCTCCTTAAGTTAGGCTAGGCGCTGTTATAGTTGAATAGTTTTAGTAAGGTTAAATAATGCAAAATATACACGCAAACATGCATACATTTGATAGTTTCCATTGATGTCTGTTGGTAAGTGTGCGCCGTAGTGTGTGTGTGTGTGTGTGTGTGTGTGTGTGTGTGTGTGTGGTCAAAACTCAAGGTCAAAGAAAGCCAAAGAAGTTCCTATCTCATCATGTTTTTATATCTCAACGTGTTTCTCTAACTGTCTGCTTTCTCAAATAGATGGATAGATAGATGATAAGGAGAGATATTAAGATAAAACAAATACGTAAAATATGGAGAAAGACTATGAATAAATAATACTAATTATGTGTATATATAATACATATATATATGTATATATATATATATATATATATATATATATATATATATATATATATATATATATATATATATATATATATATATATATATATATATATATATATATATATATATATATATATTATATAGATAGATAAATTGATAGATAGACAGATTAGAGGGAGGAAATAGAAGAGGAGTGGATAAGAGAAAAGGTCAGAAAAACATTAAATGAAATGTTTGGTGAGGCGAAAAGTGGAGAAAAATAAATACTAAGCCACTATAAATTATCTGGTGAACAAAAAAGTCTATAAGATAATAAACAACACCAGAGAGGTCTTTGCAGAAAAATATATAGACAAAATGTAAGAATGGATACAGATAGATTGATAAAACATATAGATACTACATAGAGAAGAAATATGATAGAGAATATGTGCTTACATAAACGTACCATATATATATACTGTGTATATATATATATATATATATATATATATATATATATATATATATATATAGTATATGTTCCATACTGACAGGTAGATGGATTGGGTGGAGGAAAACACACAGGGAAGAGGTATAATTCTTTATTCTCTAACGTTTCGGGTTATGTTATGCACCCATATTTAGAGAGATTGAAGATGGGTACATAACACAACCCGAAACGTTAAAGCATAAAGAACCATAGCTTTTCCTGTGTGTTTTCTTCCACCCAATCCATATACAGTATATATATATATATATATATATATATATATATATACAGTATATATAGTATTTTATATATATATATATATATATATTATATATAATTATATATATATATATATATATAATTATATACTGTATATAAGTGAGAGAAAGGTCAAAGCACCCACACTCTCCCACCATAATCATGACAGACAGACCTATTATACCCCTTCCTACCCCCTCTACCTTTACCTCATGTTCACCCCCTCTCCATCTCTCTCTATCTCTCTCACACACACACACACACACACACACACACACACACACACACACACACACACACACACATTTACATAACTTTCATATGATGTAAGTCTTGGTTAGTTTTATTGAGGTTTATCTTGTATCAATAGAGGGAAATGATACTAAAACTATGTAGGTGGACCTGCACCTTTTGATCGTGACTGTACCTAAGATAAATTTAGAAAGTACCATCGTATTGAAAGTATTATTATTACTATTATTATTATTATTTTTGTTTTTTTTGGCTCAATTTCACGGCCTTTTGTTCCATTTAGGTGTCGCTGTTCTTTTTTTCTGTGGAGCGATAGCGAGCCTGAAATTTAGGAAGAACAGACCTTCTGCCGGGACATATTTCTAACGAAAAAATGTAAATATTTATCTCGAAGGGAGGTTTTGAGGGTGTTCTTTCAAGTTTGTTGGAGGTCTAAGGAGGAAACCTAAAAATAGGAAAAAAAATGTATGAATAGATATAACAAAAAACAATCCCCTTAAGAACAATATTGTGTTTATTATTAGGATACATATTAATTAACCCTTCCTTATATTCCTTATATTCTGGCTATCATTAAACCATTTTATTCAGCTATGGAATTATCTGTAGAAATCATAGGGCTAAAAATGATCTCAGCCAACCGTCTACCTCCCACGGGGCCTTCTAAAACTGCAACAAATCGTCTAATGATAGCCAGCAGTAAGGACTGAGGGGCTTCATCGGAAACCGAAATGGTTAACCCACAGATCACCCAGGCTGGATTTGACACACACACACACGCACGCACACACATACACGCACGCACACACATACACGCACGCGCACACACACACACACATATACACACACACACACACACACACACACCCATGCACACACACACACACACACACACACACACACACACACACACACACATGTTCACGGTGGGTTCCATAAGCCCCTTCTGTACGTGAGCCGTCTTTTTAATTCTATTCTGTCTCTATTTAGATTTTGTGCAGTTTAGGAAGGATCTGTGGTAGCAACAGGGTCGAGTGAGATAGTTCAAAGCCTGTTAATTTGCTGGAGGCCCTTATTAAGCTAAATAAAATCGTCTAATAGTAGCCAGAATAAAGTTAAAAGACAAGCACCGGTACGGAAAAGGTTAATTATCGAGAAACTAGTCCGCCAAGTTATAGTCAAATATAGTATGGTCAGGATGGGGGGCAGGGGGCTAGGAATCCTTCTCCCCTTGTGAAATTCTCCTATTAATCGAAACAGAGAAAGGGGCGAGGGAACACGAAAGTGGTCACGGACCTTAGGAATTAGAACCCTTGAATGTTGTTTCTTTTCGGGCTCTGTCTCGAGTCGGCCACCCCCAGCAATGGGGTATATGCCTGAGTATATACATAATTATATACATACATACATAGGATGGTTCATGAAGATAGTTGTGTGGTAGCTTGTGTTATCGAGGGAGGATACATGACTAACTGTTAATTTTAGGCATCCTCCTGTATATTGCATCACGAGTAGCCTACATAGTTAACAAAGAGGGTATATCAAAGGTTGTATACTGTGGTAGTTTTAACCATTATATTGCATCACGAGTAGCCTACATAGTTAACAAAGAGGGTATATCAAAGGTTGTATACTGTGGTAGTTTTAACCATTATATTGCATCACGAGTAGCCTACATAGTTAACAAAGAGGGTATATCAAAGGTTGTATACTGTGGTAGTTTTAACCATTATATTGCATCACGAGTAGCCTACATAGTTAACAAAGAGGGTATATCAAAGGTTGTATACTGTGGCAGTTTTAACCATTATATTGCATCACGAGTAGCCTACATAGTTAACAAAGCACCCAACATACATCGTGCACATAACATTAACATTCTTCAACTGAACATAGATGGCATCAACACAAAGAAACACGAACTCTCACACTTCATCAAACAACACAACATACACATTGCCATCTTACAAGAAACAAAACTCCGCACAACACAAAAAACACCCATATTTCATAATTTCACAACCATCAGACAAGACCGGGCTGTCGGTGGGGGCGGTGGACTCATCACCCTGGTACATAAAGAAATATCATACATAGTAACCAGTGTACAAACCAAATCCCTCCTCCCCCCAAATGATAACACAACAGAAATACAGTCAATTAAAATACACACTGGCAACAACTCCAACATAACCATCATAAACACATACATCCTTCCCCAAACATCCCCTACAGTACCAAATGAATACAGACCACACTTACAACACATCACAAACACCCCACACACCCCACACATCATCCTGGGTGGTGACTTCAACGCCAAGACGTCGGCCTGGTTTGTCGACAACCCCGACACAGACAGAGGGCTGGTACTACAAAACCATACCGATAACCTCATCATCCTTAACGACATCCATCAACATACCCATATTCCTCACCAAGCCCTCTATAACCCATCATCTCCAGACATCACCTTTTGCTCCCCAGAACTCGCCCCCACAACATCCTGGAGGGTGGTCAGAACCTTGGCTCTGACCACCTCCCGATCATTATCACCACCAAAACCAGACTCACCCCAGCTAGCCACAAACACAAATACACCAATTATAAAAGAGCTAACTGGGAAGCATTCACAAATGAGACAGAACAACACTTCACAACTCTAAACAGTACACCCATCACTAACATCAACAATGCTGTACACATACTCACTAAAACTATCCAAAACGCTGACAAGAAACACATTCCAAGAGGTAACAGAAAAAGACACAACCCCAACTTCACACCAGAAATTCAAAACCTCATCAGACAACGCGACATACTGAAACACTCCCCAGCACCCCACACACAAGACATCACACAACAAATTCAAGCACTCAACACCCAAACTAACAACAAAATACAAGAACAACAAAAACTAAATTGGAATAACTTCCTACAAACACTTGATCACAAAACAAACCCCAAAAAACTCTACAAAACACTAAACAGCATCACACTTTCTAACAGCAACACAACACAATCACATGCTGCAATCACAACAACAGACTTTACTCCTTCATGTAAACAACAAGCAAACACTCTCATCAATCACTTCTCACATGTCAGCCACCTAAAACCTCACAAAGACGACCGACGTGTCATCCGACGTAAGAGACAATTCCCCACAGATCCTGACTATACACCCTTCACCAATCACCAGACAAAGCATATCATCAACAATCTCAAGCACTCACCCGCCTGTGGCCTAGACAACATAAGCAACATACACCTCAGACACCTGGGACCACAAGGCATACAAGCACTCACTAACATATCAAACTACAGCTATTCACACAACACAATACCAGACATTTGGAAGCATGGTATCATCATCACATTCCCCAAACCCAACAAAGACCCCATGCTACCCTCCTCGCACCGCCCCATCACACTCCTTTGCTCCCCCTCCAAAGTCATGGAACGCCTAGTACTACAACTAATTACACCTGACCTACCCCTAGCTCCAACACAACATGGCTTTAGGCCACTGCACTCCACAAACACTCTTCTCACAGACCTTACACAAAGAGCTTTCGACGGCATCAACTCAGCTAGACCACCACACAGATCACTATTAGCCACACTCGACATTAGTAAAGCCTTCGATGCCATCCCCCGCCACAACCTAACAAACAAAATCTACAACACAAACATGCGCAACAACACAAAAAGGTGGCTGGCCAACTTCCTAGCAGGCAGATGTGCACACGTATCTTTTGCCGGTCAGTCATCTAAAATCAGAAACTTTCCAAACGGAGTCCCACAAGGATCCGTCCTATCGCCCGCACTCTTCAATCTGTACATGCACGATATAACTACACCCAATACGCCCCAAATAAACTTAGCCTCCTATGCAGATGATATAACACTCACATGCACACACCATGACCCAAAAAGAGCAACAGATCTCCTTCAACCCTATCTCAACACACTACATGGCTGGTGCACTACAAACAGACTTAATCTAGCCCCAGCCAAATCCACCGCAACCCTGCTCACAAGTTGGACAGAACACAAATACATCCCTCAACTCACCATAAACAACACACCCCTAACACATACACACACACCCAAAATCCTAGGAGTAACATATGATACTCATATGACATTCAAACAGCACACCACAAACATTAAAAAGAAACTGACACCCAGACTTAACGCCCTCAGGTCACTTGCTCACACAAAATTTGGACACAACAAAGAAACTACCACCACAGTATATAAACAATACATAAGATCAGTGATGGAGTACGCAAGCCCAGCCTGGGCTTCTAACCTAGCTGAAACACATCATAAGACCTTACAGACTATTCAAAACAAAGCCCTGAAGATCATTACAGGCTGCACAGCTACTGCACCCACAGATCACCTACATCAAGAAACCAAAATCCTCAAAGTCAAAGACCATCTGGACATGAGAGGCACTCAATTCCTGGCAGCAGCCTCCACGAACCAAGACCACCCACTAAACTACATGGCAACACACCCACAGACACCAAGAAATATCAAAACAACACCCAGCACACGGTATCACACACAATTATTGTCCTCTCTCCCTCCCTGCCCACCCCGAACCAACTTCCAGAAGCACATCCATACTCATATCTCTCACCGATCCATCCACTCACTCACAGACAACACGCAGCTGCATGCACGACCTCCCGAAATCCATCCTTCCGAATCCTCCCTTCCTCGCGAGGACAGAGTCCACCTGGCCAGGCTGAGATGCGGACACCATCCAGCTCTCCTGAGCTATCAGAAGAGACTGGATGACTCCGTTGTCGACGCCTGCCCGGGATGTAACACAGCACCCCATACCATTAAACACATCATAGAAGACTGCATTTCACACAACCACTTACGCCAACAACACAATCTACACTCAATGAGAGCTCTGTGGGAAAGCCCGATCGTGGCCATGGCCTTTCTCAGGGACTCGGGGCGGTTCGGCCAGGCAGCTTAGGGAACAACAACAACAACAACAAAGAGGGTATATCAAAGGTTGTATACTGTGGCAGTTTTAACCATTATATTGCATCACGAGTAGCCTGCATAGTTAACAAAGAGGGTATATCAAAGGTTGTATACTGTGGCAGTTTTAACCATTATATTGCATCACGAGTAGCCTACATAGTTAACAAAGAGGGTATATCAAAGGTTGTATACTGTGGCAGCTTTAACCATTATATTGCATCACGAGTAGCCTACATAGTTAACAAAGAGGGTATATCAAAGGTTGTATACTGTGGCAGTTTTAACCATTATATTGCATCACGAGTAGCCTACATAGTTAACAAAGAGGGTATATCAAAGGTTTTTGTTGTTGTTGTTGTTGTTCCCTAAGCTGCCTGGCCGAACAGCCCCGAGTCCCTGAGAAAGGCCATGGCCACGATCGGGCCTTCCCACAGAGCTCTCATTGAGTGTAGATTGTGTTGTTGGCGTAAGTGGTTGAGTGAAATGCAGTCTTCTATGATGTGTTTAATGGTATGGGGTGCTGTGTTACATCCCGGGCAGGCGTCGACAACGGAGTCATCCAGTCTCTTCTGATAGCTCAGGAGAGCTGGATGGTGTCCACATCTCAGCCTGGCCAGGTGGACTCTGTCCTCGCGAGGAAGGAAGGATTCGGAAGGATGGATTTCGGGAGGTCGTGCATGCAGCTGCGTGTTGTCTGTGAGTGAGTGGATGGATCGGCGAGAGATATGAGCACGGATGCGCTTCTGGAAGCTGGTTCGGGGTGGGCAGGGAGGGAGAGAGGATAATAACCGTGCGCGACACCGTGTGCCGGGTGCTGCCTTGACACCTTCCGGCGTCCGTGGGCGTGCTGCCATGTAGTTTAGTGGGTGGTCTCGGTTCGTGGAGGCCGCTGCCAGGAATTGAGTGCCTCTCATGTCCAGACGGTCCCTGACTCTGAGGACCTTGGCCCCCTGATGTAGGTGATCTGTGGGTGAAGCAGCTGTGCAGCCTGTAATGATCTTCAGGGTCCCGCTTTGAACAGTCTGCAAGGTCCCATGATGTGCCCCAGCCAGGCCAGAAGCCCAGGCCGGGCCCGCGCATTCCATCACTGATCCCATGTATTGTTTATATACTGTGGTGGTAGTTTCCTTGTTGTGTCCAAACCCTGTGTGAGCAAGTGACCCGAGGGCGCTAAGTCTGGGTGTCAGTTTCCCTTTAATGTTTGTGGTGTGCTGTTTGAATGTCATATGAGTATCATATGTCACTCCTAGGATTCCGGGTGTGCGTGTATGTGTTAGGGGTGCGTTGCCTATGGTGAGGCAAGGTTGTATACTGTGGCAGTTTTAACCATTATATTGCATCACGAGTAGCCTACATAGTTAACAAAGAGGGTATATCAAAGGTTGTATACTGTGGCAGTTTTAACCATTTAATTTGATATTAAGCTTGATTCTAACATATAATATATTATTTATCAGCATCTTCCTTATATTACCGCATTCCCATTCTCACTCTCTCTTACTCTTACTCTCTCTCTCTCTATCACACACACACACACACACACATACACTCACACGCAGGGGGTAAAGGGGCCTTCATCTTATGGTGGAGGGGAAAACAAAAAATGCCCCACGCACCCTACTGAGTGTCGTACAAGGCGTCTAATAGGGGGAATGGGGGTAGATTGTAGGCACCAATCGAACAGGGCTATACCCTGGAGAGGCTGTCATTTGATAAGGATCGCTGGAACTCCTGTTTCATTTGCTTGGCCTTTCTTACTGATTCCCTTTGTGCCTTACTTACACTGAGAGTAGTCCAGCCTGCTCTCACAAACACCTCCTCCTCCTATCTACTTTACTACACTTAACATGCACACCACATTTCCTCCTTCCACAAAAAACAGAAAAGAACAAATATATGATGATACACGAAAACCAAGCCTTGGAGTCCCGGGGGGGGGGGGGGGGGAGGAAGGGAGTGACCATATATGACCCCTCACCCACCCGACCTTCCCCTGACGACCCCTCTAAATGCTCTAGACCACGGCCTGTCACTCTTACTATCAACTTTTGCAATATTCGCGGCCTTTCCTTTAATTTTCACTCAGTTGAACACCATCTCTCCTCCTCCAAACCTGATCTTCTTTTCCTCACTGAAACCCAGATGTCTGAGGTAACTGCCAGCAGCCCCTTCTCTGTATCCTCCTACTTTCTTTATCCTAGTTTCAAAGCCAAAGGTGGATGTTGTGCATACGTGCACAACAAACTTACTTGCTCTCTTGTTCCCAATCTCGACTCCTCTGAATTCTCAACTTTATGGCTCAAACTATCCTGTCGCTCTCATACTAAATATTTATTTGCTGTCTATCTTTCCCCTAACTCTACCGACTTTCCCAAATTCTTTGACTATCTAAACTCTAAGGTGGAACACATTCTATCCATCTCTCCCTTCTCGGAAATCTCCATCTTAGGAGATTTCAACGCTCACCACCGCCAATGGCTCTCCTCTCTTACTACTGACCAACCTGGTGAACAAGCCTTCATCTTTTCTATCCTAAACGACCTAGAGCAGCTGGTCCAGCAACCCACCCGTATCCCGGATTGCTTCGGAGATCGGCCCAACATTCTTGACTTGTTTCTGACTTCTAACCCTTCTTCTTATACTGTCAATCTTTTCTCTCCTTTGGGCTCCTCCGACCATAAACTTATCTCCATTACCTGTCCTATCTCTCCAATACGGCCACCCGATCTTCCCAGCCGGTAGCGCTTGTGGCACTTTGGCACTGCCGACTGGGAGGCTCTTCAGCAGTACTTCTTTGATTTCCCATGGAATGACTTTTGCTTCCGTGGCCGAGGACCCTCGGAGAGTGCTGAACGCATTACCGAGGTAATTCTCTCGGGCATGGAAGCATACATTCCATTTTCATTCTCTCAGACTAATGCAAACAAATCTTGGTTTACTCACGCTTGTTCTACTGCTGTCCGCAACAAGGAGGAAGCATTCAAACGGTACCGGTACGATGCCTTAAAACTCAAGAATCTCATTCTTCCTATGTTTTTGCCCGAAATCAAGCCAAATCTGTTCTTCGATTTGCCAAGCACTCTTTCATCAATAATAAATGCACTGAACTATCCAACTCTAGCTCTTCCCAAGCTTTCTGGCATCTAGCCAAAAACCTCTCCAACAATTTATCTTCCTCATTATTCCCTCCCCTTTTCCACTCTGATGGCACAACCATCATTCTTCCTCTGACAAAACTGAACTCTTCGCTCAAACTTTTGCTAAAAACTCCACCTTGGATGATTCCGGCAATATTCTTTCCTCTCTACCCCCCTCTATCCTACTTATGCCTAATATCCTAATCTCTTCTAAAGATGTACTTTCTACCCTCTCTGGGCTTACGGTGTATGGTCCGGATGGTGTTCTTCCTGTTGTACTAAAAAACTGTGCTTCCATGCTGACTCCCTGGCTAGCCAAATGTTTTCGTCTCTGTCTCTCCTCAAATGTCTTTCCTTCATGCTAGAAGTTTGATCTCATTCAACCTGTCCCAAAGAAGGGTGACCGCTCTCAACCCTCCAACTATCGTCCAATTGCTCTCATCTCTTGTATCTGTAAAGTTTTTTAAACTACTCTTGCTTCAAAATTTCTTAAGCATTTCTCTTTAATCTGCTCTCAGATCGCCAGTATGGCTTCATTAAGGGTTGCTCTACTGGTGTTCATCCTCCTTTGGGGACTTCGGTGAGACCTTTTCTATTGCACTAGACATATCGAAGTCCTTCGATAGAGTCTGGCATAAAATCTTTAATTTCTAAACTACCCTCCTTTGGTTTCTATCCCTCTATCTGTGCCTTTGTCTCTAATTTCCTTTCCGGCCGTTCCATAGCTGCGGTTGTGGACGACCATCGCTCACTTCCTCATCCTATCAACTCCTGTGTTCCTCAGGGCTCTATCTTATCTCCTATTATCTTTCTAATTTTCATAAATTATCTTCTCAAACTGTACCTCCAGTCTCATCCATTCATACACAGAGGACTCTACCTTACACTACTCAATTAGTTTTCCAGAATACCCCAGCCAGCAATCCATCAAAAACAAATGTAATAAAGCCATGCAACACTTATATTCTTTCTTCGTGGTGCAATGCATAAGTGTGTTGATTTTCGGTGTGAGCGTCCTGGGTTCGAATCCCCGGACTGCCACATGTGTTTGTTAATTTTATTAATCGAGTTTAGGAGTAAAGTTGGTTAGTGGAGAGAACATAATAATTAATTCTGGTTCAGTAGTAGTTTATCGAGAGGCCTTCCCTAGGGTTAAGTGCCCCATTAATTACTATTTCCATTCACATATTCATAGCCTCCGATAGTTCAGTTGGGATATTGTACATGCTAAGATTGGTATGCAGGATTCGAAACTGCATAATAAATCGTAGGCTTGTGCAACATTCTTTAACTGTCTTCGTGGTGCAATGCATAAGTGTGTTGATTTTCGGTGTGAGCGTCCTGGGTTCGAATTCCCGGACTGCCACATGTGTTTGTTAATTTCATTAATCGAGTTTAGGAGTAAAGTTGGCTAGTGGAGAGAACATAATAACTTACTAATATTTCCAATTGGGGCAGAGAAAATCTTGTTGCCTTTAATGCTTCCAAAACCCAATTTCTCCATCTATTTACCCATTCGGAACTCCCAGAGGGCTATTCCTTACACTTCAACAATACAAAAATCAATCCTTCATCTTCTCTCAATATTCTTGGTGTCTCTTTTTCTTCTGCTCTCACTTGGAAGGACCATATTACCAGTCTTGCTAAGGCAGCCTCCCAGAAGCTGGGTGTGCTCAACCGCTTCAAGGGGTTCTTTACCCCTGCACAGCTTCTTGCTCTGTACAGGGGCATAGTGCGTCCTTGTATTGAGTATTGTTCACATGTGTGGGGAGGATCCTCTCACACCGCACTGCTAGACAAAGTAGAAAGGAAGGCCTTTCGTATAATTAATTGACGCCCACTCACCAACTCTCTCTCTTCGCCGCAATGTTGCATCTCTCTCGCTATTCTATTGCTACTACAATAATCAGTGTTCCTCAGAGCTCTCCCAGTGTATACCACCTCCTCTACGTAGGGTATGTGGTACCTGTCTTGCAACACAATCCCACCCCTACTCTGTGCAACTCTCCAACCCAAGAGTGAAATGTTACTCTTTCTTCTATTCAACAGCTGAGCTCTGGAACTCTCTCTCAGAATCAGTCTTTCCCTCTTCCTATGACTTAAATTGCTTCAAACTCCGTGTGTCCAGGCATTTTGGCTCGAACGTCCCATGATTTTGGCCCTGCCACTCTTTCAACTATGGGGAAGTCACTCGCTACAGGCAGTTCTGCCTTTTGTCTCCCTCACTCACATAGAAAAAAAAAAAAACACTCACACACATCCTTCGAGTTATATACTTTTGGTTTCTTGTTATTTTGTATTTTTTTTTTTGTTATCTATACTGTCCTCTCAGGCTTACAAAGAGAATATGTGAGTCAGGTACAAGGGGAGATAGAAGGGCAGGAAGACCCCCATTGAGATGGAGAGACTGTGTAAGAAAGGCTTTGGATGATAGAGGAATGACTATAGATCAGGCAGGGGAAGTGGTGGTGGACAGGAGTGAATGGAGAATGCTTGTGAATAGTTGAGTGAACACGTGGTCATTTGGAGTAAGGGGTCGGGCGCAAGTTGGACTAGATAATAGTCCATCAGGCGCCTGGCCCGGGGAGACGATTAATATGAAGGGTGTGCCTGGAAGTGTGGTGGGAGGGCTTGTGGCTTTGGCTCCGCTGCATGTCTGCCTGCCGAGATCGGAACCTCTCCGGGTGGTCAGGGGCCGGGGGAGTGCTGGAGCGACCTTGGTAACCCTGGTCTCTGGGTCTTCTCCTGGGTGACCTGGATGTGTGAGAGTTTGTGTTTTTTATCTGTGTTTATTTTTTGTTTTATGTTGTTTTTGTGTTTTCCCTGTTCTTGCTCTGTCTTGAGTCGGCTACCCCCAAAATGGGGATTGGGCCTGAGCATATAGATAGATAGATAGATAGATACTGTCCTCTCAAAAGAGTAGTTAGAGTAAACTGTCAACTCACGTGATTACTTTACACTCTAGGATATAAGTCATGACCCTTTCTGAAGCTTTGAACTGCTTAAATGAACCCACGAATGCATATATTTGGTAATTATTAATGAGAAGACTAAATTAATTTCGGGATAGCTTCAACATTTTAAGACCACGATTAATGTTTCAGTGTGTACAGTCCAGGCCACCGAGGGTGCTCTCGGTGGCCTCGGTACAGTACTATCTGCAGCAAAAGCCCTGTGGCTTCCCTGGCTAACAGCTTTAACCTTATCTCTCCTCCATCACCCTATGCCCTCACAACCACACACCTCACAATGTGCCATCTGGTGGTAGATATATGCACGTTTTGTAAACCTAACATTTTCGAGTCTATAAATATTGCGGGTCGCGGTGAGGCAGGAGAGGCGACAAAACGTTTTGTGTGATGTCTTGGCACCAAATATATTTTGATCAATAATTCACCTACCTATGACACCTATGTGGAGTTCGCCATTCTTGCTAGTGGCACCAAGGAGAGCACCGCCCTTCGTTGTTGTTTGAAAATTGATGCAGCAGACTGTTCGTAGGGGCGGAGCGCTCCCCTGCGAAGATGGGCTCGTCTGGTACTATTTGTAGTTCGACATCGAGGGCTCTCTTGAAGCCGTCTAACGAGACGCCTCTCATGTCTCTTACTCGCCGTGGGAGTTTGTTGAAGAGACGTGCTCCTCTATGTGATAACCAGCCCTCTCGCAGAGAGCCCATAGCACCCCGATTTTTCATCTTGGGGATATCGCATTCCCAGCCTCTTCTATCACTGAACTTCATTGCTATTGGGGTATGTAGATTTGGTACAAAACCATCTGCGATTTTCCACGTATCGTTCCCTTCTACGTTTCAACGAATACAGCTTTAGTGCTTTTAAACGCTCCCAATAGTGTAATTATTTTTGGTATCAGCAATATCTAAGCTTGATGTATTCTTTTCGAGTGAGATATACAAATATGTATATCTCAAATATGTATTGCCCACCATATTCAACATCTGGCAGACATTAATACAGCACAGCGCGAGTCAAACGTAATGACAGCTGAGATATGACTTGTTAGAGCTACCATACAAGCCAAAAAATACATATACTGTATGTCTCGAATCAAACAACCTATCTATGACACTTGCCCAAGTTTGCCTTTCCGGGAGTTTAAGTTATTACAAGTTATTGTAAATAGCTACAGACCTATTTAAAGTAGTATCGACCACAAACGAGAAAATAAAATGCTTTCGTATACCCCAAATACTTCAAAACATGGCTGTACAGTCGCGCTAATAAGTGATATCTCGCACCAAGTATGTTTTGATCAATAATTGGTATCAGCAATATCTAAGCTTCATTTCTTCACATCGAGTGAAATATACAAAGATGTTCCTACACTTACCCACCCTATTCAACATCTGACAGACAGTAATACAGCACAGGGCAAGCCAAACGTAATGACAGCTGGGTTATGACTTATTAGCGCGACCGTACATTCCCAAACTTGCTAGTATAAAGGCGTCAATGTGTGTCCTGGGATACTTCTCACAAGTGTGGTGTCCGGGGTACCTGTGGGCATCCAGGGTTTCATTAAGGGACCCCCCCTCGCTTTTTTTCTGTTTCTCTCCCTCTCTCTTTGGCTTGTATCCATTCGGCCCCATTCAGCCTACTGGTTTAAGACGTTTACCCCCATCACGGTGTCAATATTTTCCTGGTGAGCTGTACCGAGCCAGCATATAGATATTTTTGTTTTGACAGCAAGCTAAATTTGTACATTTTTCGATAGAAAAATTTCTCCGGCGAAGCCGGATTTTCCATACAATGCCGGCTCGCTATCGCTCGCCAGGAAGAAATCGACACCTGGATGGGGATAAACGTCTTAAAACAGTTGGCTGAATGGGGCCGAATGTATACAAGCCAGGGAAAGAGAGAAAAAGGAGAGAAAGATAAAAAAAAAACGGTGACCCCCCTTAATCATCTTATATGAAAGTGACAGTGCTAATGTGGTAAGCTCTGTATTGAGGTCACAGGAAAACCTTGCTATGCATGACCAACCCGTTGATGGTTTACCATCATTACCCTTCCAATCACATTTTCGAACTTCATGGTGATTCCGACATATCATTCTACACCAGTTATATCCTTTTCAGGACGATGAGGCCATTTTATATATAATTTATGTATATTATTTAACGATTGCATGCAGCTTAGTAGGGACCTGTGTGAGTCAAAGAGTTCATTAGAAAATCGTTATCTTTTACCCCTATCATTCTTAGAGGTAACTCATCAACTTAGTAAAATCGACTAATGACATTCAGAACGGTATTAAAATGCCACCATCGTATTAAGGGGATAGTGCTTATTTTTTGGTCTTTTTATTAATTTGTTTATATGTTTATAACTAGACCTCCATCAAGCATAAAAATACACCCCCTTGACCCCCTTCAAGATAAAATTGTAAATTTTTCGGTAGAAACAATGGAAGGCCGGTTCCTCCTAGAATTATAGGTTCGCCATCGCTCGCCAGGAACAAATCTACACCTGAATGGCGCGAAAGGTCATTATATTGACAAAGAAACGGGGCGAAAGGTTTTAAAATCACTAAACTATTGAAATGAACGTCTTAAAAATTCAAAGCTAATGGGCCTTAACATGAGGGAGAAAATCTACTATCCCCCCTTAATAGTATTAGCATAAAGGGGTTGACGGGTGGGGGTAAGCTATGTGAGCAAGCCTTCTAGATGTGTGCCAATGTTTCACTGTCACCTACTGTACATTGTTGTCGTAATGGCGAATCTAGATAATGTGACCACTAGACCTTTGTATCTCAGGGAGGGCAGTAGTAAACGGGATATGAATTTATATAACTATTTACTAGTTGCCTTTAACAAATGGTAGAACTATCAGCTTGATCTATAGTAATTTTGGAGTTCTGATTAGTTGGACATAGGGAATTTTAGACTCGCCATATTGTTTCGAGTATAAGTAACATTGATTTGCTACAAACAGCATCGAGAGGATCAAAATAGAAGTTGTTAATTGTTTTCCAGTAATTGTTGTACTATCCATGGAAGTTCTTCCTTACACTACAATACGTAGGCTTTTGTTGACCAGAAGATCTGTTGTTGTGTTTCTATGCAAGCCTTTGTCATGTAGTGTACTCCCTCCCTTATATTTACCTTCCACCATTGTCTTCCTTTCCGTCTCTCTCTCTCTCTCTCTCTCTTACTCAGTTGCTGGATTTTCTTCATGGAAGAGAACAGTGAGTATGAGAGTATGACAGGAGTAGAGCTATAGACAGTTTACTTATTTATCCAAAAGATCTTTGACACAGTGCCTCATCATCGTAGGCTAATGTTTAACCCCTTCTGTACCTGAGACGTGTTTTTTGCTTTATTTTGGATATTATTATACGATTTTATTCAGTTTAAAATGGGCCTCCAACAATTATCAGGCTTCGAACTATCTAACTTAAACCACTTTTACTACCACAGATCCATAATAAGCTTCACAAAATCGTCTAAATATAGCTAGCATAAACTAAAAAAGACTGCGGTACATAAGGGGTGTTACGACCGGCACTACGAAATAAACAAGGGCACTCAATATTGGACTAGATGATAGGCTATATCTGCAACAACGGTACGCTAATTCCAAACCCTCGAACTATTACGCCGGTGAACAAAACACTTAAACCTTCCAGAGTTAATCTCCTGGATAACGGGGTATCAATTAACTGGGTTTTAGTGCACTTCTACAAAGGCTTTTCGGTGACGGCAAAGCCTACTCACAACAGGAGTACTTTACGTTAATAAAATGCTCTTAAGTAATAACAATGTTTGAATAAACTATAACAAGATTTAATAAAGAAATATATGCTTACGTTAACTTTAGTGTGAGTCTGTACTCAACACTAAACTCTTTAATGCTCTATGAAAACACTGGTAGTCTAGTCCTACAGCAATCAGATATGGAATCTTCTGGAAACGTCTGATGCTCTAAGATGCTCGTTAATATAGAACAGACATAATGCAGGGGCAGGACACCAAAGCGTGTATCTTAAATATACCAATAAGTAGGATACATATATATAACAAGGGAGTGCAACAACTCTGTGACAGCACTAATAATAGCCACTCAAAACAGTACTTCCTTAGCCAAAGTAACAGCCATACTGGGTTGTGCATCAAGCATCAACCTAGGCTAAAATAATACGTGAATTCCTAAAGCATACACAGATAAAGTTAATAAACACAATGCTGTCTTTATTACTAATAAAGTCTAGCAGCGGCATAAAAGGTACCAGGAGGCTAGGCAGAGCGCAAGCATGCTCGTAGCCTACTGTCTCCCCTTGAACAGATTTCCCTTATGTTACGTTAATTGACAAGGAGGCTCTCTTGGTAAGTCCAGATCTCAAGTATCTGGTCTTGCCCTGGCGCTCCACAAAAGTCAACACAATGAGGTAGCGAGCATACGAGCAAGAATAGGCAAAAGCCCTTCGCTCATATACTGCTACACTCGCAAAGGAAAAATATGCACAAAGGTTACAGGCACTAGCTCCGTCGAAGTCGTATAGGCTTTGACTCGCCATATACGTAACTCAAACAACGACTAAAGATACAAAGGAGTACAAAGGAGTACAAAGGAAATCAAGCAACAACAGTCTAGTGACCCTTCTAGGTTGCTTGTCCTCCAAAACACTGAGGATCAAGTGTCCAAACAGTGGTTTAGAGTGGGTAAGGGAACATTGGAAAGGGAATTACTGCCCTGGAACTAATGTCCGTGGCAGGATTAGGAAGTTAGTAGGGGACAGATGGGTTAGTAACTGAGGGGGGGATAAAATAAAGTTATTCATTTACAAACGCAGTCAGTCGCGGGTTTGATGCGAGATATTTGTCTAGGCGGAGTTTAAATGAATCAACCGTGATGCAGTCTATAACGTTTCGGGGAAGCCCATTCCACAAGTTGACAACTCGATTGAAGAAGAAATTCTTAGATTCGTGTGAGTTAAAAGATTTACCAATAATTTTGCAACCGTTTCCCCGCGTGTGTAATTAGATTGGTCGATAGTGAAGTACTTACTACAGTTCATATTGTCGATGCCTTTGATGATTTTGAACACTTGAATTAAGTCACCTCTTAATCTGCACTGGGTTAAAGGAAATAGATTTAATTCTCTAAGACACTCTTCGTATGGTTTGTTCTTTAGGCTAGGTATCATTTTGGTAACTCTACGTTGAACTCGTTCTAGCTTGTTTATATCTTTTTGGTAATAAGGGCACCAGGATTGAACGCAGTATTCCAGAAGAGGGCGGACTAAGGAATTGTAAAGGGTTAGGATAACTTCTTTGGATTTATGCTCAAATGACCTGCCTATAAAGGTCCACTGTCTAGCATTGAATAGTAACAAAGAACAACTCAACAATTAGAAGCACCCCTATGATAATATGACTCATGTGACTATGACTAATAATCCCTAAAGCTAGTGCAAACCATATATGTGAGAACTGGTGCTGGTAATACGACTGGCCGACTATGGAAGTCGTATGCAGAACCAGAAGGGATAAGTAATTGAATAAAGATGAGAAGTAATGGAAAAGAAGAAGTTCAGAGAGAGAAACAGTAGTATAGGGGGTTAGATTGGGGGACAGATTGCAAGGGACGTCTAGTACCAGGCACGCTATGCCAAGCTCTGCAGGCGAAGCGCGGCGGGGCCCCCAGCACCAAGACTAGGACAGCGGCACCCAATCACAGACCACTACGTCATGAAATGCAGGCGTCCTTAGGACGCGCCAAGCGCGCCAGCCAATTAAGGGCCTGGGAAAGCCCGCGCGAGCGAGGGAGGCAAACGCACATACACACGCACACACTACCACCTCTCTGCCTACCTCGCTCTTTCTCCTTTAACTTCACTCTGCATATCTTATACTCTATCACTAATATAAAATACTTCCATGTGTCACAGACAAGAATAAAGACCACCACTGATCTGGCTGTGACTACATGAATACTAGGAAAGAAAGAACATCGTTCTACGATTATTATAGCCCATTCCACTACCCTGGCGAGCGCTAGCGAGTACGAGCACATTCTGGCAAGCTGGCCAGCGTAACAGGGGTTAATTGTTAGTTGACGTAGGTAACTAAGTGGACATAATGTTGGTTACCGGGTATACAGCGAACAAGCATGTGATTCATGTTTGTCTTCTGTATGGCCTGGCCTCCTGTCACTTCCAGAGTTCCACAGTGATTTGTCATTGACATTTTGTTGTGTATCATATTATCTTAAGGGAACCCACCTCGCTTGTTTTCTCTTTCTCTCCCTCTCTCTTTGGCTTGTGTCCATTCGGCCCCATTCAGCCTACTGTTTTAAGACGTTTATCCCCTCCAGGTATCAATATTATCCTGGCGAGCAGTACCGAACGATCATATATATATTTTTGTTTTGACAGCAAGCTAAATTTGTAAATTTTTCGATAGAAAAATGTCTCCGGCGAAGCCGGATTTCTCCATATAATGCTGGCTCGCTATGACTAGCCAGGAAGAAATCGACACCTGGATGGGGATAAACGTCTTAAAACAGTTGGCTGAATGGGGCTGAATGGATACAAGCCAGGGAAAGAGAGAAAAGGAGAGAAAGATAAAACAAGCAGGTGACCCCCCTTAACGACACTGTTATTAGGCTACATGGTGTAAACCGCTAGCTTCCAGATGTCATTAAACTTGGGAGGAAATGTGAGCAATCTTAAAGGGATTGAACAACTTACCATGGTTCATATTAACCCTCTCCGTCTCATATGACGCGACCGCGTCATATGATGGTTTCGCCCAAAAGTATCAAATGTCGCGGTCGCGTCATATGAACCTAGTGAAATAGCTCAATAATAAGTTTTATGACGCTTTGGCGTAATTTTGAGCTCAGTAAGTTAGATCATAATCTGTCGATTGATGGCAACCCAAAATTCCTCCGACTTCTATCGGTCCCTCAGTGTGAGAAAGACTGTTGTGGGAGAAATACTGGGCGCTCTGCCAACCCGTAAGTAAGTTAATATAATCTGTCTGGGGGGGGTTAAATTGAGAGAATGTTCCGAGACATGGTAGATGCCGCAATGGATACAACCAAGAGAAAGAGAGAAAAGGAGAGGAGAAAAGCAGGTCACCCCCTTAAATGACAAGATTATGGATGGTCACTATGGTCCTTCTAACCATCAATCAAACCAATTAGTCACACCAATGTCAGATTTGTGACTTCTGTGAACGCTCCTATTAGGAGATTGAGTAGTAAGGCTCGATTGAGAGATCTCGGTTCCTTTCGTTGGACACTAGTAGACTACCAGACCAACTTATTAAATACTAAATTGGTTTGATAATGTACAGTATATAATATGAATACACTAAGCGACAATGGCTGGAAGTTAGAAATGCAGAGGTTTAGCACTAGTATATGTGATAACGTTGTCCACATACAAGATCTGTTTTACCTGGAACAGATCTTTATCAGAGGTTGTAACTAGTTTTTCAGTTGAACAGTTGAAGAAGAGAGTAGATAGTATTGTGCACACGGGGTAAGTGTGATGCAGTAGACCAAGAGAATCTCCCTGGAAGTCTTTGATATACTAACTATTATTTATAATTTCTTGTACCTTAACTATCACTATCTCCTCTCACTCTCACTCTCTCACTCTCTCTCTCTCTCTCTCTCACACACACACACACACCCTTTCTCTCTGTTTTGACCCCCCAGAGAGTGAGAGAGTCTGACAAAGGAGTACAAAGGCCAACATCAAACAGAGGGAGTTGATGTATGGGTGCCCACCATTCGTTGATGTATGGGTGCCCACCATTCGTTGATGTATGGGTGCCCACCATTCGTTGATGTATGGGTGCCCACCATTCGTTGATGTATGGGTGCCCACCATTCGTTCTCTGTCTTTACGGTTTTTATCGTATCGTCCCTATCCTATAGTCTCCGTCTCTCTCTCTCTCTCTCTCTCTATATATATATATATATATATATATATATATATATATATATCTGCAGGTGTATAGGTGACTACTGCGTGTGTTACTCATAACGTCACCCACAAACAAACACAAGCACATATACATACACACAAACTCTCTCTCTCTCTTACACACACACACACACACACACACACACACACATTAAAAGTAAGAGCCCCAATAAACTGAATGCAAGCTACGTGGTCACTCTGACAGAAACTATAAACAGACAAACGTATATGCATCATTACACACTCCTAACATCCCTCTCAGTACGGTGGCAGCTTTTTCAATCTGTTATGTGCAATGGTAGATAATTTTAACTGTGTCTAACTAGCGGGTTGTATTATTTGACCCTTCCTTCCCCCCATTAAATTAGCAATATCTATACGTTTCGGCCGAGTAGTTTGATGTTTTTTAGACGTTACGCCTCATTAGTTTGGTGATTATATAACAATTCACCCAATTCAGGTGGTGATTATTTTCATCCTGATGAGCGATAGCATACCTGCAAGTCAACAGAAACCGGCCTTCAACTGGCATATTTTTCTACCAAAAAAGTGTGTGTGTGTGTGTGTTTGTGTGTGCGTGTGTGAGTTTAGTTTCACAGTTATGTAGTGTTGACATTTCCTCCAACACTCAAATTTATCCAACAATTTAATCTTTAGCAATACAATCACCATCAATCTCATCTCCAACACTACACTTCTCCAACAAACAACAACAATTTGTTTCCCCAACAATATCATCTCCATCAGTAATCTTCAACAATCATCCCCATCACTAATATTCAACAATTATCTCCAACACTACATTATCCAACTATCTCACCTCCAGCAATCTCATCTCCAGAACTACAATATCTCCAAGAATCTCATCTCCACCAATTATCTCCATCACTAAGCTCCACCAACACTCTCCATTACTAATCTATACCAATTATCACCACCACTAATCTCCATCAACTCTCCATCACTCATCTCCAGCAATTATCACCATCACTAATCTCCACCAACTCTCCATCACTAATATATACCAATTATCACCACCACAACACTCTCCATCACTAATTTCCAGCAATTATCACCAACAATAATCTCCATCACTAATCTGCACCAACAATCTCCACCAATTATCACCACCACTAATCTCCACCACCACTCTCCATTACTAATCTCCACCAATTATCATCACCACTAATATCCACCAACACTCCACCAGTAATCTCCAGTAATTATCACCATCACTAATTTCCACCAACACTCTCCATCACTAATCTTCAACAATTATCTCTATCACTAATTTCCACCAACACTCTCCATTACTAATCTCCAGCAATTATCACCACCACTAATTTCCACCAACACTCTCCATCACTAATCTTCAACAATTATCTCTATCACTAATCTCCACCAACACTCTCCAGCAGTAATCTCCAGCAATTATCACCACCACTAATCTCCACCAACACTCTCCATCAGTAATCTTTCCCAACACCCTTATCACCCGTCTCACAGTCTCAGCACGGTCCAGTGAATCTCGGCCACTTCTAAACCGATCCTCAAACACGGCTCACTCCTTTTTTATTTTTTTATTTAATTTATGATACTTATTCGCTTATTTATTTATTAATTTATTTATCTATTCATTTATTTATTATTCATTTAGCTTCCTCCCTAGACCTCCATCAAGCTTATAAAGACATCCCTGTAAGATCCCCCTTCGAGTTATATTTGTACATTTTTTGATAGGTCGGTTCCTCCAAAATTACAGGCTCACTATTGCTCGCTAGAAAAAAAATCGACACCTTAATTACACGAAAGTTCTAAATATTGACAAAGAAATGTGATGAAAGGTCTTCAAATCGACATAACTAATGAGGTTAACTATGAGGGCGAAGGGGGTCCAGAAAAAAACAAATACCTGCCCTTCAACCAATCGGGTACGGGGGTGGTCATTTTGGAGCACCCCTATTGTGCTCCATTAGTTTGACGATTTAAACTGATTTCATCCCATTAGGTTGGTGATTATAAGACGTTTCACGCTATTTAGGCATATTTTTTTTTCTGGGTGAGAGATCACAATCCTACAAATTATGGGATATCAGTCTTCGACCGGGATATTATTCTACCTAAAAAATAATAAATTTATAATTATTTTATTGTTTAGCTCAAAGGGGATTTGGGGATGCTTTTTTTTTAAATTAGTAAGCAAATTAAAAATATATGTTGCGAAAATGAGAAAAACAATCCAAACCCTAAACAAATAGAAGTGTGAGTAACAGAACAGCAGACGTAATCTTGAAACTTTATCTAGTGTTAGTTAGGCCACATATGGATTATGCTGTTCAATTTTGGTGTCATTACAGAATGGACATAGATTCCTTGGAGAGAGTACAACGAAGAATGACAAAAATTATCGATAATATTAGAAATCTTCCATGTGAAGAGAGGTTGAAGAAACTAGGCTTACATTCGTTAGAGAGACAGACGCAGAGTTAGAGGGGATATGATAGAGGTGTTCAAGTGGGTAAGTGAGATTAATAAAGGGGATATAAAAGATGTGCTGAAGATCAGTCAACGAGAGAACTCGAACAAATGGTTTCAAATTTGTTAAATTTCGTTTCAGGAAAGATATAGGCAAATACTGGCTTGGTAACAGAGTTGTAGACATGTGGAATAGGCTACCCAGGGCCATAGTGGGATCAAGAACGATAAACAGCTTACAGATAATATTATATAGACATATGGACGAGATGGATTGGGCTGCCTTGTGTGGGCCAATCAGCTTGCTGCAGACTCCTATTTTCACACACAAACACCACAACAAACACCCAACCGTCAGACGGGCTCCTCCTGTTCAGTGGCAAATTGAAAGTTACTGGAAAATCCGCTGGTGTGATTTTTTTGTTTTTAGATCTATCTATCTATTGTCCGACGCCGTGATCCCCGAAGGGGTGGCCACGAACGAACCGCCCCCAAGCACCTCTGTCCCCGGTCAGTCGACGCCCCTCCCCCCAACCAGCACCGCCTTCGTTCATATACTTCCTCACTCCATCCTTCCACCTCTCATTCAGTCTACCTCTCCCTCTCTGTCCCTCCACCTCGCTCTCGTACACCCTCTTAGTCATTCTCTCGCTTTCCATACGTTCCATATGGCCGAACCATCTCAAGTTGTTCCTTTTCACACTTTCCAGCACATTTACCCCCACACCACACCTCCTTACTTCCTCATTAGTCTGTCTATCCCTCCATGTAACTCCGCACGCACTTCTTAGGTAATTAATTTCCGCTGCTCTCACTCTTGGTCTGAGTCTCAACCAACGACCATGCTTCGCTTCCGTAAATCAGTGTCGAGATTACCACACTGTCATGCAAGGACTTCTTCACTTCCATAAGTCCATAAATCCTGATAATGATGCTGAATCTTGAGTCAGTGATGTCTTAACTTTGGTGGAGGACAATACGTAGCAATTTTGTTAACAAACTGGCAATGCGGTTAATGTGGCTGGAATAAAATGTCTATTGAACTCTACTGAAATATATATATATATATATATATATATACTGTACTGTATATATATATAGTATACAGTATATATGATAGGTTAGGCTGAATCTGTGTTCGCCTGACTTCTAGCGGTCGAATATGCATTGTAAGTGGAGCAGATAAGTGCAAAAATAGTTCACTTAATCATGCAAGCATGACATTTGGCACAAATGTTCATTAGAGTCCACTCTTTCAAAAAAGGGCGTTAGCCACGCAAAAATCCAAGATGGCTACCATTTTTTCAAGATGGCCGCCATCTACACTAAGAATTACTAATAATTACTTTGTAAGTTGTAACTACTTCAAGTAAAACAACTTATTTCAATTCAAACCCCTACTTTACATGTCATAGAGTCTGAAAGAGGTCTCCTATTTTTGTAAAAAAATGTTTTAATGCTAAATCAAACCAAAATTGCACCCGCAAAACTAATATCATTCGTATCTTTGGACTAATAAAGATTCCAGTATACATTTTTATGATAAAATGAATTTGTTTTTATTACAGAACCAAAAAATACATAAATCTAATGAAAGTTTTAGCAAAAGACAGTCAAAATTATACTTGAACTCACCACTGCACCCAGGATAACAGAGAAACTACACTTCACATTTGCAACTGCACAAGGCTGTGCATGTGAGACCAAGCCTGTAGCATTTGCACCTGCCACGGCAGCCAGACTTGCAGCCACACTTAGTGAGCTGTTCACAACTCTTTGCAATGGGAGAGTTGGTTGTCCAGAAGACTTTCCATTCTTCGCCAATCTTCTCCCATCCCCAGTCAGCTGGACTCTCTGCTTCTGGCTGGCGCAGAATTGCCTGAGCCCACACACAGCCTGCCTGATATGCTGCACGTTTAGTGTGTTGAATCAGAGCTGCTCCGGTTGGAGGGATGGCTTCATAGGTTCTCTGCTTTCTGGCAAACAAGTCCAGTCTAGCCTCATCCACACCATCTGCAGTGCTGGACCTGTCATACATGAGGACCACAAACTTCTCTAGAATCTTCATGTTATCATCCTCAATGGATGGTGGGTGCTGGCTCAGTTTGGAAAATACTGGAGTTGCCTCTGGGAAAATGTCCCTTGTCTGCCAAGCTGTCTTCTTTCCTTTATTTCTAAAAGCTGAGACCACATCACAACCTATAAAAGCATGGAAGAACAACATGCCTTTGGCCTTCTCTTGACCAATATAGTTGTGCAGGTTGTGAATGCCAATCCATCGAAGGCTCTGACCTTGGCCAAATATGAGCCACAGCTGCTGCAGACCCATGCTTTGCAGAGTTGGGAACATACTCAGGCCAATGACAAGGACATCTGTGTCATTGGCTTTGACTATGATAGATTTGCTCCCTTGTCCTGCAGCATATCTGGCATGGACAAAGATGCGGCTGTCTGCCTCCTCATGAGAACATTCGTGCAGTTCAGTCAGACTCACTTTGTGTGTGCTAAGTGCTTGGGGTCCCTTGGTCACAATAACCAAGTTTGGTGCAGACATCTGGACAATCTTGTCTGCCAGGAAGTGAAACAGCTCCGACTTATTGTCATTGTGCCTCAGAAAGTTGTGCCAGTTTGAGGGAATGCTATTCTTTTCTGTCACCTTGCGTCTCCCCCCTTGTCCTCTTTTGGACCTTGTGTCTGCTTTCAGATTTGATGGACTGTACACATCAAAGACAACATGTGTTGTCTTGTATGTATTGGCATAGGCACTAATCCTTGGCAGAAAGTCAAGGGCTGCATTTTCTGCAAATGTCTTAGACCTTTTGGGTGGCAGTGCATGGATCAAAGCTGAACCATCAATGATGATGTCATCTGCCTCTGACTCTTGGTCTGGAAGCGTGATGTGTTTCTCAAGTATGGAGGTCAGTTGGGACTTCTGACAGCTATAAATCTTTCCACCATCACTTAGAGACGCAGGGAATGACTGATTTTCGTGCTGAAAGAACTCCTGCAGGTCGCACTCCCTGATCTGACAGGAGATGAACAGCTTTGAAAAAAGCTGACAGTCTTCTTTCAGCTGCTTCTGTTTTGATGCTTCTTTAACAGGCTTATCTTGACAGAAGAAGTTAAATCTTTGCCTCCTGATGGGCTCATAGAATGATGTTGGATTATCTTCCAATCTTTTCACAAAGTCTTGGTATTGTTGTCCTACCTTTCTGCAAGTGACTGTGAACAAGCTCAGCAGAGCTGGGATGAGCTACATCTTTGGTGTCAATTGAGAACAAATCTGACACTGAACACCATGCTGAGTTACACAGCAGTGAAGTCACCAGTGTGCCCTGGTTGTGCACTGACATTAACTCTATTAGTATACCAACACCTTGTAAATAATGTTTACATCCTTTGAGAAAAGTTTTAGATCAATTAGAAATTACCCCAAAAACTCTCTGTAGATAAAAAAAGGCATTCATTGTGGCCAGTGACAGATGCTGAGATAAGATTAATACTACGTTTGGCCGCCATATTGGACGCCATCTCTTTGTTTTAGTACTTGGAATTGAAAGCGTGACAAAAATAACTTTAATAAAGAACAAATTGGTGATTGAATGGGATTATAAACCATGATAAATGCATCAGTAACACCCATATTTTCGAAGATGATGAAATTGGCCAATGAATGGCAGCCATCTTGGAAAAAGAGGCAGCCATCTTGGATGTTTTGCGTGGCTAACGCCCTTTTATGAAAGAGTGGTCCTTTGAGAATGTCTGTGCCAAATTTTATGCTTGCATGATTAAGTGAACTATTTTGGGGTATTTTTGCATTTATCTGCTCCACTATTGGGCTGACTTCTCTTGTATGCGGTTCTCACATATACAAAGTTCAGCGCACACACAAACACACACTCACACACACACATATACACACACACACACACACACACACACGATGACAATGATGGAGAAATAATAGGGAGCTTATCTTTGGCTCTGAGGGACTTCTTGGAGACCAGGAGACTCAGGGGGTGGGGGAGGGAGAGGTGTGTGTGTGTGTGTGTTTGTGTGTAATAATAATAATAAAGTAGACGTGCCGTTTTGCCCAAAATCAAAACGGCATACCCAACTCTGCGAAGGGTTACCATCGTCACTAATATTACCACCATTATTGCTACTACTATCATCATCACTACAATTATTGTCACCATCATTACTAATACTACCATAATTACTAATATTACAACCATTATCACTACTACTATCATCATTACTACAATTGTCACCTAATGTCAACTAAACTAACTTAAACTAACAAATGCCTTGAGAGTTTGTTTTCGCCCCCTGAACGATGGCGTTCTGTGTGAGTGTGCCCCTACGGGGCATACACACACAGAACACCATCATCATTGCTTGGGAATAGGTAGAGGGTGGGGAGTGGGGGGCTGGTTGAAGGGGGAGGGGGGAGGGGTGGTTGAGAGGGGGGGGGGGGGAGGGGGGGGGCAAAATCATATTTTGGACCTAAGATCATAACTATTGCACACATTCATTTTTTTGGGTACAAATGTTATGAACCGTTCACATCGTTGTAAGTTAAAATTACAAAACAAGTAGGAAACCGTAACATTGAATGAAGTTTTCGTTATTGTTAATTCACTCCATTGTTAAACTTGGGGATATTGTTATTACAGTGATCACGCAGTAATTCTTGGGAAAAGGAATACATGCGATAAACGAAGGGTAAATGACGAAGTGTAAAAAGATACACTAAACATTCATACACAAATATTATATATATATATATATATATATATATATATATACCGGTATATATATATATTATATATGTATATACAGGTATATATATATATATATATATATATATATATATATATATATATATATATATATATAGGTTAACCGAGATGGTTCTTACTTCGTTGATTCTTAGAGATCCTTCCTAAGATGCACACAATCGTCTAATGATAGCCACAATAGGAGAACTATATGCATTCTCAAATACTGAAAGGGTTAACCCCTCCCGGCATATTACTTTTATTAGAGTTACCCTTAAACGATTTTATCCAGTTGAAGGACTAAATATAGAAATGGTAATATATATGTGATGATCGCTAAGTTTCATAATTATTAGTTAGATGGCAGTTTATTGGGAATTAATTAATACAGGAATGGAGCATACCGCGAGCAAGGGAGAATCAATAGATAAATACAATAAACAAATGAGAGAGAGAGAGAGAGAGAGAGAGAGAGAGAGAGAGAGAGAGAGCGAGAGCGAGAGAGAGAAGAAGAGAGAGAGAGAGAGAGAGAGAGAGAGAGAGAGAGAGAGAGAGAGAGAGAGAGAGAGATAGAGAAGATTGATGAAGGTATTCAAGTGTCAGAAGAAATGACAGGTACTAGATGTATGACTTGAGGTTTAATGGGGGTCACCGACTTGAGGTTTAATGGGGGTCACCGACTTGAGGTTTAATGGGGGTCACCGACTTGAGGTTTAATGGGGGTCACCGACTTGAGGTTTAATGGGGGTCACCGACTTGAGGTTTAATGGGGGTCACCGACTTGAGGTTTAATGGGGGTCACCGACTTGAGGTTTAATGGGGGTCACCGACTTGAGGTTTAATGGGGGTCACCGACTTTTTTTTATCTTTCTTTCCTTTCTCTCTTTCCCTGGCTTGCATCCATTCGGCCCCATTCAGCCAACTGTTTTAAGACGTTTATCCCCATCCAGGTGTTGATTTCTTCCTGGCGAGCGATAGGGAGTCAGCATTGTATGGAGAAATCCGGCTTCGCCGGACACATTTTTCTATCGAAAAATGTACAAATATAGCTTGCTATCAACACAAAAATATATATATATGCTAGCTCGCTACCGCTCGCCAGGAAAATATTGACACCTGGATATTTTTTTTCTATGTGATTGAGGGAGGCAAAAGGCATAACTGCCTATAGCGAGTGCCTCCCCCATAGTTGAAAGAGTGACAGGGCCAAAATCAAGGGACGTTCGAGCCAAAATGCCTGGACACACGGAGTTTGAAGCAATTCAAGTCATAGGAAGAGGGAAAGACTGATTCTGGGAGAGAGTTCCAGAGCTCAGCTGTTGAGTAGAAGAAAGTTTGAGAGTAACGTTTCACTCTTGGGTTGGAGAGTTGCACAGAGTAGGGGTGGGATTGAGTTGCAAGACGGGGGTTCCACGTGCCCTACGTAAAGGAGGTGGTATGCACTGGGATAGCTCTGAGGAACACTGATTATTATAGTAGCGATAGAATAGCGAGAGAGATTCAACATTGCGGCGGAGAGAGAGAGATTGCAGAGAGTTGGTGAGTGGACGGGAGTTAATGATACGAAAGGCCTTCCTTTCAACTTTGTCTAGGAGAGCGGTGTGAGAGGAACCTCACCACACATGTGAACAATACTCAATACAAGGGTGCACTATGCCCCTGTACAGAGCAAGAAGCTGTGCAGGGGAAAAGAATACCCTTAAGGCGGTTGAGCACACCCAGCTTCTGGGAGGCTGCCTTAGCAAGACTGGTAATATGGTCCTTCCAAATGAGAGCAGAAGAAAAAGAGACACCAAGAATATTGAGAGAAGATGAAGGGTTGATTTTTGTATTGTTGAAGAATAAGGGATAGTCCGCTGGGAGATCCTGACGGGTAGATAGATGGAGAAATTGGGTTTTGGAAGCATTAAAGTTAACAAGGTTTTCTCTGCCCTAATTGGAAATAGTATTTAGATCAGAATTTAAGAGTACTATGGCTTCATTACGTTTGTCGTTGAGGGATTGCTGGCTGGGGCGTTCTGAAAAACTAATGGAGTAGTGCAAGGTTGGGTCGTCTGCGTATGAATGGATAGGAATTAAGGTACAGTTAAGGAGATCATTTATAAAAATTAGAAAGAGAATAGGAGATAGGACAGAGCCCTGAGGAACACCGGAGTTTATAGGGTGAGGAAGTGAACAATGGCCGTCCACAACTGCGGCTATGGAACGGCCGGAAAGGAAATTGGAGACAAAGGCACATATGGAGGGATAGAAACCGAAGGAGGGTAGTTTAGAAATTAAAGATTTATGCCAGACTCTATCGAAGGCTTTCGATATGTCTAGTGCAATAGAAAAAGTCTCACCGAAGTCCCGAAAGGAGGATGACCAAGAGTTAGTAAGATATGAACGAAGATTACCAGTAGAGCGACCCTTAAGGAAACCATACTGGCGATCTGAGAGCAGATTATGAGAAGAGAAATGCTTAAGAAATTTGGAAGCAAGAATAGTTTCAAAAACTTTAGAAAGACAAGAGATGAGAGCAATTGGACGATAGTTGGAGGGTTGAGAGCGGTCACCCTTCTTTGGGACGGGTTGAATGTGAGCAAACTTCCAGCATGAAGGGAAGACGTTAGAGGATAGACAGAGACGAAAGAGTTTGCCTAGGCAGGGAGTTAGCACGGAAGCACAGTTTTTTAGAACAACAGGAGGAACAACGTCCGGACCGTACGCCTTATTAGTGTTAAGCCCAGAGAGGGTAGAAAGTACATCTTTAGAAGAGATTAGGATATTAGGCATAAGTAAGAGAGAGGAGGGCGGAGAGGGAGGAATAGGATGGGGGTAAAAGTCTTAAAACAGTAGGCTGAATGGGGCCGAATGTATACAAGCCAAAGAGAGAGGGAGATAAAGAGAAAATAAGAGAGGTGGGCTCCCTTACACAGAAATACTAGCTAATTGTCTGACTATAAGGGAGGCATTCACTGAGTATAATAAAATCGCCTTGTGCTAACTTATTCAGTACCAGATACGTCCTTTTCATCATATTCTGGCAACTATTAGGCGATTTTATTCAGCTTAGGATGGACCTCTAGCAATAATAAGGCTTCACACTATTTCAACCAACCCTTTTAACTACCGCAGATCCTTCCTAAGCTGCACAATATTGTCTAAATGTAGCTAGAATAAAATATAACACACGTCACTGGTACTCAAAGGGTACTGAAGGAGTTACTCGAGGTAGTTTTAAACCCTTTGACTAAGTGACGACTTTTTCTGCAAAAAATATATAAATACATATATAAATAAATAAATACATATATACATATATAAATACATATATAAATATATAAATACATATATACATATATAATACATATATAAATATATAAATACATATATACATAAATAATAAGGAATGAAAATAAGTAAATATATAAAACAAAAACTAAAAATAGTAATAAATAATCTTCTAATGGTATCCATAATATTATGAAAACATATGGTTCGGCCATATGGAACGTATGGAAAGCGAGAGAATGACTGAGAGGGTGTACGAGAGCAAGGTGGAGGGACAGAGAGGGAGATGTGGACCGAAAGAGAGGTGGAAGGATGGAGTGAGGAAGTATATGAACGAAGGCGGTGCTGGTTGGGGGAGGGGCGTCGACTGACCGGGAACAGAGGTGCATGGGGGCGGTTCGTTCGTGGCCACCCCTTCGGAGATCCGGCGTCAGGCAATAGATAGATAGATATGTCATCGCATTAAGAGGATTTTGGAAACTACCATTCTTTTTACACAAGCTATTACAGTATCAATAAATTTAGCATTCTTTTTGTTCAAGGATATGCAATAATTATCATGCAATTTATACTCGTATACAAGTATGTTTCCTTCAATGGACCAGGAGTAATTTCAAGTACTGTACATGCGTTAGTATATAATTATTATAGTATAATGATTATAGTATATTATGTGTATGTAGATATATTTCTATGTGTACTGTATGTATTTGTGTATGTATCTCCGTCCTGCCCCTAGACAGAGAAACAGAAGCTAGACATGGTGTAACGAAAATATTCTTTTCAAGGAGGTCCGATGTTATTTCAAATATACTGTATGTGTGCTTGTATTAATGTATATGTGTGTGCGTATGTATGTTCGTGTATGTGTGATGTGACCCTTACAGCCAGAAACAGAAGCAAGGCAAGGAGTGACGCAGGTATTTCTTTGAGGAGGCTGTAGTCATTTCACGGTGGGTGCGCCCTTTGTTACGGCCCACCAGGCTCCGGCCACCACTGTCCCGACGTTACATTACCTCACACACTTTTCAGAAAGGGGGACAGGGGGAACTTGGATTGAAAGGAAATGGGCATAATACCTTTGGATCATTGTGTGTGACATTGATGATATCCACCGTGATAGGTCGAAATCCCAATTTAAGATAACGATATATTTTTCCAGTTCAACTAATTAACACTGAGACCATTATTATATCTCTATTAGACTCAAGGACAGGTTGTCCACTATTCAGGAGCACCAGGCTTCAAGGAGTGAGGCCGAGGTGGCTCCGATTCAGCTTCGTCATTCGAGCAGAGACAAAGGTGTTTCAGGGAAAATTCAGTCAAAGCCTTTATCTTTATCATGGCGAGGGTTCAGAGGAGGTGGCGTTCCTTGGCGGAATAGCAGCCCCGGTGTTAACTTGCACTAGCTCTTCTACTGCTCTGCAATAGGCTGCAAACGATATTGTCACAAATAGAGTCCTGGTTGCAAATTCCGTCTTACAAACAGTTGCAAACATGACTTTTGGTGCACTAGAAGTTACTCTTGATAACACAGAACTGTAGCTTGTTGGACACTAAGCTGTCCCTATACCACCAGTTGTGAATATGGCAAACTTAACCCCATTTGTAAACGAAAAGGGTTGGAGTCACTTATTTGGTGACCTGTTGCAAAAGAGGTATCCAAATAAGTGCTAGAGGTGATACTGCCTTGGTGATGATATGTATTTGCTGAAATATGAAAGACTGTACACAGACTGTACATATTCCTGAGTAGGGAGGTATATGGGATGGTCTTGGTCCGGGTAGTAGGAGCATCCATTACAGGTGGCTGGGACCGTGTTATATGACACTCTGGCCGGGAGGGAACTGGCTGGAATTCTGGCTGTTTCTTATTGGTCCTTCCGGGATTTGGTGTGACCGAGGTGGGAGTTCCTTTACTAGTACATTTGCTATATGGACACAATATAATGTGATTGTGGTATTTCACAATCCTAAAAAAACAAAAAAACAAACAACACACATCCCCTATAACTCGTACATATCAATATCATACGGAGCAATAGAACCGGCAGATAGACTGGTATATCTAAGCTTGGCAGCAATCAGTCTATGGGAAGGAATACCCTAAACACTCTGACAACAAAATCTTAATTTATTAGTTGGCAACAGAAAAGGCGTAAACCAAGTTATCGTACTTCATAGCAACTTTAGGAGCAGTATTTATTTTGATCCCTAGAACTCCAACAAGCTTATAAATGAATACCCTTAAGACCCCCCAGAGAGATTAATTGGTACATTAATCAGTAGAAAAATGCCCCGGCGGCCGGATGCCGATTCCTCCTAAATTGCAAGCTTGTTAATGCCCGCTAGGAAAATATCGACATCTAAATGGCATGAACGGTCTTAAAATTGAAAAAGATAAGGGGTGAAAGGTTGTAAAATCACCAAACTAATGGGGCAAACGTCTTAAAATCTCAATATTAATGGGGCTAAACATGAGGGAGAAGGGGGTCCAGAAAACACAAACCTCCCCTCAGTGCAGTGACTTTAGAGCAGTGCCCCTGCTCCCTGGAGACTGGTCATGGGGGTACACACAGGCACACTTATGTAGGTTTTTTATTTTTAAAAGACCTCCGTCTACGTATTGTGAAAAACCTGTTATCCTCCGGCAAATTGTGGGGTTGAGTGAGTGAAGGGGGGGGACAGTGAATGAAGGAGGATGCATGTTTTTCATAATACGTGTTGCTAGCCCCAAACGCGCGAGCAACTGTGGCTTTCAACCATCCGACACATCCCCTTTTATTAATGTGCATCACACATGTTACATACAATAAGGTTTATGTTTTTGTTTTACCCCTACTGTGGAAAGACTACGATACACCACTCCTGCCGGGGCCTCACGCAGTGGCATGACTCAGTTCCTGTCGAACTGAGCTCATGACACCTGGTGGCATTGGCCCCGGAGGATAGCCATCCCTATCTTTGCTTGAGCCAGAGGGTTTCCCGGGGTCTCCTGAAACTTCTCTGATTTTACGGCCTATTTCATTCACCATCTTAAGGGTGGTGGGGCCGAAGACTCCTGAAGTTTTTCGAATGCCAGGGGCTCGAACTGATGAATTCTGGCGATGGCTTGATATTTTTCTCGCTTTTTATTTTCTGCTATCCGCGCGGCTTCACACCTGCTTCGTCGGCGTTTCTGGCGGCGTTGGTTTGGTGGAGAAAGTGTCACACCAAATGTGGCATCCCACACGAGGGCACCGGCCATTCTTGTAAGGGAAAGTGGTCATCCCATCTGGCCGTTTGCCGTCTTCTCTGTGAAGTCCATGTGGTTCGAGGATTGATGCACAGTTAGCACTCTGCACGGGCCGTTTTTATGACATTATTTAGTGCAGAGTGTCTTGGCAGGCGGCCTGCGTTGTAATTACATGACAAGGCATGGTGACCTTGAGCATCCATCCTCCCATCACACTTGCAAGTGTGTAGGTGACAAACTGCCGCACCCACTCTGAGCGCGATGGCGACCCGGAGCGCTTCAGCATCCAAGTGAGTTCCAAGAGGTGGGATGGGGATGGCGTGTAACCACAAGCACTCTCCGAACGGGCGGCTGCTTGAGGCGTGCTTTTGCAACCTGGTCTGCTTGGTTAGGAGATTTTCTGAGTGTTATCCCCCCTTCCTTCTTCGCCGAGATGGTATCCCACGCTTTCGGCTTGCTCTGGAGGTACCCTGAGGCTCCTCCTCTACTCCTGTACTTCCCTTCCAGGTGTTAATCGCTGCTGTTCCGTCCCCATTAAGGGTCCTTCCGGGTTTAGAATAAAGGATGGACAATACGAGGTCGGTGGTCGCGATGAGGGAAGAGATAAAGGCTGGGGAGGCAATATCCGAGGCTCTCCGTATGCCCAAGCCCCCGAGGCGGACAGGAAGGGTGGCTTGTGTCCAGGCCCGTTCTTTAAATTCCACGTTGGTGATGCTGGTCACTGCTTCTCGGATTATGCTGTCTAATTCTTGGAGGCCGCCATTGTTCGTGTAAGTCATCGATGTGCGCAGGAGGTATTGGAGTTTTGGGATGGAGAAACAGTTCTTGAGCAGGGCCAGAGCTGAGTGGGCATCGATGTGTATCAGGCGACTCACGAGACGTTGAAGCTCCTCCTTTTTAACTTGAAGTGCTGGTGGGATTGCTGCCAGAGTTAGTGGGGAACCTAATAGGGTTTGCTGGTGCTCCTGAAGGATCTTTATATCTGGCAATATGTTTCGGAACAGGGCCTGAGTCTCTTCTCCTTGTTCACTTGTTCACCTACAACTATGTAGGTTTGTAAAAGGCATGCACGTACACACCACACACATACAGTACACACAGCCACTCGCACAGGACTACACCTTTTATTTATTTATTTATCTCTCAGCCATAGATACACACATACAAATACACACACAATAAAATCACCATCCACTCACACACAAACACGACATATATATATATATACTCACACAAGCACCCCCCCCCCCCCCCACCTACCCACACACACACTTATTGTCGTATAGGGTCGGCTCTCTCTGATGCTCGCTATTTAAGTCACAACATTACACTACACTTTTTATAATGGGGAATTGGGATTGAAGGGCTAGATAAGAGAGAGAGAGAGAAAGAGAGAGACGCACCAACTCTCTCACCCCAATATATACTATATATATATATACAGTATATTAAACGACTGGTTGCACAGGATAAATCTACCCTGGACGTATGCATTTATATAAACCTTTATTAGGCCCGAATTCAGAACAACGGTTTAAGCCTCGGATTTCGGAGCAGGTTTAAACCTGGGATTGAGATTACTCGATCCTGGATCGAAAACAAAGGTTTATCCGTATTCAGAACACAGGCTTAAGATCGAGATCGAGTAATCCACGGCTTAAAACTCTGTTCAAGTCGAAGGTTTGCAACAACCAATCACAGTGCCGTAAGGAATGCAGTCAGCCAATAAGAACACGAACGAGCCATTGTATCTATACATGTCCTTATTTTCGTCTTTTGCTTTCGCTCAGGTGAAATCTAGTTTGTAATTACCAATTCACAAAAGAAATTATATAATATAATAATTTGTGTTACCAAGAGGGTACACATTAAACAATTATGTATATAGAATTAGAGATGATCCGGTACCGGGTAGCCTATACTGTAGAAGTAGCCTACTCCTGACATGTCGCTACTTTCCTCCTATTTATTTCAGTTACTTCAAGCTTCTGAGAGTTTCGAAAATTTAAAAATGTATCTGAGCATATAGATGATGGCACATATCGGACATAATATTTAATTTACGAGTATATACCCTATGTACAGTATGTGTATGTCATGAAAGATAGGCCTACTGTTGGATATTGGCAGGTAGCCTATTCAGAGGAAAAATACAATCAATCGAGCTTTGCCAAACTCCAGTACTGCGATAAACTGCAACCTGTTATTTTTGTTTTGTAATCAATTATCAACAAATAAATGTTCATCGATTTCTACATGTACGGATATCAACTGCTCCATTTATCCAAACCAATTGCATGGCAACCATAGGCTATTAATTAATTTGAAGTCACCAAGCTAATCATAAAAGGAAAGCACTCTCATTGTAGTTACAGTTCGAAATATTTATATTGGCTTACGTATTAATGCAGAACTAATGTGTACTCCGTGGTTCGACTTATAATCTATCAATTAATACATTTAAGAGGGATAATGATGACTAAAACGCTAAGCCAAATACTGTAGGCCGCTACATTAGGTACAGTAAGTCAAGCTTATACTTTTGTTAAATGCATTTGAAGAAAATGGTTCACTTGTGATTTCTTATTTATATATGCTATATATTTTAATTCGTACAAAGGATTAATAACTGCATGGATACAGTGAAGAATTATACTGTATTTGCTGTGCAACATGTAATGAACTAATACTATTGGTTCTATGAAAAACTAATAACATACTAACATATATAATATATGTTCGTGGACATTTAATTATAAATTAATTTTATTCAGCATAGAGGCATCTCAGGTTATCAAGACACAACTATTATCGAATAACCACATCAGTGATTAGGCTACGGCGATGCTTCGTTCCCTTGGCACTTATTGTTTATTTGTTCGTATGCTTAGACAATTTCCAACGTAATGTAAAAATTGTTGCCGTTTTTTACAATATAATAGAATCGGCTTAATGACAGTTTGTGTTAGTTGGAAATAATAATAAGAGATTTTAGTAGCGAGTAGGAAGCCTTCAATCGATCGTCTGTCAAGCCTCCCGCTGGTTTAAACCTCGGATTGACTGCCCGAGATGCATTCTTACACTTGTCATCCATTATTTATATAAATGCTTGCTTAGAATGACTGCAGTGCCAGTCTTTATTAATTTATATTATGGATTCCTTATGGATTAGTGTAAGCTATCATAAGTAATATGAGGTTTTTATAACTTCGATCTAACTTCAAACCTACAGTACTCTCCCGCAGGTTTAAACCTCGGATCGAGTATTCCGCGGATTGACTGGATAAGCGGCTCAGGATTTTATTCTGAATACCGATAGTCCTGGATTGAGTTTCAATCTCGGGTTTAAACCAGCGAGGAGGTTTAAGCCACTGTTATGAATTCGGGCCTAAAGTTTATTTATATAATTGCTTAATCATTATTCGTGCGGAGGGGTTGGGATGAAGCCATATGGGGAGCATGCCGTAGACATATTTATACAAGTTTATGTTTGGCTACTTATTTACATATTATTTATATTTTAGTTTTTCGGTTGTGGAAGGTGGAGAGGGTAAGACTGTTAACAATCTGATTATAAAGTACCATAGCTGTATTTTTTATCCTATTCATATGATTGGCTCAACACACACACAAATACACACACATACACACACACATACATACAGTAGACGTGTGGTCCCCCTCTTTTCAACACATTCCCATCTCTATTCTGTCTAATGCCCCTTTCCCACATGTGCGACTTCATAAGATTTTCGTCGCCGAGGACGTAGTCTTGTCAATTCGCAAGGATTCGTGTGTGACGTATACGATTTGGACCGTTACAAACAGATAACAAATTATACTCGGCGAAGATGTCGCCGATGAATGGGAATGCGACGCAATCGCCGCCTTGTGCGACGTTATCGGCGAAGTGAGCGATGTTTCGCCGATGATCTCTGCGAGGAATGTCACATTTTCAAAAATATCTTGCGATTTCATGCGATGGTGAAAGAAAACTCGCCGAATGTTCTGCGACGTCTTCGGCGATTCAAGCGATGACACGAAAGTCATAATATTGACAACGAAATGGGGTGAAATGTCTTAAAATCGCCAAACTAATGGGCCGAACATCATAAAATATGAAAACTAAAGGGGTTAACCATGAGGAAGGAAGGGGACCAGAAAATGACCCATCTCCCCTTAATTCGGAGATTGGCAATACTTCGCCGGAGAGGAGAAATGTTTCTATCAAATAATGTACAAATTTAGCTTGCGCTCAAAACAAAAAATACATATGTTGGCTCGCTACCGCTCACCAGGAAAATATTGAAACCTGGATGAGGGTAAACGTAGGCTGAACGGGGCCGAACGGATTATACAAGGCAAAGAGAGAGGGAGAGAAATAGAAAAAAACAAAAACAAAACGAGGAGAGAGGGAGAGAAAGAGAAAACAAAAAACAGCGAGGTGGGCTCAATGTTTGTGTAATGGTGGGGTCACACATTCACGTATATTGCTCCCGTCAGCTCCCGTCTGTTGTAAACGAAGGTATATTGGTAGTTGGCAACCGATTACGTAAAACGTAATGGCATAATACGCAAAACGTAAATGAAATTACGGCCAGTCGGGGGGGGGGGGGGGTACTCACGCATGGCGCGAGTAGAAACGAGTAGCCCACGTAGGTCGGGAATGTTGTGGGTGCGGCCAAGGCTGCGCGGTTGTTGATTCGAGTTGAATCAAGAACGTGGCTCGCCATCACGTATGTCAAAAGACGGGAAAACTTACGACCGACCTGGCCACCACGGCCGTCTGACCGGAGCAGCCTTGTCAGATGTAGCAGCTACCCCGTCAGATGAGAGCTGCTCTCGTCAAATCGTAGAAAGTTCCAGTCGAACGTGGAAGTATACGTTAGTTAGGCCGCATCTGGCAGAACCGCCGCACTGCGGGTTGGCGGGAAGACGCGGCACCGTTGTACGAGGGGATAACGGGACCAGCGAGGTACCCTCCAGTCACACCTCTCACCACACCAGAGCAGCAACCAACAAGCCAACCCTGCCACCCTCTGCACCCTGCCGAAAACAAATCGTAGCAGCGAAACGACTGCACCTATGGCTTTCATATTTTTACCACATGTACCTTACCCTTTAGGCTACCCACCACAAAAATCCCAAATCCCTCCTCCCACCCACTCGCTGACTGTCGGTCCCGTCAGAAGGAAAAAAAGGAAAATCTGTGGCGGCGAAACGACTGCACCAATCGGTACCATATTTGTGTGACAAGTCTCTTACCCTTCTGCCTTCCCCCCACCACACCCCCAACCGCCTCCCACCACCCACTTCTAGCGTATCCGTACGAAGAAAAGGAAAAAAAGGAAAATCCGTGGTGGCGAAACTACCTCACCAATCGGCTTCATATGTGTAACACAAGTCAATTACCCTTCTACCTTCCCCCAACCAACCCCAAAACCACCCTCCCACCACCCTCCCACCCATACATTCCGATACCATAAAAGTCTCTGTAGTCTATAGTGTCTTTTCAGCTACTTTCGGGACCATCGGGGACCTGATTTCTGGCGAGGGGAGTGTTTTTTTTACCATTTCTCTCCCAACTTAATAGATTTAGCCAAAAAAAAAAAAAAAAATCTGGCACTGGCAGAAGCAGACCTGAAAATTGGCTGGCACTCAACAGGTAACTCCTCCAGGATGAATTCCTCGATGTTGTTCATGGTGCCGATGAAGGACTGGGAATGGCAATGGTGTGGCCATTCCTGCCCTTTTGTAGTTCCCAGATTCCAACCCAGACCTACGTGGTTGACAAAGACTGTCTTTGTCTGTGTTTGGTCAGAAGGGGTGTGCCTACGATTGGCCAGAACCGGTCCAGGTACGACCTAACAAATCCCAAGACGTGCGGCCTCAGCTACGCTGGTCTTGAGGGGGCGTGGCATGGGCGTGGCCTGTGTTCCCGCAAATCGTGCAGCCCATGAGGTCGAACGGGGTTATGCTTACGCACGTCGCAAACACGTACGTAGTTCAATACGACTCCATTACGTCTGACGTAACACTGGCCCCGTTACGCTACGTCTGTCAGGAAGTGCAATAGACGTGGAAGAACGGGCGTTCAACGGCAGAAACTACTCGCGTCTTTACATAAATTGGCGATACGCCGGACGGGAGCAATATAAGTGAATGTGTGACCCCACCATTAAGGCTTACAAATTGAGCCCACCTCGCCTTTTTTAGTTTTCTCTTTCTCTCCCTCTCTTCTCGTTTTTTGTTTGTTTTCTATTTCTCTCCCTCTCCCTTTGCCTTGTATCCGTTCGGTCCCGTTCAGCCTACTGTTTTAAGACGTTTACCCCCATCCAGGTTTCAATATTTTCCTGGTGAGCGGTAGCGAGCCAACATATATATATTTTTGTTTTGAGAGCAAGCTAAATTTGTACATTTTTCGATAGAAAAATGACTCCGGCGAAGCCGGATTTCTCCATATAATACTGGTTCGCTATCGCTTGCCAGGAAGATATCGATACTTGGATGGGGATAAACGTCTTAAAACAGTTGGCTGAATGGGGCTGAATGGATACAAACCAGAGAAAGAGAGAAAAGGAGAGAAAGAGTAAAAAAACAGGTGAACCCCCCAAGAGAGGTGCATAGAAAAAAGGGTTGACAGGTTCACTATAGGCCTAATAATTATTTTTTACCCACATCCCGAAGGTGCTCAAGGTGCTCTTTGGCATCGTCGATGTTCTCGCAAGCATCGTCGAGCAGAGCATCGGTGAGCATCCATGCAGCGTTGCAAAGTTTTTTTTGTGCGAAACCCTCCGCGATGTCTCGCCGATGTCGCCGATGATCCCCGAGGGCCTCGCAGATCTTTCTGCGATGTTCGACGATGCTTGCGAGGGCTACAAACCCTCGTGAGTCCTCGTCCAAAATTTTTAACAGTCCGAACATTTGCGACGATCTGCGAGGGCCCATGCGAGGCCTTGCGAGGCATACGATTATTATGCGAGGGTATACGATTTATTTGCGACATGTCACGAATGTGCCAATTTATGGGTGTCGGCGATGAAATGAAAATCGTATGAAGTCGCACATGTGGGAAAGGGGCATAACTCTTTAACCCAAGACTGAACCGATTTTCCCCAGTATTTTTTGTTTCCATTTAACAATAAACTCGGCAACTTTCTCCCTCAGTCTACTTTTGTTTCATCCTACACCTTCATCTCCTTCAGGGCGTGTGTCCAGACAATTTGACTCCAACATACTTTGAATATGGCTTTATGATACTCTCTCAGTTTGGAGGGACACTCGTTACAGACATCTTTGCCTTCTGCCTCCTTCTTAAACATAGACAAAAATGAAAGAAGAACAACATTTCATGTAAAATTCAAATTGACGTAATGGGTAGATAATCTGAATATGTGAAGTTACTACTACTACTACTACTACATGTGTGGGGAGGTTCCTCTCACACCACTCTCCTAGACAAAGTTGAAAGGAAGGCCTTTCATATCATTAACTCCCGTCCACTCACCAACTCTCTGCAATCTCTCTCTCTCCGCCGCAATGTTGCATCTCTCTCGCTATTCTATCGCTACTATAATAATCAGTGTTCCTCAGAACTTTCCCAGTGCATACCACCTCCTTTACGTAGGGCACGTGGTACCCGTCTTGCAACTCAATCCCACCCCTACTCTGTGCAACTCTCCAACCCAAGAGTGAAACGTTACTCTCAAATTTTCTTCTACTCAACAGCTGAGCTCTGGAACTCTCTCCCAGAATCAGTCTTTCCCTCTTCCTATGATTTAAATGGCTTCAAACTCCGTGTGTCCAGGCATATTGGCTCAAACGTCCCTTGATTTTGGCCCTGTCACTCTTTCAACTATGGGGGAGGCACTCGCTATAGGCAGTTCTGCCTTTTGCCTCCCTCAATCACATAGAAAAAAAAAATAAAACAAAATGCAGTTTTCGTAATATTGGAGATAACTGCACACAAACAACTAAACCTTTTAATTCTGAGCTTGAGCCTTGATCATTAGCTTATGGACATTTTTAGAAGATATCATATTTTTTTATGATATATAGGTTTTCTGATATTTGTTTTGATGTAACTCACTCGATTATTGTGTTCATCTCTTGCAGTATACATAAACTAACCTAAACTAACGAACCCAACCTAACACGACCAATGTAACCTAACCTAATCAACCTAACGCAACCTAGTGATCATTATAATTAGGCCGATAATTTTGACCACACTATAACTTTAAATCGCCTAGAGTAATCAAGCTAATACGTCGACCATTTAGGAAGAGTCAGCTAGGGAATAGGTGAGGAAATTTACAGCCCATTTGTTCTAGCCGTTTTTGAGTTATCGAGGTTAGACATCTCGATTTATGGCCTACTTATGATGCATAGACTATAGTGTTCAATATAAATGATAAACCTAGATGAATCTCGCAAAGTACACATACAAAACACAGAAAAAACCCTAAATTGAGACTTAAAAAACAATAATAAAAACACTTACATTAATTTTCCGATATAGACCCGGCTGCAGACAGAGGACTGGAAACCAAAGCTGAAAAAAGTAACCGAAAGATAATATAATGATTACAAAATATGACATAGTAATATTAGTTATAGTACTAATACTACTAATAATAACAATAACAATAATAATAATAATAATCATTATTATAAAAATAATATAAATAACAATAATAATAAATAGTTGAAGTAATAATAAAATAATTAAATAATGATGATGATGTTAAGTATAATGATGATGATCATAATGATAATAACATAGGGAATTGCCTGCCCGAAAGTGGTACAATCAGCCTCTCTTTGGTGATATAGGCTAGACAAAACATGGCTATTTACGCACTTCCATATGCGTCATCTCTAACGGCGAATAAAAACGGGGTGTAGCGTGAGGATGGAAACCCCTGCTTCTGATATTTACTATCCAGAACAACATAGAAGAATGTAACAGGAGTAATACTACTAGTTTTAAATTTTAAGTATAAATAGTAATATATAAGGCATATAACCTTATATATTACTATACTGTATATATTTATAATTATTTCGCAGGATCCCCAGATCGACCGTGGTGATTGTCACCTAAACATCTACAAAACTAAACTAATCCATCAATCTATATCTATCAACTATGTCAACACGACCTTAGCCGACTTCATTGATTTTTGGGTCCGGACCAAATGTGGGAGACCTTGCAGCAACCATGGTGTTGGTGCCCATGCACCTGACATTGCCTCAACCTTGCCTTTGCCGCTGGGCGGCATTGGGCCGCCACTATTGACTGTGCAATATCCCTGCAATGTCCTCAAAGCATGTTTGACCCATCAATTCCCCAACCTACCCTCGACACACTTCTATTTTTTCTATGTGGATGAGGGAGACAAAAGGCAAAATTGCGTGTGATGAATGCCTCCCCTAGAGTTGAAAGAGTGACTGGGCCAAAATCAAGAAATGTTAGAGCCAAAATGCCTGGACACACGGAGTTTGAAGCAATTTTAGTCATAGGATGAGGGAAAGGTGGATTCACGGAGAGAGTTCCAGAGCTCAGCTGTTGAATAGAAGAAAAATTGGGAATATCGTTTCATTCTTGGGTTGGAGAGTTGCACAAAGTAGGGATGAGATTGTGTTGCAAGACGATTGCTACATGCTCTATGTAGAGGAGGTGGAATACACTGAGAGAGCTCTGAGGAACACTGATTATTGTAATAGCAGTAGAATAGCGAGAGAGATACAACATTGCGGCGAAGAGAAAGAGAGAGAGAGAGAGATTGCAGAGAATCGGTGAGTGGACGTAAGTTAATGAGACGAAAGTATTTTTTTCTACTTTGTCTAGAAGTGCTGTGAGGATCTACCCCACACATGCGAACAATACTCAATACATGGACGCACTGTGCTCTTGTACAACGCAAGAAGGTGTGCAGGGGTAAAGAACCCTCTGAGGCGGTTGAGCACACCCAGCTTCTGGGAAGCCGTTTTAGCAAGAATGGTAATATGGTCTTTCCAAGAGAGATCAGAAGAAAAAGAGACACCGAGAATACTGAGAGAAAAGGAAGGGTTGACTTTTGTATTGTTGATGTATAAGGGATAGTCCTGTGGGAGTTCTTGATGGGTAGATACATGGACGAATTGGGTTTTGGAAGCATTTAAAACAACAAGATTTTCTCTGCCCCAATTGGATATGATTGATGGATCAAAAGATAAGTGTTCCATGGCTTCATCACGTGAGTTTTTGAGTGATTGCAAGCTTGGGCATTCTGAAAAACTAGTTGAATAGTGTAAGGTAGAGTCATCAGCATATGAATGGATAGGCCTGGAGGTACAGTTGAGAAGATCAATAATGAATGTTAGAAAGAGAATTGAACGATGAAATCTCCTAAGATGGAGATTTATGCGAAAGGAGATATAGATAGCATTTGTTCCACTTTAGAGTTTAGATAGTCAAATAATTTGGGAAAGTCAGTAGAGTTTGGGGAAAGATAGACAGCACAGAAAAATTTAGTATGAGAGTGACACGATAGTTTGAGCCATAAAGTTGAGAAATCAGAGGAGTCGAAGTCGTCGGGAACACGAGAGCAAGTGAGTTTGTTGTGTACGTATACACAACATCTGCCTTTGGCTTTGAAACTAGGATAGAGATAGTAGGAGGGTACAGAGAAGGTTTTGCTGTCAGTAGTCCCAGACAACTGGGTTTTGGTGAGAGAGAGAAAATCAGGAGAGGTGGTGTTCAACAGAGTAGAAGTTAGAGGAAAGGCCACGAATGTTGCAGAAGTTGATAGTGTGAGTGTCAAGCCGCTGTCCATGACATTTTGATGGGTCCTTGGGTGGGTCTCCAGTGTGTATGGCGAGGGAAATTATGGTTCCCCTACCCCGGGGACTACGAGGCTGGGCCTTGTTGTGCCATCATTGTAAATTTGTATATTTTGGTGTATTGGAAAGAAGTATAGTGTGCTTGTATGGTGTAGTGTTACAAAGAGAGAGTGTTTTTAGGAGCTAGATGGATTACTCTCAGTGTAAGTGAGTCACAAAGAAAATATGTACGAGAGGCCAAGCAAATGAAACCGGAGTTCCAGCGACTCCTTAATCCTTATCATATGCCTATAGCCTCTCCTAAGTCTAGCTCTGTTCAATTGGTGCCTACAATCTCCCCCTTATTCTAAATCCCCAGCTGATCCAGGGGCGTTCCGTAGGCGTCCTTGGCCAGATACAATAGTGAGTATCATGGCTGCATCCATTCCCGCATTTGAACGCCTCCGGCATAACACCCTGACCCACCCACCGTCTGTCCACGTGGACATCCCACCGTCTTTATTGCGGCCCACCCATGCAGTGCGAATGCCTAGTGATGGTGGTGACCCAGGGCAAACCATTCCGACTTTTTTTGGACACGTCAAAACAAGAAGGTGGTGTCCACGCCTTCTCGCCTCCTTTCCATGACTCCGTTCCCCTTGCCCTGACCTTGCAGGACTTTGGACCAGACTTTGCGAAACACACAGTAATTTTAACCCTTTCTGTACTGGCGACGTCTTTTCCATTGTAGTTTAGTTATATTTAAAGGATTCTGTGCAGTTTAAGAAGGATCTGAGGTAGTAAAAATGGTAAAATGAGATAGTTCGAAGCCTGCTAATTGCTGGAGGCCCTTTAGAAATTAAATTATGTAAAAGTAGCCGAATACAATTAAAAGGACGTCGCCAGTACAGAAGAAGTTAAAACTAGAAGGGTCGGAAAGCCAGTGTGAACGGGGTTTTATGTGACTTGGAGCCGTAATCCATGGGGGCATGGTTTCTGGTTGCGAGGTTTGTGGCTTGTGCTGGGTTGTTGTACTTTCCGAGCGATGGGGGTGGTGAGTGTGTAGGTGGGATGGAAAGGGGGGGAGGGGTAGCTCTTTTTCTCATTTTCCAATTTTCTTATATTTTCTTGGCAGTTACCTTCCTAATTCGGACTCACGAAAACGTTTGAACTATACAATATATAATAACAAAATGAACAAGTACTATATATTATTATATTTAAAACTAACATTAAACATTAATATCAATATCTAAGCCGACTAAAAAAACAATAATACATAAATAAATAAATAAATAGAGACCCGGATACAGGACTCAAAAACTGAAATAATGTAACCATGAGATTGGATAATTGTGCTGACAGAATAATACGTAATGGTGGTGGTGGGGTGATAATTGGGGTGTGAGGGGTGATTAGTGGAGGGACGGGGGAGGACAGGGGGGGTATGAGAATGGGGATGGGGTGATAGGGAGAGGGAGGGTGTGAGGAAGGGGAGGGGTGAGAGGATGAGGAAGGTGATGGGGTGATGGGGTGGGGAAGGGGATGGGGTGATGGGATTAGAAAGGGGAGGGGGAGGTGGGGTGGGGGAGGGGGTGGGGAAGGGATTGGGTGATGGGGTGGGGAAGGGGGGGGGTGGGGGAGGGGGGGGAGGAGGGGGGGGGGGTGATGGGGTGTGGAAGGGGATAGGGTGGGGAAAGGGATGGGGTGACAAAGGGATGGGATGGGTGGGGAAGGGGATGGGGTGGGGAAGGGATAGGGGGGTGGGGATGGGGGTAGGGAAGGGAATGGGGTTATGAAGGGCATGGGGTGGGGAAGGGGAGGGGGTGATAGGGTGGGGAAGGGATGGGGTGATAGGGTGGGGAAGGGATGGGGTGATGAGGGGAGGAAGGGGTGGGGTGATAGGGTGGGGAAGGGATGGGGTGATGAGGGGAGGAAGGGGTTGGGTAATGGGGTGAGGAAGGGGATGGGGTGAGGAAGGGTGATGGGTTGATGAGATGTGGAATGGGATGGGGAGAGGAGGGGGGTGGGGAAGGGGATGGGGTAATGTAGAGAGGGAGGGGTGGGGATGGGGATGGGGTGATAGGGAGAGGGGAGGGTATGAAGAAGGGATTGGGGGTGATCGAAGGAGAGGGTGAAGGGGGGGTGATGGGAGAGGAGGGGGGGGAAGATGGGGTGAGGGATGGAGAGAGGAAGGGGATGGGGTGATAGGAAGAGGGGAGGGTATGAAGAAGGGATTGGGGGTGATCGAAGGAGAGGGAAGGGAATGATGGGGTGAGGGAGAGAGAGGGACAGGTGGGTTTGAGGAATATCGATGGCAATGAGTCTTTCTTTCTATCCATAAATCAAAAGGCTCTGATAAAAAGACACTGCTTAACGTGAGCGCCTATATCAAAGAGTTTAGCTCAATTAATGATACAATATATGCAATCCAGTTTTGGGGTAAAAATTCATCGGGCCCTAGGGATTTGTTTTATTTTAGTTAAATAAATCATCTAAGACATTTTCGCAGTAATTTCGATATTGCAGAAGTCATTTGTTTCATGTGAGTGAAGGAGACAAAATGCAAAGCTGTCTGTAACAAGTGTCTCCCCGTAAGTTGAAAGAGTGACAGAGAGCCAAAATCAAGGTAAGTTAGAGTCGAAAATGTCTGGACACAGGGACCTTGAAGCAGTTTAAGTCATAGGATGAAGGGAAGACAAATTGAGGGAGAGAGTTCCAAAGCTTGCTTGTTGAGTAGAAGAAAGACTGGGAATTGTTTTTCAATCTTGGGTTTGAGAGTTGGACAGAATATGGTGTGTTGAAAGGCGAGTGCCCCCCACTCTCCGTAAGAGCGGGGATATACGAGAGAGAGAGAGAGAGAGAGAGAGAGAGAGAGAGAGAGAGAGAGAGAGAGAGAGAGAGAGAGAGAGAGAGATAGAGAGAGAAAGAGAGAGAGAGAGAGAGAGAGAGAGAGAGAGAGAGAGAGAGAGAGAGAGAGAGAGAGAGAGCGGTAGATTATAATGAAGTAGACTCATAACAGGTATACTGGGAATGGATGAACATAAACCCGTCAATAGTAACTCCCGACACTGTGTTATTATCAGCAGCACTCCCACACACCATCATTCCGACTGGGAGATATAGTAATAAATAGATTGATAGATAGATAGAGTGATATATATATATATATAAAGAGAGAGAGAGAGAGAGAGAGAGAGAGAGAGAGAGAGAGAGAGAGAGAGAGAGAGAGAGAGAGAGAGAGAGAGAGAGAGAGAGAGAGAGAGAGAGAGAGAGAGAGAGAGAGAGAGAGAGAGAGAGAGAGAGAGATTGTGTATACACTCATACATTCAGATACATAAATCGATAACTATATAAACTTACAGATAGACATATATGGATATATAGATAGACAGACGGATATATAGCTAGATAGATTGATAAATGGATAGACTGGTTAGACATGAATACAGATAGATAGTTATAGAAATATAAGCAATGCATGTCTGAGAGAGAGAGAGAGAGAGAGAGAGAGAGAGAGAGAGAGAGAGAGAGAGAGAGAGAGAGAGAGAGAGAGAGAGAGAGAGAGAGAGGCAACAAGTGATACATATTCTAAGTATAAATCAAGACTACATAACAATAATAGTGCAACCTCAACATGGAAGGCATTGAGAACAAGGAATATTCAGACTATACTCGATTTTTTTAACCTGGAGGAAAGTTTAATCAGCTAACAATTGATTTATCGATGCTCAACCCCTTCTGTACCGACGACGTTTTATTAATTTAATTTCAGCTACATTTAGACGATTTTATTAGGTTTAGGAAGGATATATGGTAGCGAAAAGGACTAATTGAGATACTCAGTAGCATTTTAATGTATAGACGTCCTTCGTATAGTCTAATAGTTACCATTATGTAATATAAAAGACGTCGCCGGTACAGAAGGGGTACCGGCGTATGTCGCTGCAGGATAATATGGACAGATTTTCAAAATGAACACCATATTTGGCTATACAAACTTTGTAATAGATGAGTAATTAAGAAGGGGATAAGTCAGTCTTTCGCCAGCTTAAAAATAACAGACTATAGTGGCATAGACTACTAGAAATGAAAACAAATATATTAACATTATTTTTGACACAACAAATTCACCTTTTCATTTTACTTTGTTAACAAATTTCACACTCCTATGGCTATCATTAAACGATTGTATTAAGAGTTGATAGGATCTGTGGATGTGTAAGGTTTAAGGGGGGTCACCTGCTTTTTTTATTTTTTCTCCTTTGCTCTCGTTTGTATCCATTCGGCCCCATTTAGCCAACTGTTTTATGATTTTGTTTCTTTCTATATTCCAACTACTCCCTCTCGGGCATAGGCTGATAGCCTTTACACTCTACTGCAGAACACGGTGAGGCCTGTGAGGTCTTGTTCCAGTCTAGGGAGTGAGACATGCGAAGCTTCACGGCTCGAAGCAACTCCATCTTTGAAGCTGCTCCGCCTCTGTGCTTCACAGTCTCATCCCCCAGGCTCGGACCCTCACTCTCAGAACGCCACCTATTGAGCAATTAACTCACTAGGCATTGCCCCCCTGTAGCATATTTTTAAATATGGGAATATTCATACAATGCTATTTAATCAGGGAACAATGAGGGTATTTATTTGGCATTTCGGTGTGTTGTGGTAATGCACTGATACTAGGTACAGCACAAATTCCATCCCAATAATATCTTCCCATTGACATATTGGGATTCGAACCCGGGTCCATTGGATTACCAGTCCAGTGGCAAGACCACTCCGCCACACCTCCCCATCCAAGTGTTGATTTCTTCCTGGCGAGTGATAGCGAGCCAGCATTGTATGGAGAAATTCGGCTTCGCCGGAGACATTTTTCTATCGAAAAATGTACAAATCAAGCTTGCTCTCAAAACAATAATATATATATATGCTGGCTTGCTACCGCTCACCAGGAAAATATTGACACCTGGATGGGGGTAAACGTATTAAAACAGCAGGCTGAATGGGGCCGAATGGATACAAGCCAAAGAGAGAGGGAGAGAAAGAGAAAAAAAAGCTTGGTGGGCTCCCTTAACCGAGATCACATTTACCTCTTAGATTTCCAGAGACCCTTCCTAAGCTTTATACAATCAGCTAATGTTAACCAAAATTAAAGTAGAATGACATAATCGTATATTCATGGGATTACAGATTGAAGCAGGACAAAGAATAGATGAATGTAACCCTTCCAAAATCTGACTTCACATTTTTGTTCTGTTTTCTGGCTAGTATTAGACGATTTTATTCAGATTAGGAATGATATATATGGAAGTCAGAGGGATAATTGAGATATTCTTTACCCATATAACGCCAACAGATCCTTCCTAATTTGTAAAACATCGTCTAATGATAGCTAGAATAATCTGTCAAATTGCGTAATAATCTTCAAAGGGTTAAAAAAAGGATTTAAAAAACAGATGCTGTAACAATATAGAACATTTTAGATGGATTAAGGGGGGATGGTTGTATTTTTCTGGCCCTCTTCTCCCTCATGATTAGCCCCATTATTTTTCAGATTTTAAGACGTTCGGCCAATTAGTTTAGCGATTATAAGACATTTTGCCCCATTTCGTTGTCATTATTAAGACCTTTCGTGCCATTTAGATGTCAATTGTTTCCTGGCGAGCGATAGCGAGCCTGTAATTTGGGATAAACCGGCCGATTTTTTCTACAGAAAAATATACAAAATGATCTAGGAAGGAGATATTTTTTTTGTTTTTTTATTTGTTTAAGCTTGATAGAGGTCTAGGGAGGAAATTAGAAAACTAATATCATATATATATATATATATATATATATATATATATATATATATATATATATATATATATATATATATATATATATATAAATAAATCTACCAATAAACATATCCTCCCCCTTAACCAATGGCGAGTTATTTTCAGAATGGAAGAATGCGGTATCATTGAATACAACCAAAAATAATTACAGTCTTGGCTCCCGGGACCTAAGGCCATGGGTGGACAATAGGCGAGGACAAGTAGCATTATAAAGGTAAAAGAAGCGGTTCTCCGGACAATTCCACCAGTAGACCTCAGGCAAATTGAAAACATTGTAAAGGTTAGTTATAATAAAGACTGCATGCTTATTATATATATTACTTACTATCCCCAAACATGTCAGCAACGCCTTCAACTATTCAACACTATTCTTATATATACAAACATCAAGAATTTAACTATATTATCAACATACTTCATACCCTAGAATGTATAACATACAGTATTTTGAACAATAAAACTTGGTGATACCGCTGAATACATAATGTTCTGGTCCAATCATACTGAGCTCATGCCAAAAGAGTTATTGTCTCAGAGGATTGCCATCCCTAGTCTTTGCTTAAACTAAAGGGTTTTCGGAGGTTTTCCTGTTACTGCTCTAATTTTATGGATAAGTATATCTATCACATTGAAGGTGGTGGTGCTGAAGACTACTGATGCTTCAAATACCAGAGGCTCCAACTGATGGCGCCCAGTAAGGATTTGGTATTTTTCTCGCTTAGCATTTTCTGCTATCCAGGCAGCCCCAAAGGCTTTACGTATAATCACAGGGTTGTATCACGCAATCAGCAGCTTTGTTTAGACCGCTATTAGAGCCCAAGAGTCTGGCTTAAGTGAACAGACTGTACCCACTATGAAAAACAGAAAGCTAGTAATACCCTTAGCAGTACTAAATATATTTTCGAAGAAACCTAAAACTAACACTCAGACATAAGGGTCTCCAAGAGCTAATTAAGCTAACAACCAGCGATGCCAGATTCACGGTTCACCACCCACAACCCTATCACTAAATTCCTAACTAGTGACCTGCAAGGCCAGGCTTACAACTGGCACTCTCTGGTAAATTCACAATTAGTAACTTTGAGTTTAGAACCAACAGCTGTCTTTCCTTGCTAACAACAGACCATCTGCAAGCCAAGTACATAACTAGCACTCTGCCAGACTTTTCATCTTCAATCAGCCCAGAGAGACTTCTGACACCACCAACGACGCTGGAGAATGTATCATCTACTAATTCCGATCTTCAACATCCTTCAAGGACTACCGACTTTGTAGTGTGGGCACCATCACCCGAGACTAATGGTGGTGTTGGTGCCGGGAACCGAGCTGCCTGATTATATAAATAGTATTAGTCCCATTAAACGCTATTATGGAACCACTGTGATTTCCTTAGAACCAAATGAAACTCCTTATTCTTAAGAATGATGATGACCATAAGCAAAGCTATTACTAAATGCATGAACTAAAGTATAAATAAAATAATAATACACAAAATAAAAAGAAAAACGTTGGAAAGGTAAGAATCGAGTACAGGAGATGACAGTGCAGGAGATATAAAGTCAAAGAAGACTGAATTAAAAAAAAAAAAAAAAAAAAAAAACTAAGGGAAAGGGTAGCGGACAGAGGGAGAAGGATTGAGGCGTGGAATTAAAGAAAGGCCTATAAATTTCAAGTCACGATAAAGGGGGAGAGGGAGAGGGTTAGGGGAGGAGAAGGTGTGCAGGTGGAAGGGAGGGAGGGGGTGGAGAGAGAATAATGGAGGAGAGAAGTGACAAGGGGAGGTGGAGAGGGAAGAGGTGGATGGGGAGGAAGATGTGGGAAAAAGAGAAATGCGGATGAGAAAGAGAAAGAGAGAGGAAAAAGTAAGAAAAGAGAACATTGAAGGAGGGAGGGGGAGGTGAAGGGAGGGAGTAGAGAAAAGTGAAGGAGGGAGGGGGGAGGTGAAGGGAGGGAGTAGAGAAAAGTGAAGGAGGGAGGGGGAGGTGAAGGGAGGGAGTAGAGAAAAGTGAAGGAGGGAGGGGGGAGGTGAAGGGAGGGAATTAGAGAAAAGTGAAGGAGGGAGGGGGGAGGTGAAGGGAGGGAGTAGAGAAAAGTGAAGGGAGGAGGAAGATCGGACGGGGGGGGGATGGGGGGGAGAGGAGGATGGAAGTTAGCGAGTAGACTCAGTAGAGACTTCAGAAGGGACGAAGAAGAGATGGGGAGAAATAGGAGGAAAGGAGGAAGGGAAGAAGGAGAGGAGACAAAGGGGGGAGATGGTAAGGGGAGGAGGAAGCAGGAAAGAGGGAGGGAGAGAAAATAAGGAGAAGGGGAGGGGGAGGATGGACACAAAGGGTAGAGATGAAATGGTTTGATAAGGGAGGGGGAGAATGAGGGGGACTTATGGAGGGGTCTTAGGTAAAGTTCACTGGCTCTACGGTATTGTGAAAGGAAACACAACACATACATACACACACACACACAATTAATGTCGGGTGAATCCGCTACATCCCGATTCCGCTACATCCCGTTTTAGACAATCTTCCGGTGCAAGAGCCACCACAGTCGGTACCGGAAATCCGACATGTTTACTCTCTTCATCTTGACTCTGCGAACAACTTTGGTCTTAGTGTTCAGTGGAGGCAGCCGTTTAGGAGGAGTAGTGCATCAAATGTTCCAGAGACGACAAAACTCAATTCAGCAAGACACGTGCACAGCCCTCTTCCTACTGGAATCGGGAAAAATGCAGAAAACAAGCGCATACTTTGTAAGCTATACCTGCATCGTGCATTGGGATTTCAACATACCGGTACTCGCTTAGTTTAAACCACGTTAAGGGGGGTGACCTGTTTTTGTTCTGGCCTTTTCTATCTTTCTCTGGCTTGTATCCATTTGGCCCCATTCAGCCTACTGTTTTAAGACGTTTATCCCCATCCAGGTGTCCAATGTTTTACTGGTGAGCGGTAGCGAGCCAGCATATTTTTTATTTTTGTTTGACAGCAGGCTAAATTTGTACATTTTTCGATAGAAAAATTTCTCCGGCGAAGCCGGATTTCTTCATATAATGCTGGCTCGCTTTCGCTCGCCAGGAAGAAATCGACACCTAGATGGGGATAAACGTCTTAAAATAGTTGGCTGAATGGGGCCGAATGGATACAAGCCAGAGAAAGAGAGAAACGGACAGAAATAACAAAAAGCAGGTCACCCCCCTTAATACTGTGCTTTACACATTTTAAGCACACATTTCAAGAGGTACATTATGAATAAACAGTGAGGTATTATGGTTATGTGCTTTATACAATATATTATAGTTCATATACAGTATACTGTATGTAACCATCATAATTCAATTTGTTATCAACTTGGTTTAAACTCTCAACAAAACAGACAGGCAGACAAGACAGGCGTAGTCTTGCCCTGTCTGTCTGGTTTGTATGTAATGCCTGTCTCTTCTGCCGTCTGCCTGTCTCTCTTGTATTGTCTGTCTGTCTAATGTTTATTGTCTCTCTGTATCATGTTTCTAGTCTGTCTGTCATGTCTGGTTGATCTGTAATATCTGTATCTCTTGTATTGTCTGTCTATCTTGTGTTTCTAGTCTGTCTGTATTGTCTGGTTGATCTGTAATATCTGTATCTCTTGTATTGTCTGGTTGATCTGTAACATCTGTATCTCTTGTATTGTCTGGTTGATCTGTAATATCTGTATCTCTTGTATTGTCTGTCTATCTTGTGTTTCTAGTCTGTCTGTATTGTCTGGTTGATCTGTAATATCTGTATCTCTTGTATTGTCTGGTTGATCTGTAATATCTGTATCTATTGTATTGTCTGGTTGATCTGTAATATCTGTATCTCTTGTATTGTCTGGTTGATCTGTAATATCTGTATCTCTTGTATTGTCTGGTTGATCTGTAATATATGTAGCTCTTGTATTGTCTGGTTGATCTGTAATATCTGTATCTCTTGTATTGTCTGGTTGATCTGTAATATCTGTATCTCTTGTATTGTCTGGTTGATATGTAATATCTGTATCTCTTGTATTGTCTGGTTGATCTGTAATATCTGTATCTCTTGTATTGTCTGGTTGATCTGTAATATCTGTATATCTTGTATTGTCTGGTTGACCTGTAATATCTGTATCTCTTGTATTGTCTGGTTGATCTGTAATATCTGTATCTCTTGTATTGTCTGGTTGATCTGTATCTCTTGTATTGTCTGATTGATCTGTAATATATGTAGCTCTTGTATTGTCTGGTTGATCTGTAATATCTGTATCTCTTGTATTGTCTGGTTGATCTGTAATATCTGTATCTCTTGTATTGTCTGGTTGATCTGTAATATCTGTATCTCTTGTATTGTCTGGTTGATCTGTAATATATGTATCTCTTGTATTGTCTGGTTGATCTGTAATATCTGTATCTCTTGTATTGTCTGGTTGATCTGTAATATCTGTAGCTCTTGTATTGTCTGGTTGATCTGTAATATCTGTATCTCTTGTATTGTCTGGTTGATCTGTAATATCTGTATCTCTTGTATTGTCTGGTTGATCTGTAATATCTGTAGCTCTTGTATTGTCTGGTTGATCTGTAATATCTGTATCTCTTGTATTGTCTGGTTGATCTGTAATATATGTAGCTCTTGTATTGTCTGGTTGATCTGTAATATCTGTATCTCTTGTATTGTCTGGTTGATCTGTAATATCTGTATCTCTTGTATTGTCTGGTTGATCTGTAATATCTGTATCTCTTGTATTGTCTGGTGATCTTGAATATCTGTATATCTTGTATTGTCTGGTTGATCTGTAATATCTGTATCTCTTGTATTGTCTGGTTGATCTGTAATATCTGTATCTCTTGTATTGTCTGGTTGATCTGTAATATCTGTATCTCTTGTATTGTCTGGTTGATCTGTAATATCTGTATCTCTTGTATGTCTGGTTGATCTGTAATATCTGTAGCTCTTGTATTGTCTGGTTGATCATATCTCTTGTATTGTCTGGTTGATCTGTAATATCTGTATCTCTTGTATTGTCTGGTTGATCTGTAATATCTGTATCTCTTGTATTGTCTGTCTGTAATATCTTGTATTCTATCTTGTATCTGTATCTCTTGTATTGTCTGTCTATCTTGTGGTTCTAGTCTGTCTGTATTGTCTGGTTTGTCTGTAATGTATTGGTGTCTCTGTTTCTTCTGACCTTTCTTGAAAATATCATATAATCACTCTCGCTACAACAGCTTACCAGAAGTTAGGTATGCTCAACTGTCTCCGTGGGTTCTTCATCCCCGCACAGTTTCTTGTTCTGTACAGTGACATAGTGCGTCCTTGTATCAAGTATTGTTCACATGTGTGGGGAGGTTCTATCCATACCACACTTCTCGAAAGGGTATAGTCAAAAGCATTTTGTCTCATCAACTCACCTCCTCTTACAAATTCTATACAATCTCTCTCTACACGAGGCAAGGTTGCATCACTCTCACCCTTCTACTATAATTACAATACTCAGTGTTCTTCAGAGGTTTCTCAATGTACACCCATTCCCTTACGAAGAGTAGGTGGCAACTTGCCTTTCAACATATTCCCATCCCTATTTTGTCCATCTCTCTAACCTAAGAGTAAACAGATTTTCCCAGTCTTTCTTCTTTTTAACAAGTAAACTCTGGAAGTCTCTTCCTCAATCCGTTTTTCCTTCATCCTATGACTTAGACTGCTTCAATTTCCGTGTGTCCAGTCATTTTGACTCTAATGCACCTTCAATTTGGCTCCCTATCATTCTTTCAACTTTGGTGATACACATGTTACAGGCAGCTTTACATTTTGTCCCCCTCATACACATGGACAACAAGAAAAAAAGAAACCTGGTAGTTCTAACAGCGTAGTTGCAGACAAGGCCACCACTTACAGGAATTATGCAACTGTAATTATATATGTAATTATGTACGAATTATTTCCGGGAATTCTAGCTTTTGGTCAAGTAACACAAGCTGATCCAACGTTTGGGGGTTATTGTTGTATATTTATAAATATTATAATAATAACAATAATAATTAAAGTTGCAAGCAACGTTGTCCGGGGTTCGACGGTTTTGCAAGCAGGGTATTGTGTTTGATACAAATGCTGTGTCCCAGATATCAAAAGATCATTTAACTTATCGGGCATGGAGAAGCTACAGAAGGAGCAGATTGTGCAAACAAACAAGAGCGAGAGAGGGAGAGGTTGGCTGTAAAAGGGATCTGCCTCTATCCGTTTAGTAACAGAGTTGTAGATATGTGGAATAGGCTACCGAGTGCTATAATGGGATCAAGAACAATAGAGCTTCAACTTGAAATTAGATAGAACGAGAGGGGTTGGGTGTGAAAGGGATCTGCCATGTGTAGGTCAATCGGCTCTGGAGACTCCCGTTTTCTTATTTTTTTATTTTCTCATTTGTGAAGGAGAGAGGGAGTATGGCGAGAGAATAGGATGTCGTAAACGTAAGGAAGATAGCGATAAATATGAGAGAGAGAGAGAGCGCGGGATGGGTTGGGTGTGAAAGGGATCTGACATGTGTGGGCCAATCGACTCTCTGAAGACTCCGGTTTTCTTATGTTCTCATTTGTGAGAGAGAGAGAGAGAGACTAGGATGTCATATATGTAAGGAAAACAGAGATAAATGAGTTTTTATGAGATGGGTTGGGTGTGAAAAGGATCTGTCTTGTGTGGGCCAATTGGCTCTCTACAGACTCCCATTTTCTTATGTTCCTATTTCTTACAATTGTGTTTTGGTTGCAGGTATATGATAACATGGGTGTATAGTAAGTAGTGTAAATAACAGGTAAAGTTTATGAGATGGGTTGAGTGTGAAAGGGACCTGCCTTATGTGGGCCACTTGACTCTCTGCAGACTCCCATTTTCATCTTGGTTGCATGTGTAAGGGATCTGCCTCATTTGTACCGGTGTGCAAACAAACAAGAGCAAGAGAGAAAGAGATTGGCTGTGTAAGGGATCTGCCTCTATTCGCTTGGTAAAAGAGTTGTAGATATGTGGAATAGGCTACCAAGTGCTATAGTGGGATCAATAACAATAGAGCTTCAACATAAAATTTGATAAGACGAGATGGATTGGGTGTGAAAGGGATCTGCCGTGTGTGGGCCAACCGGCTCTCTGCAGACTCCCATTTTCATCTTGGTAGCATGTGTAAGGATCTGCCTCCTTTGTACCAGTGTGCAAATAAGAGAGAGAGATTGGCTGTGTAAGGGATCTGCCTCTCTCGTAACAGAGTCGTAGATATGTGAAATAGGCTACCTAGTGCTATAGTGGGATCAAGAACAATAGAGAATTTAAAGATATAATCAGAGTCATATGGATGAAAGGGGTTGTATGTGAAAGGGATCTGCCTTTTGTGGGCCACTTGTCTCTCTGCAGATTCCCATGTTCATCTTGTAAGGGATCTGCCTCATTTGTACCGGTGTGCAAACAAACGAGCGACAGAGAGAGACTGGGTGTGTAAGGGATCTGCCTCTATTCGTTTAGTAACAGAGTTGTAGATATGTGGAATAGGCTACCGAGTCTTATAGCCAATCGGCTCTCTGCAGACTCCTGTTTACTTATGTTCTCATTTGTGAGAGAGAGAGAGCGAGGCTCCCTATTTCCTGTTCTCATGCACTAGTACAGTATGTCGTAATCGTAAGGAAGACAGCGATAAATAAGAGAGAGAGAGAGAGAGAGAGAGAGAGAGAGAGAGAGAGAGAGAGAGAGAGAGAGAGAGATAACTCAACACTCAAACAAGCACAAACATAGGTACACAAGACCATCACACAAGCACACACACGCCTATCTAGCGACGAACTGTCCTGTTTACATATCATACACACTCCCCCCATCCCCATTCCATCACTTCGTATGTACGATATTATTTCCGTCTTTTTTACTGTGTATGGATTAAGTTATTGGTGTTCACTCTTGACATATGTGTCCTGCTACTTCTGTATGCATACAAAATAGCATGAAAGTGATCAATACACGCATATGAAGCTATGTATCTCGTATATCGGGGTTCTCTTCCTTTCCATCGGTCCACCCCTTATGCCTCCCTCCCTCCTCCCTATCCCATATGTGTAAACATTATATTTTAGCTTTCCGAAGGTAAATACGTACTTCCGATAAATATCTAGCCTTGTATTTAAATCATGAATCCTGTTTAATGTCATTATTTAATAGAAACATGTGTAAGGGTTAGATTTATACACAGGATAAGATAAGCAAATACAAACCTCAGCAGAGCATAAACATTGGTGATGAGAGGGTAGTTGTAGGCAGTGTTGCCAGTTGTACCGCTACATATTACCGCTAGATGTAGAGCTATATTTACTTCAGTTTAGTAGCCATTTTTTCATATCTAGAGACATTTACTCGGGATAATTTGAAAATTTCAGGCATTCTAGTCATATTACATTGTAAAATTTGAAAAACAAACAAATCAAAACTCTTTAGAAATTGCAGCATTGTTCTACCATTGTTTGACTATGTAGCAACGTGCTAGCGACTTTTGAGAAAGGATCTAGCGGTGTTTTGGGGTAACACTTAAGCAGTGTTGCCAGTTGTATCGCTACATATTACCGCTAGATGTAGAGCTATTTACTTCAATTTAGAAGCCATTTTTTCATAACTAGAGAGATTTACTAGGGATAATTTAAAAATTTCAGACATTCTAGTCATATTACATTGTAAAATTTGCAAAACAAACAAACCAAAACTCATTAGAAATTGCAGCATTATTCTAACATTGTTTGACTATGTAGCAACATGCTAGCGACTTTTGAGAAAGGATCTAGGGTATTTTGTGGAGACATACTGGGAGGGTGGGAGGGAGGTGGTGGTTGCAGAGTTGCCACTTGTAAAGCTACATATTACCGCTAAATGTAGAGCTATTTACTTCAATCTAGAAGCCATTTATTTTATATCTAGAGACATTTACTAGGGATAATTTGAAAATTTCAGACATTCTAGTCATACTACATTGTAAAATTTGCAAAACAAACGAACCAAAACTCTTTAGAAATTGCAGCATTATCCTAACATTGTTTGGCTATGTAGCAACATGCTAGCAACTTTTGAGAAAGGATCTAGCGGTATTTCGTGGTAACACTTTAGGAGGGTTAAAATACGAGTCACGGGCAATTGCCAAAACTTTAAAGGTCCATATCATTGTTATTAAACTAAGCATTTGGCAAAGGGAGGAATTGTTAAAAACCTTAGCCAATACTCTGTCATTCACCAAAAATATATTTGAATTTATCATTATTATTTGGTAGGGTAGGTATGTATTTTTGTTTTCTTTTTTTTTTTCTTTTTTTAAGAGACAATTAACGGAGGAAGGAAAAACACAGACAAAACAAAAAGGTCCATGTGCCTAAAGGCATCCTCCATTCATAAAATGTTTGTAACAACTGGATTTAAACATTTGTAGATTGTAAGTTTGTGGAAAGCAATTCGAGGGAAGTGAATTCCAAAGAGTAGTAGCTCTGGGGATAAATGAATTCTGATAAGCAGAAGTTCTGCATTGTGGAGGAGAAAGTGTAAATTCATGGGTGCTCTCAGCTGCCCTAGTTCTACGGGGAAAGATGTGGAGAGGCGGCACAATTGAAGCAAGTTCCTCGGAACAATTGCTGTGAAAATATCTGTAGAATAATGCAAGGGATGCAACGTTTCTTTGTATGGATAATGTAGGAAGGTCCTGTGTGATTGCAGGGTTATTGATTAATCTAATAGCTTTATTTTGAATTTTGTCCAACTGCCTCAATGCAACCACTCCACTTCCACCCCACAGAGGTGAACAGTAATCCATCTGAGAACGCACATGACTTTTATATATCACGGCCAACTGCTCGTCAGTGAAGAATTCTCGAACTCTGTACAGGAGTCCCAGTTTTTTAGAGGCATTCTTAGCAATGCTTCTAACATAATGTATAGGAAGGTTGGCTAATTAATTGCTGGAATTCGTAGGGACTCGAACGGTTTTGAGAGAGTTAAATACAAAAAAAATTATAGATCTGAATAATAAAGAGATTATGTTATTAAGCAAAACTGGGGGATGCGTGGAAGCCTATAGACTGTAGACGGTAAACTTTGTGTGGGTAGCGAATTCGGTTTTAAAGTAATTTAAGAATAGACAGTTTTCAATGCTGCGGCCAAACTATTCCACCCATTTATATTTTTTTGGTATCAAAACGTTCGGAATCGCGAGCCTCACCCAACTACGCAAGCATGGCTTTGATCATCGGCATAGGTTTCAAGATGTGGAATTTTAAGTGGAATTAGAGATTTTTTCAAGATTGCCGGAAAAAACCCATGTGCAAAAGCAAAACCTCTATAAAATTTGCGGAGCATTAGTAGGGGAGTGCGTATGCCAAAGCCCAGTCGTTTCCTGTGAGTGGGAGAGACGGTATTTAGGCGTCAAGTTTTTCGGGAAATCGGCTGCCACGGACCTGTTTGGCCGCCATGCCGGATGTTTATCATATCAAAAGTTGCCCAATACAAAAACGCACCTCTTGTGAAAGTTTGATCCCGATCCAAAATGCGGTTATGGAGTTATTGCGTCGAAACCGGCGCGTAAGAAGAATTTGGATGAAATCCCAGGTTTAATGATTACAATAGGGGTTCCCCGTAGGGGACGAACCCCTAATAATATTTATGATGATTAGGCCTATATTGAAGGCTATGATGGTTCTTGCAAATATTTTAGCATAATTGTTATTGTTTGCCCTTAGACCCCTTCTAGTTAGCCACCCCATCCCACCCCCACCCGACCCCTTCAAGTTTAAAAAAAAAACAAAAAACGAATGAAAAGGAAATACACAATAATATATATTTTTTTTAATATTAGTTTAACCAGACCACTGAGCTCCACAAAAGAACTCACATAGGGCTGGCCCGAAGGATTCAATCAAGATATATAACTAAACGAGTCAAGATAGATAGGGATGGGCAGGAGGAAAACAAATCGAGGAAGGTGGAGACAAGCAGACATTTCTCGCCATTTCACCAGTTCAGCCGGACCACATGAGCTCCACATCAGAGCTCTTATAGGGCAGGGCCGAAGGATGAGGCAAGAACTGCTACACCGCAACACCAACCAAGAAGTGATCAGGGCGAAGAATGAGAGATCAGGTCGAAGGTAGAAAAAAATCACATCGAAAAGCAAAAACTGCATTACCGAAGGGAATCAAGTCAGTTCGGCCACATCAGCAACCGAAGAGACAAAACGGGTTAGGAGTCAACTACCTAGCCAGGCCAGGGAGACATGCCCGAGGACAGCCGAATGGGACAGAATAAGAATAGAAGGGGAAAAACCTAGAAAGAAAAACTACTCAAAATTAGTCAAGCTGATGACGAAAGCTCGAGGGGTGAGGGAGGGAAACAACCCTAACCCTCCCCCATCAAGCCCCAGTCGCCGGCTCCGGAGCCCCCCCAACCGCGACAAGGAGAGTAGTACCAGGAGGGTACACAATAATAATAATAATAATAATAATAATAATAATAATAATGATGATAATAATAATAATAATAATAATAATACTATTACTAATATTAATACTAATTGAAGGAGTCAGCCAATCATAAGACAGGATTAACTCAGGTGTGCCAGCAAGATTTACCCTTTACTTTTATTTTTGAAAAGACCTCCGTCTACGTCTACGCATTGTGAAAAACCTGTTATCCTTCGGTAAATTGCGGGGGTGAGGGAGTGAAGTGAGAGACAGTGAATTGTATGATGGATAAATGTTTTTCATAATACGTGTTGCTAGCCCCAAACGCGCGAGCAACTGTGGCTTTCAACCATCCGACACATCTCCTTTTATTTTTGTACATCAAGCATGTTAAATACCAATAAAGTTTATTTTTACACCCTACCGTGGAAAGACTACGGATACACCACTCCTGCCCGGGCCTCACACAGTGGCATTGCCCAGTCGTACTGAGCTCATGACGCTGGTGGCATTGCCCCGGAGGATAGCCATCCCTAGTCTTTGCTTGAGCCAGAGGCTTTCCCGGGGTTCTCCTGAAACTTCTCTGATTTTACGGCCTATTTCATTCACCATATTGAGGGTGGTGGGGCCGAAGACTTCTGAAGTTTCGAATGCCAGACGCTCGAACTGATGACTTCTGGCGATGACTTGATATTTTTCTCGCTTTCTACTTTCTGCTATCCGGGCGGCTTCACCTGCTTCGTGGCGCTTCTGCTGATGTTGGTTATGGAGAAAGTGTCAACACATGTGGCATCCCACACGAGGCACCGGCCATTCTTGTAAGGGAAAGTGGTCATCCCATCTGGCCGTTTGCCGTCTTCTCTGAGAAGTCCATGTGGTTCAAGGATTGATGCATGGTTAGCACTCTGCAGGGCCCATTTTATGACATCATTTAGTGCAGAGTGTCTTGGCAGGCAGCCTGCGCTGTGACTACATGACAAGACATGGTAACCTCGGGCATCCATTAATGTACCACACTTGCAAGTGTGTGGGTGACAAACTGCCGCACCCACTCTGAGCGCGATGGCAACCCGGAGCGCTTCAGCATCCAAGTGAGTTCCAAGAGGTGGGATGGGGATGGCATGTAACCACAAGCCACTCTCCAAACGGGCGGCTGCCTGGAGGCGTGCTTTTGCAACCTGGTCCGCATTGGTTAGGAGATTTTCTTGTGTTTTCTTCGCCGAGATGGTATCCCACGCTTTCTGCTTGCTCCTGGAGGTACCCTGAGGCTCCTCCTCTGCTCCTGTACTTTCCTTCCAGGTGTTAATCGCTTCTGCTACATCCCTAATAAGTGTCATTCCGGGTTGAGAAGAAAGGATGGACACTACAAGGTCGTTGGTCGCGATAAGGGAAGAGATAAAGGTAGGGGAGGCAATATCCATGGCTCTCCGTATGCCCAAGCCTCCCGATGCGGACAGGAAGAGTGGCTTGTGCCCAGGTCCGATCTTGAAATTTCACGTTGGTGATGCTGGTCACTGCTTCTCGGATTATGTTGTCTAATTCTTGGAGGACACCATTGTTCGTGTAAGTCATCGATGTGCGCAGGAGGTATTGGAGCTTTGGGATGGAGAAACAATTCTTGAGAAGGGCCAGAGCTGAATGGTGTATCAGGCGATTCACAAGACATTGAAGCTGCTCCTTTTTACCTTGAAGTGCTGGTGGGATTGCTGCCAGAGTTAGTGGGGAACCTAAGAGGGTTTGCTGGTGCTCCTGAAGGATCCTTACACCTGGCAATGCACCTTGAAATTGGGCCTGAGTGTGTTCTCTTTCTTCAGGTGTGTGGTTGAGGAGGACAAGTTCACATTTGGTGTAATTTATCTCTAGCCCAGCCTGGCCGAGGTCAGTTATGATGTTGTTTAGATCGGTTAGGACATTCTCTACAGCCCCACCCAAAGTTGCATCGTCCAGGTACCAAACATTCAATTCTGACCTAACTTTTTTAGCTGCTGCATCCACCCCTATTGAGAAAAGAGCAGGACCACCTGGATCTCCCTGCTGTAGCCCAGTCGCTGATGAGATTACCGTCTCGCCGAAAATCAGAATTGAAGGTTTGGAATAAGCCTGCCAAAGTAGGGGGTACAGAGTGGGGATGTGCTCTCGAGCTGCACGGAGAAAGACATCCCTGCGAATGCTGTTGAATGCGTTCCACATGTCAATCTTTAGAAGCACTCGTTTTTCTCGGGCTTGGCTGAGGTAAGTGCGGGTTGCGTGTACAGCAGCTTCACACCCCCCTGGAGTTCCAAAACCTAGTTGAACTGGTCTTAAGTGTTGACCTAGGCCATTCGAAAGCGGTTTCAAACCCACCTTTGTGGTAAGGCGGCGGAAGGTGTTCCCTACTGCTATTGGGCGCACACCGCCATCTTTTTTTGCCAGTGCACAGAGTGATGCCCCGAAAAATAGGGGTGTGGCACAGTCGGGTACTTCCGCTCTTAAAACCTTGTTGATAAATTTGGTGAGGGTTTCTAAGAGTGCCTCCCCAGCTGCTCCTGATCCCTGACCCAAGAGGCCTTTGAGGTGGGCGGGTCGGATACCATCTGGGCCCGCGGCTGAACCTGCTGGGAACGAAGTCACTGCGGCAACCACCTGCTCCTTCGTGACAACTAAAGGTTGGGGTATCTGGTCGTTTGGGGCTGGGGGGAGGCTTAGGTCCCCAGGTGTAGGTGGGTGCTTTCCTCGTAGGGCTTCGACAACTTCGGTGCCATGACCAGCAAAACCTTCTGAAGAGGACAACAGTCTGACGGCCCCTTTGAGGTCACTATCCGCCAGCTTCGCTGCGACCCTCTTATGTAGCTGTTCAGCCTCTTCCTCTTCTTGTCCTGTTGCTTCTGGGCCCTATTTGGTTGCTGTTCGGGGGGGTCCACCAGCCTGTTTGCCTCCATATACTGTGCTACTTGACGTTTGACTCTGGTGGCTAGTGAAACCTGGAGAAGGTCTTGTATGTTGGTTCTGGGTGGTTTTCGGAGGGCCCCATAAGAGAAACCAAGGAGCCGTGCCCATGCGAGGGGTGTCTTGAGCTGTAGGGCCTGCTTTATGATGGTTGTAAGGGCCTCCGCCACTTGGATTCTGGCTCCTTTAGGTACCCGGGCAAGGACCTGTATCCGCGCTTTCCATTTGGTCACAAGTTGGATCAAGTTGGTGTCCGGTGTTGCCCTGGTTGGCCCTGCAGCGGGCCCTGGGCATGAGTGACATTTCCAGTTTGGTTGTTCTCCTGATGTCTTCTTTGTCAATGAAACACAACTTAAATGAACAGATCTAAGACAGCTGGAAAATTTTCGCGACGTCTTTCTTGCATTGGTTTTTCGGCACTTAAAACACTTAGTATCTGCTAGGTCATAGTCCTCCAAGATCATCCGTTCCTCTGCCTCTACCAAGCGGACCTCCTGATCTGCCTGGTTTTCCCGTGGTGCTTCCGTCTCTGCCATGTCTCCCTTGTTTCAGAAACCTTGGGAAATTTCTCCTGGCACATATCTAGATTATTACTTTACTTATTGTCCATGGGAACACCCTGGAACTCCACTCTCGACCAATCACAGGCCTCCTACGGCGCACCACAGCACTCACCTTGTATCCTCTCCCAAACACCCGGTTCATAACTTGCCCTCGGTTCACACCCGTATTTTCTATCCTGGTAACAAATGTTCTAATACAATGGTGCCACCCTCTTACTCCTGTCAGCCACTAAAGAACGTCACTAATAAGCTCCCAGGAAAATATTATGGGGATGAAACCAGGCAGGTGAAGGAGCCTACGATTCAAAGCGAGCGGGCTGACATAGCCCTGCCCGAGCGCACGGATCAGCCAATCACAGAGCCGCGTTGCGCGGGCGAGGGGTATAAAGGGAAGTGGGTGGGGCCACAACAGAGAGACAGACACGGGCACCTGCCTGGGACACATTGGCACTCTCTTAGCAGAAACGCTCCACTTACCCACCTTGGTCCCGCACCCGAGCCCTACTAAATACAAGATGAGCCGGGATCAAGTAAACCGCCCTCCCTCAGCACAGATACACCTACAATATCCTGATGCCTGCCGACACATCGCTAGCCTTCACACAATAAGCCAAGCGATACAAGATTGTAACCAGGTGGTGGATGGTAAGAAGCAGATGGACCTAATGTACTGGCCAGCTTTGAAGTGGTGAAGCAAAAAGAAGAGATCTCCCTTCATATTTTTTTAAAGGACCCATAAGGGCCCGAACAGACTTAGCAAAGAGTTAAATGCTAGACTGAGCCTTTGTGTTCCAACAATATAATATATGTGTCATTATAGGACAATCAAAGAGAAAATGATTAGACAATTGATGGAATACAGAGATGATATGTTGAGAGATATGGCTGTTATTGTTAGTAAGGCATCCAGCCAGTTAGCTAGCAATAGTACAGGATCTTATTGGGTCTTATGTAAAAATGTAGTTAACATTAAGTGGGAGTTTTTCGGGATAAAGCCTAAAGGGGAGATAGTTGATTGAGCCTATGTAACTGAGACAACAAGGCTTACCTGATCAGTTTTCCGGGAGTTAGGATTTGCAAAATGAACCAGGGGTTTTGAGAGGTTTTCCTTACATTTCTTCATTAGGATCGAATTCCATGAGTCCGGGCCTGGTGCCGAGTGGTATGGCATGTTGGAAATGGCCTCTTCTATGTCTTTTGGACCGAAATCAATATCCAGCATCTGGGGGGTTTCTGTGGGGGAGGTTTCCATGAATAATATATTTTGGTCTCTGATGACTTTTGTTTCATCAGGCTCACTGAATGCCATTTCATACTGCCTGCGTAAGAGTTCGCTCATTTCCTTTTTGTCTCCTGTGAATGAGCCGTCCCCTTTGCTTAGTGGGCCGATGTTTGATGCTGTTTTAGCCTTTTGTTTGGCGTATGAAAAGAAGTATTGGAATTTTCCTTTATACCTGCATTAGCTTTCCTCTCCTCTTCCATATGTTGTAGTTCATATGATATTTTTAGCCTTTGTTCAATTTCCACAATTTCTCTATCTATTTCGGCCTTTTGCCTATCCTGTAGATTTTTATGTGTGGGTCTTTGTGTGAGTAATTTTCTTTTTCTGTACAGCCTCCTCCTTTCCCGATCTTGTTTGCTTCTTCGTCTTGTTTGTCTTGCAGGTATATGGTGGCTTCAGATTTGGGTCATGGTTTCTGTTATTAGGACTAGACATTCTGCTGGTGTCAGGTTATTCATTAAATCTTCCCAGTCTATTTCCTCCATTTCTTGATTTACCTCTTCCCACCTAATGTTTTTGTTATTGAAGTTAAATTTACTGAAGGGGCCGGATTTTGTTCTCGATTCTGAGGTTGTCTGTACACTTGCTAAGGTTGTTTTGATCACAGTAAGGTCTTTGAGATACTAACTATTCCTTGTAGAGCCACGTAGCTCTCTCTGTCACCTACACCATGACCAACAAAGCTCCCCTCCTAGTCCTAATAGCACCCCAGGATGTGATGACTAGAAACATTATTAAGGGGGGTCACCGGCTTTTCTTATCTTTCTCTCATTTTCTCTCTTTTTCTGGCTTGTATCCATTCGGCCCCATTCAGCCAACTGTTTTAAGACGTTTATCCCCATCCAGGTGTTGATATCTTCCTGGCAAGCGAAAGCGAGCCAGCATTGTATGGAGAAATCCGGCTTTGCCGGAGAAATTTTTCTATCGAAAAATTTACAAATTTAGCTTGCTTTCAAAACAAAAATATATATATGCTGGCTCGCTACCACTCGCCAGGAAAATATTGACACCTGGATGGGGGTAAACGTCTTAAAACAGTAGGCTGAATGGGGCCGAATGAATACAAGCCAAAGAGAGAGGGAGAGCAAGAGAACAAACGTGAGGTGGGCTCCCTTAAGCTAGTCATTTGGTACTACTGTTTGGCGAAGGCGTCGTTGGCTCGCTACTCTTATTCTGGTCTCATTATCTTGTTTTCTTTCTTGTTCTTCTAAGTTGTTTTAAATCGTGCATAACTTCCTTCATCAGCCGTGAATAATAACACAAGACACCCGTACGACCCTCCAAAACGTCGGATCAAATAGTGTTATCCTCTTCGACTGAAGACGGTGCCACACGAACACATTTTTGAGCATATTCTAAGGTCAATTATGGTCTGGTAACTTCTAAATGTTTGTTATACCAGAATTACGACATCTAACATAATCTACCCTCAGTCTAGTGTCAGATACCAACGAAAAAACTCCCAAATATTGCCAAAAACAAAACCTAGTCATCGAAAATTGCTCGAAAAATCGCTCGTGTAACATCGCCTTTAAAGAAGCCTTCCCTACAGTACAGTACACTACAAAAGGGATGAAAAGTGTAGACAAAGTAATTGGGCATACTGATGGTGATTTAGGTCATTATTATTATAAAGAATGGGATAATTTATTACTACCTATATACCTTTAAATGGGTATATTATTATGGACACTAATTACCCCTTTCATAACCATAATTGTGTACATTTGACAAGGCTGGGGGGTTGGCTGGACACATCGATTATAAGCAAACACTTAATAATATGTAAGCTTGGGATCAATTTGAATTATGTTGATTTTTTAAGTACCTATGTATGTACACTGGATAGCATGTGTTCCTAATTTTAAGACACAACCTTTAAAATAAGGTCAACATGCAAGTAGAATTGGTCGAACAACAAACTCTTCTACATGTTTTGAATGATATAAAGTGACCCCAACCTAAATTGTAACATACGCTCCAGTGAGACGCCGTTGTCAAGCCAACGGGTTTTGTTAATAAACCATAGGTGTGTAAGTAAAATAGAATCCCAGCCACATGAAATTGATAGTAATAACGAACATTCTGATAGCGTAGCTTTTCCGTCTAGGTCCAGTAGTTCAACAGGTAAAAATAAATTAGTTAAAAACAATAGAAAAATAGTTGCAAATACAAGTAATAGTTTGAGGGTTTATTATACAAATTGCAGGAGTTTACGTAACAAAATGAACGAACTTAGAGCACTGGTTAGCAAAGAAAATATAGACATAATAGCGCTAACTGAAACATGGATTAATACAGAAACCAGGCATTTTTTAGCAGAGTTTGATATACCGGGATATAGTTTGTTTAAATATGACCGAACAAGTAGGAGGGGCGGCGGTATAGCAGTGTTTGTCAGGAGTTCATTAAAAAGCTGTACTAAATCAGGTATTAGAGTAAATAATGAAAATGAAAGTGTTTGGGTAGAAGTTAACGAAGGTAGTGAGACTTTAGTTATTGGAGTTATGTATAGACCGCCAAATATGAGTAGAAATGACGGAACATCATTATGGGAGGAAATTAAAATAGCATCAAGGCTTAGCAACGTGTGCATTATGGGGGATTTTAATTTCCCTAATATAGATTGGCAGCAACAAATAGGCGACTCTGATTCAAAGGAGTTTATTGAGGTAGTACAAGATAGTTTTTTATCTCAATTCATAGATACGCCGACTAGAGGTGATAATATTCTCGATTTAGTTTTCAGTAACAATGAACATATGATAAATAGTGTAGAAATCGGGGACCACCTAGGAAATAGTGATCACAATTCTGTGTATTTTAATATACAATGGAAAGGTAATATCAGAGATAATACAACATTAATACCTGACTTCAGAAAAGCCAATTATGGTGCCCTGTTAGCGGACCCTATGGTCAAAAAATTAAGTCGATCCAGGTGGCCAAATGAGTGTATCCTTTCTCAGGCACCTGTCATCTTAAGTCAGGAAGAGACGTCAAACTTGGTAGATACATACGATAATTTTATCAAGTCAGTATTCAATGCGCAAAATATAAATATCCCCAAAAGAAAATTTAGATCAACACAGAACCAACCCAAATGGATGAATAATAGACTATTAGATTTTCTAGGAAAAAAGAGAGGAATATATAGAAAAATTAAAAAAGGCGAAATTCACCTACTTGCTTACTATCAGAATCTATCACGACAGGTAAAAAAGGATATTAGTAAAGAAAAAAGAAATTATGAAATTAAGGTTGCCAATGACTCAAAAAATAATCCTAAAGCTTTTTACCAACTATATAAATCCAAGGTTAGAGATGTAATTGGTCCCCTTAAAACTTCGATAGGAGAAATGACAGAAAATGATTTAGAAATGTGCAGTACATTAAATAGTCAATTTCTTTCCGTTTTCACTAATGAAAATTTGGCACAGTTTCCAGAAGTCCGTAAGGTATACAGCGATAGTATAGATAATAGGTTAAGTACGGTTACTATAAGTAGAAATGATGTGCTTAAGGAAATTGACAGACTGAAACCTCATAAATCGCCTGGTCCTGATGAGGTATATGCTAGAGTATTAAAAGAATGCAGAGATGAGTTATGTTACCCATTAACATTTCTATTTAACAAGTCATTAGAAACAGGTATAGTTCCAGAAGCTTGGAAGCTTGCAAATGTAGTTCCGATCTTCAAAAAAGGTGATAAATCAATAGCATCCAATTACCGTCCCATTAGTCTCACTTCAATCATAGGAAAGCTACTAGAGTCAATTATTGCTAGGAAAATGAGAAACCACTTAGAAACATTTAACTTAATCAATTCTTCTCAGCATGGATTCACTCAGGGACGGTCTTGCCTTACTAATTTGCTTTTGCTAATAAAGCTTTCGACAGAGTCCCTCATGAGAGATTGATGAGAAAGGTTGAGGCACATGGAATAGGTGGGGCGTTGTTAGGATGGATTAGGTCATGGCTAATTGGTAGGAAACAGAGAGTCAGCATAAATGGTACCAAGTCAGAATGGGGAGCAGTCAAAAGTGGTGTCCCCCAGGGATCGGTATTAGGTCCACTGTTGTTTCTTATATACATAAATGACTTTTATTTAGGTGTAACTAGTAGGATAAGTAAATTCGCAGACGATACTAAAATAGGGAGATCAATTGATTCAGATAGCGATATAGAGTGCCTCCAAAGGGATCTAGATACCTTACATGAATGGTCAGTAAATTGGCAGATGAAGTTTAACATTGACAAATGCAAGGTATTAAAGATAGGGAAGATGCAAACAAATGTTAAATATAAACTAGCTAATTTAGAATTAGAAAATTCAGACTGCGAGAAAGATCTAGGTGTGTTTGTTAGCAATGATTTGAAGCCTAGAAAACAGTGTATAAGCGTTCGTAATAAGGCAAACAGGATTCTCGGGTTCATCTCTAGGAGTGTGAGTAACAGAACTGCTGATGTTATCTTAAAACTTTACTTGTCATTAGTGAGACCCCATATGGATTATGCTGTCCAATTTTGGTGTCCTTATTACAGAATGGACATAGATTCATTGGAGAGAGTACAGCGTAGAATGACAAAAATGATCCATAATATTAGAAATCTTTCGTATGAAGAAAGGTTGAAGAAATTAGGTTTACATTCGTTAGAGAGACGCAGAGTTAGAGGGGATATGATAGAGGTGTTCAAGTGGGTTAGTGGGATTAACAAAGGGGACATGACAAATGTACTAAAGCTCAGTGATAGCGAAAGAACTCGTACCAATGGTTTTAAATTAGATAAATTTCGTTTCAGAAAAGATATAGGCAAATATTGGTTTGGTAACAGAGTTGTAGATGGGTGGAATGGACTACCAAGTGCTATAGTGGGATCTAAAACTGTAGGGAGCTTTAAGATAAAATTGGATAAGCATATGGACGAGAAGGGTTGGGTGTGAAGGGGGATCAGCCGGGTTGGGCCAATCAGCGCTCTGCAGACCCAAATAATCCTGCGCTAATCTCTAACCGTTTTGGTAAGATGATCCTCAGGGTATTAGAGTGTGAAGCCTATAAATGGGCTTTGTAATTGAATTGGGGTTGTGTGGGACAGAGATCTGCCTTGCTTAGGCCAATCGGCTTTCTGCAGACTCCCATTTTCTTATGTTCTTATGTTCTTATGTTCAAATACATGACAATTGCGAAATGTGTGAGCTTGCCGTGGCGTCCTACGGTTTGGTTATATTATACTAACCTAACCTAGCTTAACAAACCTAACCTAGACTAACCTAATCTAGCCTAACCTAAGCGATTCTAACCTAACCAGCGGGTCCATGTAACTAACTATATCCACCCATACCACCCACAATCACTCATTAACTCACTATATCCACCTGCAACCACTAATTAACTCACTATATCCACCCATTAACTAACTATATCCACCCATACCACCCACAATCACTCATTAACTCACTATATTCACCCGCAACCACTAATTAACTCACTATATCCACCCATTAACTCACTATATCCACCCATTAACTAACTATATCCACCCATACCACCCACAATCACTCATTAACTCACTATATCCACCCGCAACCACTAATTAACTCACTATATCCTCCCATTAACTAACTATATCCACCCATACCACCCGCAACTACTAATTAACTCACTATATCCACCCATTAACTCACTATATCCACCCATTAACTCACTATATCCACCCATTAACTCACTACATCCACCCATTAACTCACTATATCCACCCATTAACTAACTATATCCACCCGTACCAACCACTATCACTCATTAACTCACTATATCCACCCGCAACCACTAATTAACTCACTATATCCACCCATACCACCCATTAACTAACTCGACTAACTATATCCACCGATACCACCCATTAACTAACTATATAAGAACATAAGAACATAAGAAAATGGGAGTCTGCAGAAAGCCGATTGGCCTAAGCAAGGCAGATCCCTGTCCCACACAACCCCAATTCAATTACAAAGCCCAATTATTGGCTCAACACTTTAATACCCTGAGGATCATCTTACCAAAACGGTTAGAGATTAACGCAGGATTATGGGGGTCTGCAGAGCGCTGATTGGCCCAACCTGGCTGATGCCCCTTCACACCCAACCCTTCTCGTCCATATGCTTATCCATATCCATCCATGAACCATTCAAACCAACCATAATCCCTCACTATACCTGCGCCACATCACACACAACCACTTTCTATCCACCAACATCCACCACTCTATCCACCAACATCCACCACTCTATCCACCACTCTCACTCTACCGAAGATCTCTCTCTCTCTCTCTAGCTCTCTCACCGCGGGTAGTAGTAAGCTAGCGCGGGGGAATTTCTCACATATTTCGCAGCTCAGTTATTTAGCGGCACACCTGCTTTACCACTAGTTCGTGCGACGTCTTGTGGGTTATTATGATGCGTTTGATTATTTTTGAAGGCTTTAGTTGTTTTTGCCATTTTCGAGCAATGGATTTATAGTTATTTCTTAGACTAAAAAATAACGGCTTCCCTGGCCCCCTTCAAACAAAAATCCGCCTCTCAGATCCCCTTCAAGCTCAATATGTATATACATTTATAGGTAGAACATGTTCCGGACAAGGGCTGGTTTTTCCTAAATTGTAGGCTTATTTTTTTTTTCTAGGTAATTGAAGGAGACAAAAAGCAAAGCTGCCTGTAACAAATTTCTTCTCCAAAGTTGAAAGAGTGACGAGAGCCAAAATCACGGTACGTTAGAGTAAAAATATCTGGACACACGGAGCTTGAAGCAGTTTAAGCCATGGGATGAAGGAAAGGCAGATTTAAGGAGAAAATTTTAAAGCTTGCTTGTTGAGTAGAACAAAGACTGAGAAAATTTGTTCAATCTTGGGTTTGAGAGTTGGACAGAATAGGGGTGGGAGTGTGTTGAAAGGCGGGTGCCCCCACTCTCCATAAGGGAGGGGTTATACACCGAGAGAGCTCTGAAGAACATTGATAATTGTAATAGAGATAAAAGAGTGAAAGAGATTCAACATTGTGGCGTGTAGAGAGAAATTGTAGGTAATTAGTGAAAGGAGGTGAGTTGATTAGACAAAATGCTCTTGACTCCACTCTTTCGAGAAGTGCGGTATTGGGGGAACTTCCCCAAACATGCGAGCAATACTCATACATGGGCGCACTCAAAATCCATATACACCAGGTCAAGATCCATATACACCAGGTCGGCCGGGGTAATTACCAATATACGCTCGGTCTGCGCACGTGACGTAGTATGAGGTCGACTGACCACCGCGCTCCTCCACTTATTCGTTAGCATATACCTCTTTGTTTTTCACTTTATGTCCCACATTGCATTATTATTAGTATTAAGTGTGTGTGTGACAATTGTTGTTAATTTACAGTATTTTTTGTAAGCAAATTATCGCAATTGTAAATATAGCCTATGTATTACTGAGAATACTATAGTATAAAAATGGTAGACAAAAGGGTAGAGTAATAATACAGTACTTTCCTTTAAGGGTAAGTCAACTTGATTTTAATAACAGAACAAGTATGTTGTACTCGTAAATATATTGTACATAAAACATAAGACAATGGGAGTCTGCAGAAAGCCGAATGGCCACACAAGACAGATCCCTCTCACACCCAACCCATATCGTCCATATGCCATCTATTTTTATCTTGCAGCTTTCTATCATTTGTAATCCTACTATGATGCTAGGTAGCCTATTCCACATTTCTATAACTTTTACCAAACTAGGATTTGCCACTATTTACTTTGTGCTTTAGTAAACCTGAATATGGTATTTTAGAACATATGAGGTTCTAAGGTGTATTGATTGACAGCAATATATATATATATATATATATATATATATATATATATATATATATATATATATATATATAGAGAGAGAGAGAGAGAGAGCGATATATAAACACATAACTCAATATAGAAAGGCAGAACAAGCTAGTAGCCTATTAGTAAAAATGTATAGATACAAACATCGCAATACACAGATAGATCAATAATTATATACTAAGACAGGTCAAAATGTAGCTTGTGATCACTGTATAGCAAAAATAGTAAAAGCTACCATAAATCCGTAGATAATTCAACATAAAATACTATATCTAGAAGCCAGGTGAATACATACCATAACATTCTAACATAACATAGGGAATACTTCATGTCCTAAGGGGAGATTGTAAAGGCCCTTCGTCTCCGTTTGGTGTTGATTTGTTCCTGACGAGCGATAGCAAACCTGTTAATTTAGGAGGAATCGGTCTTTGGCCTGGATATTTTTCTATCGAAAAATGTACAAATCTATCTTGAAGGGGGTTTAGGGTTTTCTTTTCCTACGCTTGATGGAGGTCTAGGGAGGAAACTAAACACAATATATGAATACATTAATTAATAGACCAAACAATCGGTCTGCCTCCCATTAACTGTAGCATAATGGTAGTAATTACAGTTTTCTACAAGGACGATTATGGAACTTATAGCCGAAGTTACAAGTTTCATAATTTTCCTTGGCATTCCTTTGTTTCCAACATTTTTGTGTTGTTCATTCTGAGTATTTTATTGAGATGTCTCATCCTAAAAAATATGGATATTCTTGCATAGAACTATATTATCTCAAGTGGCAAATCTACTCCAGCACTGTTCATTTCTGCTGTAAGAGTCTGTACACATACTACTCCTTCTCGCAAGCCCTCACCATGCACGGCTTTAAACACTTCCCTCATAACTAGTAACTTGGAGTAGAAACTGTCAGAGGGAATGTATAAATGACCTCTACTGATCATTTCAGTCCATGAGTTGGTAGATGACCCACAGTTCCCTGCCACGTGTCCTAGTTATGGATGTTTATTCACAAACTTTTTCACCATGTACCCACCAATATAGTGTAGAGACTGTTCTTCTATGACTGTGCTAGGTGAAACTGATACCAGACCAGAAACTGATACATTTACATTATCCTCATTTACATCAACTTCCTGCAACTCCATAGACAGCTTACCATCCACTTCCTCTATATCAAAATCCATGTCTTTAAAGAGAAGGCTAGTTAAGCAAATTTCCAAGTAAGTTCACGATCATAAGAGTGTGATTTACTGCTTGGTTCACTGGGTACTTCGTTAGAAAAACAGTCTCGGTTTTCTTCATTGTGGCTAATATTACTCTTCTCACTAACAACAACAAACTCTCTCCCCAGTATGAATTTTATCATCCGATACTTAAAACTAAGAGCATCTGGATGATCATGGGGACCACTCATTTGCCTGATACAGCCGAAAAACTGTTCAATGCAGTCTTGATTTAGCCTCCTAGTCATTATGAAATCAAACCCATAATTTACTTTCAGCATTTCATACAACCCTAAGAGAGACTGGCTGGAGAGTATTATGCCCTTCTAAAAATTATACATAGGCCTAGTCTTTGCTGCAGAATATACTCTCATGGTTGACATCAAATTAACCATTTTGTGTAGTATGTCTGCTTGGAGATCAAAGTGCATTCCAAATGCACAGCGCTCTTGCTTATCACCATACATATGTGAATTCATTACATCAAACCGCTGATCAACAAGGCATATGAATTTTGCTGTGACATCCCAATTTTGAGTCTGCAAGAGTTCTCTCTCACCTAAGTATTGAATTGCACTTGCACAGCTCTTTGACAACAGCTGTGTTGCATACTTAACTCGCTGCCTCTGTTGACCAGTTACATTCAGATGAATATCCGATATTATATAGGCCAAACCATATTATGTTGTTGTCTTTGCTAACATCTCACGAATACATTCATCAGACACTATATCACCATTCTCCAGCAAAAATCCAGAATCCAGAAGATTATTCCTAATTAGTTTAATCATGTGTGGGACATCAGCAAAGACAACACATCCCTGTCAGCACATGGATTTTTGAAAGACATACTTAACAGGATCTATGCCCATTGCCTTCCATACACGAAGATTACATGGCCCTAAATCATGTACTATCTCTATCACTGAGTACCCTACTGACTCTACTTGTCTAATTAAATCCAGTATAATATTATGCATATTCGATTCATCAAACTTATAATAAATCGGCTGCTTCCACTGACCTACAAGACATCTTAACATAACTGTTATTGCATGGTCTAGACTACTCGTGACGTCACGCCACCTGCACCCTTCCCGTGTCACCTGCGCGGGTTTGCCTACCTGGCTGACCTGGTGCAAGATCCATATACACCAGGTCAGCCAGGTAGGCAAACCCGCGCAGGTGATATGGGAAGTGTGCAGGTGGCGTGACGTCACGAGTAGTCTAGACCAGCGTGGTCCAGTATCATATACGTACTCCTAGTCAGTCTCCCAGATTATCCCAAGAGAAAGAAAATTCAGTACTTGTTTGTCCTTTGTTCAGTAAACATGTGGAACACTTGGAGTTCTGTCTGACATGTTAGTATTCCAGAGATATTTTGTGGTTGGCTAATAATCATAATGCCTACCCAGTGTGCAGTATTTGGCTGTAGCAATAAACCGCGTACAGTGGACGGGAAAAATATAAGAACATTCCGATTTCCAAGGGATGCACATTTCAGAAGCGTGTGGATAAACTTGTGTCGTCGCCAAGATGGTATTAATGCCCAACATGCAGTTGTATGCTCTGTACACTTCACCAATAACGATTATATTGATGACATGAAAAGTCGTTTACTAGGCATTGAGAGTCCAAGAAATAAACGACTTCTCAAAGACGATGCTGTACCTTCACTATTTCTACCAAAGAGTAAGCATTGTTTATTTGTGTTTGGTGTTACAATTGAAATATTACTGTGATCAGTGTTTAATTAATAAGGATTCCAATGTAGAAAGAGAGAGAGAGAGAGAGAGAGAGAGAGAGAGAGAGAGAGAGAGAGAGAGAGAGAGAGAGAGAGAGAGAGAGAGAGAGAGAGAGAGAGAGAGAGAGAGAGAGAGAGAGAGAGAGAGAGAGAGAGAGAGAGAGAGAGCTATATTATTGATTAGACTTAATATATATATATATATATATATAATGTATAAACCTATTGTTACCGCATGTGTAGTTATACGACTAATTGTAAGGTTTAGTTATAAAGACAAATTTTAAGGTGTAGTTGTAAGACTAATGTTAAGGTGTAGTTATAAGAATGATTTTTAAGTGTAGATATAAGGCTATTTGTGAAGTGTACCGTACATATATAAGAATATAATATAGCGGGAAACTGCATAACGCAATGCGGCCCACACAAGGCAGCTCCCATTCACACACAACCCATATCCATATGAGAATCCAACATACGTTTATGCTTTCAACTGTTCCTGAGTTAATCACTGATCTGGGCAGTTCATTCCACATGTTAGCAACTCTATCACCAAACAGGTGTTTTTCTATATCTTTCCCAAATCTAAACTTATCTAACTTGAAACCATTTGAGCGGGTTATGTCACCGTTCTTTAGCTTTAATACCTCACCAATATTGCCCTTAGTTATACCATTTATCCATTTAAATATCTCTATCATGTCCAACTATACATTGTCTAGTTTTAATTTCGCTTCTAAATTACGATTTATATTATAGCCTACTTATATGACTAATTTTAAGGTTTAGTTATATGACTAAGTTCAAGGTTTAGTTATAAGACTAATTTTACATTTTAGTTATGTGACTAAGATTAAGGTTTAGTTATAAGACTAATTTTATGATTTAGTTATATTATTAATTTTAAGGTTTAGTTATAAGACTAATTTTAAGGTTTAGTTATAAGACTAATTTTAAGGTTTAGTTATATGACTAATTTTAAGGTTTAGTTATAAGACTAATTTTAAGGTTTAGTTATAAGACTAATTTTAAGGTTTAGTTACATGACTAATTTTAAGGTTTAGTTATAAGACTAATTTAAAATTTAGTTATAAGACTAATTTTAAGGTTTAGTTATAAGACTAATATTAAGGTTTAGTTATAAGACTAATTTTAAGGTTTAGTTATAAGACTAATATTAAGGTTTAGTTATAAGACTAATTTTAAGGTTTAGTTATAAGACTAATATAAAGGTTTAGTTATAAGACTAATTTTAAGGTTTAGTTATAAGACTAATATTAAGGTTTAGTTATAAGTCTAATTTTAAGGTTTAGTTATAAGACTAATTTTAAGGTATAGCTATAAGACTAATATTAAGGTTTAGCTACTGTATAAGGCTAAGTTTAAGGTGTAGTTATAAGACTAGTTTTAAGGTGTATTTACAAGGCTATTTTTGAGTTGTACTTATATGGTACACCTATAAGACTAATTTGAGTGTGTATCCTACTTATAATACTATTTTTAAGGATAAATTATAAAACTAATTTTATGGTGTAGCCTAGTTAGACTACGGTATCCCAAAGGTATACTGGGATTAATAATTATTTGTATTAATAACATAATAGTCACACACTTGTAAGAGCGGCCTTGTAAACAAAAATTATTTCTATTGCTTCAGCTCACCACCCAACAGAGATGTCTGGAAATAGAGGGGCAAGAGTAGAAAAGCGAGGACTGAAGAGGAAAGTAGAAGAGTTGCTGAATGATCATAATCCAAGTGACTGTGTGCCCTGTGATAGCTCTGAGATAGTAAATAACCAACTTCCAGTATGTGTGAGTGAACAATCAGGTGCACAAAGGTCACATCATGACATAATGCCGATAAGAAAAGAAACTACTTTGCTGGAAAGTGAAATCAGTAAAGCACCATCATCCTGCAAACAGTGCCAGAAAATCCAAGAAGATTCACATAAGGACAAAATGAAGTTGCATGATGAAGTAAACTTTTGGCGAAACAAGTATTTAAAACTGAAAGAAAGTGTTGCAAATACTATAGGCAGTGAAGTGAAAAGAAAAGTGGATACTATGTTAAAGCCTATTTTCACTCAGACTCAAATTGATGTCATCAGCAATCAAACTAAATATGTGAAATGTTGGCCAGAAGAGGATATAGCTCGTGCCATGACAATAAGGAGCATTAGTTGAAAATGTTATAAGTATCTTAAAGACATTAGAAGCTTCCCACTACCATCAGAGACCACTTTAAAAGACAGAACAAAGAGTTTTGATTGTGAGCCAGGCATCTTGTCATCTGTCTTACAACTAATGAAATCAAAGGCAGATACTTTAGATGCTAAAGAAAAGTTAGTTGTCATGAGCTTTGATGAAATGAGTATCAGCAAACAATGGTCTTATGACAAAGGTAAAGACACCTTATACAGGCCACACAGCAATGTACAAGTTGTTATGTTAAGATGTCTTGTAGGTCAGTGGAAGCAGCCGATTTATTATAAGTTTGATGAATCGAACATGCATAATATTATACTGGATTTAATTAGACAAGTAGAGTCAGTAGGGTACTCAGTGATAGCGATAGTACATGATTTAGGGCCATGTAATCTTCGTGTATGGAAGGCAATAGGCATAGATCATGTTAAAGCTAAGAGTATGTCTTTCAAAAATCCATGTGCTGACAGGGATGTGTTTGTCTTTGCTGATGTCCCACACATGATTAAACTAATTAGGAATAATCTTCTGGATTCTGGATTTTTGCTGGAGAATGGTGATATAGTGTCTGATGAATGTATTCGTGAGATGTTAGCAAATACAACAACAGAATATGGTTTGGCCTATAAAATATCGGATATTCATCTGAATGTAACTGGTCAACAGAGGCAGCGAGTTAAGTATGCAACACAGCTGCTGTCAAAGAGCTGTGCAAGTGCAATTCAATACTTAGGTGAGAGAGAACTCTTGCAGACTCAAAATTGGGATGTCACAGCAAAATTCATATGCCTTGTTGATCAGTGGTTTGATGTAATGAATTCATATATGTATAGTGATAAGCAAGAGCGCTGTGCATTTGGAATGCATTTTGATCTCCAAGCAGACATACTACACAAAATGGTTAATTTGATGTCAACCATGAGAGTATATTCTGCAGCAAAGACTAGGCCTATGTATAATTTTTAGAAGGGCATAATACTCTCCAGCCAGTCTCTCTTAGGGTTGTATGAAATGCTGAAAGTAAATTATGGGTTTGATTTCATAATGACTAGGAGGCTAAATCAAGACTGCATTGAACAGTTTTTCGGCTGTATCAGGCAAATGAGTGGTCCCCATGATCATCCAGATGCTCTTAGTTTTAAGTATCGGATGAGAAAATTCATATTGGGGAGAGAGTTTGTTGTGGTTAGTGAGAAGAGTAATATTAGCCACAATGAAGAAAACCGAGACTGTTTTTCTAACGAAGTACCCAGTGAACCAAGCAGTAAATCACACTCTTATGATCGTGAACTTGACTTGGAAATTTGCTTAACTACCCTTCTCTTTAAAGACATGGATTTTGATATGGAGGAAGTGGATGGTAAGCTGTCTATGGAGTTGCAGGAAGTTGATGTAAATGAGGATAATGTAAATGTATCAGTTTCTGGTCTGGTATCAGTTTCACCTAGCACAGTCATAGAAGAACAGTCTCTACACTATATTGGTGGGTACATGGTGAACAAGTTTGTGAATAAACATCCATAACTAGGACACGTGGCAGGGAACTGTGGGTCATCTACCAACTCATGGACTGAAATGATCAGTAGAGGTCATTTATACATTCCCTCTGACAGTTTCTACTCCAAGTTACTAGTTATGAGGGAAGTGTTTAAAGCCGTGCATGGTGAGGGCTTGCGAGAAGGAGTAGTATGTGTACAGACTCTTACAGCAGAAATGAAAAGTGCTGGAGTAGATTTGCCACTTGAGATAATATCGTTCTATGCAAGAATATCCATATTTTTTAGGATGAGACATCTTAATAAAATACTCAGAATGAACAAACACAAAAATGTTGGAAACAAAGGAATGCCAAGGAAAATTATGAAACTTGTAACTTAGGCTATAAGTTCCATAATCGTCCTTGTAGAAAACTGTAATTACTACCATTATGCTACAGTTAATGGGAGGCAGACCGATTGTTTGGTCTATTAATTAATGTATTCATATATTGTGTTTAGTTTCCTCCCTAGACCTCCATCAAGCGTAGGAAAAGAAAACCCTAAACCCCCTTCTAGATAGATTTGTACATTTTTCGATAGAAGAATATCCAGGCCAAAGGCCGATTCCTCCTAAATTAACAGGTTTGCTATCGCTCGTCAGGAACAAATCAACACCAAACGGGGACGAAGGCCTTTACAATCTCCCCTTAGGACATGAAGTATTCCCTATGTTATGTTAGAATGTTATGGTATGTATTCACCTGGCTTCTAGATATAGTATTTTATGTTGAATTATCTACGGATTTATGGTAGCTTTTACTATTTTTGCTATACAGTGATCACAAGCTACATTTTGACCTGTCTTAGTGTATAATTATTGATCTATCTGTGTATTGCGATGTTTGTATCTATACATTTTTTACTAATAGGCTACTAGCTTGTTCTGCCTTTCTATATTGATTTATGTGTTTATATATCGCTCTCTCTCTCTCTCTCTCTCTCTATATATATATATATATATATATATACAGTATATATATATATATATATATATATATATATATATATATATATATATATATATATATATATATATATATATATATTGCTGTCAATCAATTCACCTTAGAACCTCATATGTTCTAAAATACCATATTCAGGTTTACTAAAGCACAAAGTAAATAGTGGCAAATCCTAGTTTGGTAAAAGTTATAGAAATGTGAAATAGGCTACCTAGCACCAAAATAGGATTACAAATGATAGAAAGCTGCAAGATAAAAATAGATGGCATATGGACGATATGGGTTGTGTGACGCTTCTGCATAGTAGCCACATGCGGGCATGCGCGCGCGTCGGCTGCCCAGCCGTTTAGAAACCGGCTGGCGGCAGCCGGCCGGCCGGCTTTTCCTCAGTATATATCCTACGACAATGTAACTAATGTCTGGGATATTCTTATGTTGTTTCACAGCTTGTAGCTGCCCTTATTCTTAACCAACGCATCTTAGTATATTTTATTCTCGATAGTTGATTGTTTCATTATAATATATAAGATGTAAGTCTAGTGAGAGTGGGAGGAGACGAGCGGGAGAGAGAGACCGGCTGGGGGACGTTGCTTCGCGGGGAGAGTCTAGCTTGGGACGAGCCTGATGTGCCACATGCATTTGTTCGCAACGTTAGGCTTAGTTTCGACTCACGCACGGGGTAGACGATTTTGACCCGGCAACTGTGTTGAGTGTTGCCAAGCCTGGGATGTATTCTGCATGCCTAGGGCGGGGTCCAGACAGATTCAAGACTCAGAGCTTAGTGATGGGCGATACAAGTACTTTCATTTCGATACGATACCAAGTATTTTTCATTTCAGTATCGGTGGTATCGAGTACCGATACCGAGTACTTTGCTTCTAGTATCGGTTATTGTGAGTATTTTCCATAAATATAGTACAGGGGTAATAATATATTAATACCAACCATAAAATCAATCACATTATTTATATTACTAATAAGATTAAATTAAATGTACTATATACAATAATTATTACTATAAATATTAATACTATACCGTATTCAAATAGTATGTGAAGATGCACATATCGATTTATATAGGACTATACTTAATTTGAGTGACGGTAATACAGCTATGTGTTGTAATGAATCATAAATATCAATATTTTAAAATAATGTTTAATAACAACATAGGCCTATATATTTATCCTCACTGTACAAAAATACGAGAGCACCATAACATAATTGTTAATAGCCTAGTGCGCAAATTAATAGATAATAGTCTATTATTTTTCTGTTAGCCCTATAAACCCATTTGATTTAGTCATCAAGTCTTGATGACTAAACAAAATGGGTCTATAATAGAAAAGTAATAAACTATTATCTATTATTTGCATTATTTGGCACTAATTGTATTCAATTCACGATTATTTTGCATGGTTATCTCAAGTACTCATAATACTCGATACCAAGCCTTCAGAATCGATACTTTCAAGTACAGAGGTAGTATCGGAAATATCGATACTTTGGTATCGATACCCCCACCACTATCAGAGCTCACCTCACTGTCGTACCCTTCGGACCCCCTTGATATCTATCCCTCTCAACCCCACTTAGAAACTTTCTCTCTTACTTTGTATACCTTCCTTCCACTACTTCACCAATCTATTTAATTATCCCATCCCCTTGATAGACCTTATATCTATTATTGTATTAACGACGAGCTCTCAGATAACTAGATAGGATTTTGGGCCTGATGCAGAGATGTAATTGTTAATGAGACCTAGGAAGCTTTTTTGTTGTCTCATATTTGGTGGTTTCATGCTTGCTAGTGTGTTCTTGTGTCAGGTTAGCAGGGGCTAGACCGGAGGGGAGTCTTTTTGCGATCCTTTAAGTAAAGTCTGGTGCGAGTCCTGTGGACCCGCACGACTTTACTAGGATACCCGTGGGAGTCTGGGGGCATTTTCTTGTCTATGTCCCTGTGTGTCTAGTGTTGTGTTGTGTGAGGGCCCTTGCCTAGTCCACTCAGCACTGCGCTAGCACGTCTTGCTTTTGTTTTAGGGTCGCCAGGAGAGAGTCAGATACTTGCGATCTGAGTCTCTCAAGAGAGCACCCTTTCAATTAGAGTAATTTGGCGCACAGACTTGGGAACGTCCCTAGGCTAGAGCAGGTGGCTCAGCCCGGGTATCCGAAGCCTATATCCTTCCAGCTAGACCTCTGCCACCTGGCAGATTAACAGCTAGGGGTTTATTATTTCTGTATGCTTGTTTTTGTGCCACAGTTTACCGTTTTTGTGAGCATTGTGAGTCAGGGTGTGGCTTAGAGACTCTGTCCGAGCAGGCTTGCCTGACTAAGAGTGTGAAGCACACCTGTATGTGGTTATGTTGCGAGTTGCTGCCTTTATTTAATTATACCTATGCCATTATACACTGTAGGTCCTATCACTAGTATTTATTCCTGCTTATGAGTTGAGAGTTCTCTAAATCCGTAACGTACTTTCTTTGCTAAGCATCAGATCCTACAGTAGCCGCATGCAGTTTAGAAACCTGCATCTTGTCTACCGGTACGATGTTTTGAGGACTGTTTGCTTTCACCTTCTTTCACGCAGGGGTGATTAGTTGTATTAATTAACGTAATGTTAAATGTACTTTCTTCTAGTTTGTTATTAAATTGTTTCTGCAATTTAATTCCGTTATCTATCTTTTCCTTGAAGCTTTAAGTCAACTTAATTGTGTGATCTTTTATATAGCCTGCTTGACTATCAGCAGTCTATAGTGCGTGCACCCTGTAACCGAGTCATAGGATACCTCGTTGTCCAGGCAGGACTCTTGACGGTTTAGGGTGGTTTGTTGCCTGGGTTTATAGATAAGGGTTGGATCTAGCGTTTTCCGTTGTTGCTTGTTGCCGCATACCTAGTCCAATAGAAAGAGCCCAGTGTTTATATATCCCAGGACGTAACAAATGGTGGCCTTGCATAGGATTTACTGAACAGAGGAATATAGTGGTCATTTGTTTTGAGATTCCTTATGATTAGAGGAATACAGTGGACAGAGTTTTTTTTTTTTGGAGCAACCAATATAACACATTAAAGACTTTAAATAACATTAGTATATACATACTTGCATAGGAGATAAGGCACATTCTATAACCGTGATAATTACTGCAGTACACAAACATGTCTAATACATCAGAACACAGTGATGGGTCAGGTCACGATACGGGCTCGGAGGGAGAAAGACCTGTGGAGTGGCTAGTCGATAGCGAGGAGGGTGCTAGAAGATTTTTAGAGGTGCCCCTTACCGCTGCCAGGGTGTTGAAGCTGAATAAGTATGGCTTAAAGGGTGTGGCAGGTCTTCAGGGTCACCAGGGTTTAAGTGGCATGAGGAAAGATCAGCTGAGGACTTTGATATTGGGTTTAGAAGGGAGAGACCTGGGTGGAGAGGCGACTGGGGGCCCCGGTCCCCAGCCCCCCCTCCACTCTACCCCCGTATCAAACGTCAGGGTGCCTGAATTTAGTACATACCCCCAAGTTGATGGTCAATGGCAGCGTGGAATTCAATCACAGGGACCCTCTCCATTAAATGCACCTTCCCCTCCTCAAGGGTTGACTCCAGATTTGTTGTTTCGGCTTGAGATGGCCAAGGTTGAGGCTACCGAAAGACAGGCTAGAGCTCAGGTTGAGGCTACCGAAAGACAGGCTAGAGCTCAGGTTGAGGCTGCCGAGAGACAGGCTAGTGTGCAGGCTGAGGTTGCTAGAGCTCAGGCTGAGGCCGCAGAGAGAACAGCTATACGAGAGGCTGAACTGCAGGCAGAGTCTACTAGGTATCAGGCTGACAGGGAGCTGGAGAGATCTCGAGTGGAGGTAACGGCGAAATATTGGGGGAGGTAACAGACATCGGGATCAATCATTGTCGCACCTGCTTAAACTAGTTCCTGTGTTCGATGAATCATGTGTGACTGAGTTTTTTATGCGATTTGAGAAGAAGTGTCAGGAACACCAGTGACCTCAGGAAAAGTGGGCAGCATTAGTTTCATCAAGACTCCTAGGAAAGGGGCTAAAAGCGTATGATGCACTACCTTTAGAGTCCTGTGTAGTTTATGATGAGCTAAAGAAGGCTGTGCTACGGGCCTATGAGTTACAACCAGAAACTTACCGCTTGAAGTTTCGGGGTGTTACTAAGGGCAAGGATAGTACATTCCTAGAACACGCCCGGGACTTGTCTGATGCACTACGACATTGGCTGCGTTCTGAGAGGGCAGCTACTTTTGAGAAGTTGAGTGAGCTGGTTCTCTTGGAGCAGTTCTTGAAGTGCACAGGTGGGGACTTAACATTAAATATAAAGGAAAAAATCCTAGAACTCTCCAGGAGGCAGCAGAAATGGCTGACCTCCGACTGTCATTAATTCGAGGGTGCGGAGCAGCAGCTAGGAGTGAGTCGGGTGCAAAGGATCGTACCCCTCCCTCTCCCAAGAATTTTGATACACATAAATACACAAAACCATCTAGCACTGACAATAAAACTGAACATAAACCAAATACCGTCCCGTATAAGAAGTCTAATGGTACCTCCCACTCCCAAGGGAAACCAAAGAGTAAAGAGTGCTTTGCATGTCACAAGGAGGGTCACATTGCAAATGCTTGTCCGAACAAGCCACCAAACAAGGTTGTGTCATTGGCCCGCAGCATAGGGGTGTTGCCTATATCAATTCACCTTAGAACCTCATATGTTCTAAAATACCATATTCAGGTTTACTAAAGCACAAAGTAAATAGTGGCAAATCCTAGTTTGGTAAAAGTTATAGAAATGTGGAATAGGCTACCTAGCACCAAAATAGGATTACAAATGATAGAAAGCTGCAAGATAAAAATAGATGGCATATGGACGATATGGGTTGTGTGACGCTTCTGCATAGTAGCCACATGCGGGCATGCGCGCGCGTCGGCTGCCCAGCCGTTTAGAAACCGGCTGGCAGCAGCCGGCCGGCCGGCTTTTCCTTAGTATATATCCTACGACAATGTAACTAATGTCTGGGATATTCTTATGTTGTTTCACAGCTTGTAGCTGCCCTTATTCTTAACCAACGCATCTTAGTATATTTTATTCTCGATAGTTGATTGTTTCATTATAATATATAAGATGTAAGTCTAGTGAGAGTGGGAGGAGACGAGCGGGAGAGAGAGACCGGCTGGGGACGTTGCTTCGCGCGGAGAGTCTGGCTTGGGACGAGCCTGATGTGCCACATGCATTTGTTTGCAACGTTAGGCTTAGTTTCGACTCACGCACGGGGTAGACGATTTTGACCCGGCAACTGTGTTGAGTGTTGCCAAGCCTGGGATGTATTCTGCATGCCTAGGGCGGGGTCCAGACAGATTCAAGACTCAGAGCTCACCTCACTGTCGTACCCTTCGGACCCCCTTGATATCTATCCCTCTCAACCCCACTTAGAAACTTTCTCTCTTACTTTGTATACCTTCCTTCCACTACTTCACCAATCTATTTAATTATCCCATCCCCTTGATAGACCTTATATCTATTATTGTATTAACGACGAGCTCTCAGATAACTAGATAGGATTTTGGGCCTTATGCAGAGATGTAATTGTTAATGAGACCTAGGAAGCTTTTTTGTTGTCTCATATTTGGTGGTTTCATGCTTGCTAGTGTGTTCTTGTGTCAGGTTAGCAGGGGCTAGACCGGAGGGGAGGCTTTTTGCGATCCTTTAAGTAAAGTCTGCTGGTGCGAGTCCTGTGGACCCGCACGACTTTACTAGGATACCCGTGGGAGTCTGGGGGCATTTTCTTGTCTGTGTCCCTGTGTGTCTAGTGTTGTGTTGTGCGAGGGCCCTTGCCTAGTCCACTCAGCACTGCGCTAGCACGTCTTGCTTTTGTTTTAGGGTCGCCAGGAGAGAGTCAGATACTTGCGATCTGAGTCTCTCAAGAGAGCACCCTTTCAATTAGAGTAATTTGGCGCACAGACTTGGGAACGTCCCTAGGCTAGAGCAGGTGGCTCAGCCCGGGTATCCGAAGCCTATATCCTTCCAGCTAGACCTCTGCCACCTGGCAGATTAACAGCTAGGGGTTTATTATTTCTATATGCTTGTTATTGTGCCACAGTTTACCGTTTTTGTGAGCATTGTGAGTCAGGGTGTGGCTTAGAGACTCTGTCCGAGCAGGCTTGCCTGACTAAGAGTGAGAAGCACACCTGTATGTGGTTATGTTGCGAGTTGCTGCCTTTATTTAATTATACCTATGCCATTATACACTGTAGGTCCTATCACTAGTATTTATTCCTGCTTATGAGTTGAGAGTTCTCTAAATCCGTAACGTACTTTCTTTGCTAAGCATCAGATCCTACAGTAGCCGCATGCAGTTTAGAAACCTGCATCTTGTCTACCGGTACGATGTTTTGAGGACTGTTTGCTTTCACCTTCTTTCACGCAGGGGTGATTAGTTGTATTAATTAACGTAACGTTAAATGTACTTTCTTCTAGTTTGTTATTAAATTGTTTCTGCAATTTAATTCCGTTATCTATCTTTTCCTTGAAGCTTTAAGTCAACTTAATTGTGTGATCTTTTATATAGCCTGCTTGACTATCAGCAGTCTATAGTGCGTGCACCCTGTAACCGAGTCATAGGATACCTCGTTGTCCAGGCAGGACTCTTGACGGTTTAGGGTGGTTTGTTGCCTGGGTTTATAGATAAGGGTTGGATCTAGCGTTTTCCGTTGTTGCTTGTTGCCGCATACCTAGTCCAATAAAAAGAGCCCAGTGTTTATATATCCCAGGACGTAACAGTTGGGTGTGAGAGGGATCTGTCTTGTGTGGCCATTCGGCTTTCTGCAGACTCCCATTGTCTTATGTTTTATGTACAATATATTTACGAGTACAACATACTTGTTCTGTTATTAAAATCAAGTTGACTTACCCTTAAAGGAAAGTACTGTATTATTACTCTACCCTTTTGTCTACCATTTTTATACTATAGTATTCTCAGTAATACATAGGCTATATTTACAATTGCGATAATTTGCTTACAAAAAATACTGTAAATGAAGAACAATTGTCACACACACACTTAATACTAATAATAATGCAATGTGGGACATAAAGTGAAAAACAAAGAGGTATATGCTAACGAATAAGTGGAGGAGCGTGGTGGTCAGTCGACCTCGTACTACGTCACGGGCGTAGACCGAGCATATTTTGGTAATTACCCCGGCCGACCTGGTGTATATGGATCTTGGGCGCACTGTGCCCCTATATAGAACAAGAAGCTGTGCGGGGGTGAAGAACCCATGGAGACGATTGAGCATACCTAACTTCTGGGAAGCCGTTTTAGTAAGAGTGGTAATATGGTCTTTCCAAGAAAGGCCAGAAAAAACAACAAGAATACTGAGAAAATATGAAGGGTTGATTTGTGTATTGTTGAAGTATAAGGGATAGTAGAGGCCTGTGGAAGTTCTTGACGGTAGATGAATGGAAATATTAGGTTTTGGAAGCATTGAACGTAACAAGATTTTCTCTACCCCTATCGCTCGCCCAGAAACAATCAATATTTGACTGGGATGAAACGTCCTATGATCGTCAAACTATTGTGGTGAAACGTGTTAAAATCTCCATAGTAATGGAGTGAAAAAGGGAGGCTCCAAAAAGACTCACCTCAGATCAGGTAGGGTTAAAGCTGGAAGTTTATATTTATATACAAATATATTTTGGTCATCATTGCGTCGGGAATCACTTTGGCAAGGTTCAACCCATTCAGTACTGGTGATGTCCATTGCATTGTATTCTGGCAACTATTAGATGATTTTATTCAGCTTAGGAAGGACAAGGCTCAATACAGAAGATAGAGACTTTTTAGCAGAGTATTCACTTCCCGGTTACGTAATGTTTGAGAACAGCCGAATAAATAAAAATGGAGGTGGCGTTTTATTTTATATCAAAGAAAGTCTTAACCCGACCCTCGTGTCAAAACCTCAAATTGTGAACGTCGACACATCTTTTGTGCTAATAAAGAATAATAAAGGTACAAAAATAATACTTGCGTTAATATACAGACCTCCAGCTCAACCAGTGCAAACTGACCGAGAAATTTACGAACAAATTGCAGATGTAAGTAACTCACAAGATACCGTAATTTTTGGCGACTTTAATTTACCTGTGACCAAGTGGGGCGATACTCTTACTTCACACTCCGGACATGACTTGTATACGAACTTGCAAGAGAGTTCGCTTTATCAATTTGTTCGAACGCCGACCCGTGGTAATAACGTTCTTGACATTGTACTTGCAACAAAAGAAGAATTGATAGAGAATTTGAATGTTGGTGATGAATTCAGTAACAGCGACCATCGTACGATAACTTTCACTTTAAATTTTACTAGTAACGAACCAAATAGTAGCATCGAAAAAGTCCCTAATTTCAAGAAAGCAAACTTCCATAAACTTAGAGCTATGTTTAAAGAAACTGACTGGAGCTTTTTAATTAACAATAACGACATAAATACATCTTGGAAGTTATTCGAAACCACTTACCTAAAAGCAGTGCAAGACTGCATACCATCGAAAATACGGCGTCCAGGCCATAATAATAAGCCCAAATGGTGGAATAAAGATATTTCAAACTGCCTGCTTGCTAAAAAATTTGCTAATGATAGATTAAAATCCTCACAAAATGACGAAGAACGGATGAAATTTGTAGAGCTACGACGCAAAGCCAAAAAGTTAATTAAGCAGAGTAAAAAGACCTTAGAGTTACATATTGCGAATCAAAGTAAAACAAACCCGAAAGAATTCTATAGTTATATCAGAAAGAAAAAAGTAGTTACTTCAACTGTTGGACCGTTAGTCGATGAAAATGGAGAATACACCAAAGACGAAGTACAAATGAGTAATGCCCTCAATACCGTCTTTGCATCAGTTTTTACAACAGAAGACCTCAGTGATATCCCTACACCATCGCCGATTCAGATTGATAATTCAGATGTTCTAAGCAATATCACCGTTACAGAGAGAGAAGTATTGAATTGTTTAGATAAACTCAAGGTAAATAAAACGCCAGGACCTGATACAATCTCGCCTAGAGTTCTAAAGGAAGCTAAGGATGAGCTCTCCAAACCACTGACATTACTATTCAATAAATCCTTGCAGTCTGGAACTATGCCTGATCAGTGGAAGCTAGCCAACGTAACACCGATATTCAAAAAAGGCAGCAAATCCCTACCCAGTAACTATCGTCCAATTAGCTTAACCTCAGTTGTATGTAAAATGCTAGAAACGGTCATACGAGACAGACTCGTAAATCACTTAGAGGAAAATAACATACTTAAAGATACTCAACACGGCTTTCGTAAAAAACGTTCCTGTTTAACAAACCTCTTAGACTTCTTCCAAGATATCCTCAACCTCTACGATGAGAGTAAAGCTGTAGATATTATATACCTTGATTTTCAAAAGGCCTTTGACAAAGTTCCCCACAAACGTTTACTGCTAAAACTAAAAGCGCATGGAATACAAGACGGTGTGTTGAAATGGATAGAAAATTGGCTCAGCAACAGAAAGCAAAGGGTAGTCATAAACGGTAAGGCATCTAAATAGACCAATGTAAGTAGCGGGGTACCCCAGGGATCGGTACTAGGACCAATTCTCTTTCTAATTTACATCAACGACATAGATGAGGGTCTCACCTGTACAATCTCAAAATTTGCTGACGATACAAAAATTGCAAATAGCGTACTCTCAAAAGAACAAGTTGACGATATGCAACACAATCTAGATAAATTGTCATGTTGGGCCCAAATGTGGCAAATGAGTTTCAATGCGGATAAATGTAAAGTACTACATGTCGGATACCTAAATGAGAAAGCAAACTATTCGATGAATGGCACTCAGCTTAAGAATGTAAACAGAGAAACCGATCTGGGAGTAACAATATCTAGTAACCTAAAACCGAGTCAACAATGTTCAGAAGTTGTTAAGAAGGCAAACAAAATAATTGGCTTTATAGGCAGGTCATTTGAGCATAAATCCAAAGAAGTTATCCTAACCCTTTACAATTCCTTAGTCCGCCCTCTTCTGGAATACTGCGTTCAATCCTGGTGCCCTTATTACCAAAAAGATATAAACAAGCTAGAACGAGTTCAACGTAAAGTTACCAAAATGATACCTAGCCTAAAGAACAAACCATACGATGAGCGTCTTAGAGAATTAAATCTATTTCCTTTAACCCAGCGCAGATTAAGAGGTGACTTAATTCAAGTGTTCAAAATCATCAAAGGCATCGACAATATGAACTGTAGTAAGTACTTCACTATCGACCAATCTAATTACACGCGGGGAAACTGTTGCAAAATTATTGGTAAATCTTTTAACTCGCACGAATCTAAGAATTTCTTCTTCAATCGAGTTGTCAACTTGTGGAATGGGCTTCCCCGAAACGTTATAGACTGCATCACCGTTGATTCATTTAAACTCCGCCTAGACAAATATCTCATCAAACCCGCGACTGACTGCGTTTGTAAATGAATAACTTTATTTTATCCCCCCCTCAGTTACTAACCCTTATATCCTCTACTAACTTCCTAATCCTGCCAAGGACATTAGTTCCAGGGCAGTAATTCCCTTTCCAATGTTCCCTTACCCACTCTAAACCACTGTTTGGACACTTGATCCTCAGTGTTTTGGAGGACAAGCAACCTAGAAGGGTCACTAGACCTGTTGTTGCTTGATTTCCTTTGTACTCCTTTGTACTCCTTTGTACTATCTCACTTAATCCGTTTAACTACCAAATATCCTTCCTCAGCTTCATAAACTCGTCTAAATGTAGCTCAAATCAAATAAAGAAGACGTCATCGGTACTGAAAGGGTTAAGGAAAAGGTCGATAGAGCCGGTGTCAAGCCATAGTAAAAAGTACAAAGGAGTACAAAGATCAACAAGTAATATCAGACCGATGATCCTGACGAGGCTTCTTGTAACTAATCCATCTAGTCATGTAAGAGTAAAATAGTAGAGCATAGTGTGCAGGAAGCTATTCATTTGTGAACGCAGTTAATCGAGGGTTAAGATCGAGATATTTATCTAGTCGAATTTTTAAAGTTTGGATGGTGTAACACTCTAGGTAGTCTATTCCATAAGTTTACTACTCGATTAATTACAAAAATTGCTTTGCCTCATGCGAGTAAAACATATTTCTAATGATTTTTCAATAATTTCAAATACTTGAATTAGGTCCCTTCTTAGCTTGTGCCCTGTTTATCTGAAAAGATTGAACTCTTTTAGACGTTTTTCGTAAATCTTGGAATAATGTGTGTTACTCTCCGTGGTGTTCCTCCAGTTGTCTATGTCCTTTTGATAATACGGACACCAAAATTGTACACAGTATTCCAGATGAAGGCGAACCAATGAATCGTACAAAGTGAGAATAACGTCATCGAATTTATAGTGCAATGATCTTCCAGTGAAACAAATGTTTATATTTGCTTTCTTAAGGGGAGGCTGGCCGTTTGTTTGGTCTATTATTTAATGTATTCATATATTTTTTTTAGTTTCTTCGCTAGACCTCCATCAAGCTTAGAAAAACACCCCTAGACCCCCCTTCAAGATAAATTTGTAAATTTTTCGGTAGAAAAATTTCCCGGCCGAAGGCCGGTTCCTCTTAAAATTGCAGGCTCGCTATCGCTCTCCAGGAAATAATTGACACCTAAATGGCACAAAAGGTCTTAACTTTGACAACGAAATGGGGCGAAAGGTGTTAAAATCGCCAAACTAATGGGCCGAACGTCTTATAATCTCAAAACTAGTCGGGCTAAACATTAGGGAGAAGGGGGTCCAGAAAAACGGTCTGCCTCCCCTTAACTAATTTGGTGTAATGTTGCTTGATATTGTTACCCTTAAGTCACTTTTGTCCTCAGTGCTTTTGTATTGTTTACCATTCGTACGAAATAACAGAGATCCTAACTTAGTCAAATTTATCCTAATCTAACCAAACATAATTTAACCTAACCTGACCTGACCTGACCTAACCCAACCTAACCAATCCTAATCTACCTAAACCAGCGGGACCAGGTACGATACAACTCACTATATCCACCCATAACACCCATGATCCACTCAAACCAACCCTAATAAGTCACTATACCCGACCACATATCCACCCATACCACCCACGATCCACTAACCAACCATACTAAGTCACTATACCCGCCCATATATCCACCCATACCACAACGATCCACTAACCAACCATACTAAGTCACTATACCCGCCCACATATCCACTCATACCACAACGATCCACAGACCAACCATACTAAGTCACTATACCCGCCCACATATCCACTCATACCACCCACGATCCACAAACCAACCATACTAAGTTACTATACCCGCCCACATATCCACCCATACCACCCACAATCCACTCAAACCAACCCTAATAAATCACTATACCCGCCCACATATCCACCCATACCACCCACGATCCACACAAACCAACCCTAATAAATCACTATACCCGCCCACATATCCACCAACACCACCCACAATCCACTCAAACCAACCCTAATATATCACTATACCCGCCCACATATCCACCCATACCACCAAAGATCCACTCAAACCAACCCTAATATATCACTATACCCGCCCACATACCCGCCCACATATCCACCCATACCACCCACGATCCACTCAAACCAACCCTAATATATCACTATACCCGCCCACATATCCACCCATACCACCCACGATCCACACAAACCAACCCTAATATATCACTATACCCGCCCACATATCCACCCATACCACCCACGATCCACACAAACCAACCCTAATAAATCACTATACCCGCCCACATATCCACCCATACCACCCACGATCCACACAAACCAACCCTAATAAATCACTATACCCGCCCACATATCCACCCATACCACCCACGATCCACTCAAACCAACCCTAATATATCACTATACCCGCCCACATATCCACCCATACCACCCACGATCCACACAAACCAACCCTAATATATCACTATACCCGCCCACATTCCCGCCCACGATCCACACAAACCAACCCTAATATATCACTATACCCGCCCACATATCCACCCATACCACCCACGATCCACTCAAACCAACCCTAATATATCACTATACCCGCCCACATATCCACCCATACCACCCACGATCCACTCAAACCAACCCTAATATATCACTATACCCGCCCACATATCCACCCATACCACCCACGATCCACTCAAACCAACCCTAATATATCACTATACCCGCCCACATATCCACCCATACCACCCACGATCCACTCAAACCAACCCTAATATATCACTATACCCGCCCACATATCCACCCATACCACCCACGATCCACACAAACCAACCCTAATATATCACTATACCCGCCCACATATCCACCCATACCACCCACGATCCACTCAAACCAACCCTAATATCACTATACCCGCCCACATATCCACCCATACCACCCACGATCCACACAAACCAACCCTAATATATCACTATACCCGCCCACATATCCACCCATACCACCCACGATCCACTCAAACCAACCCTAATATATCACTATACCCGCCCACATATCCACCCATACCACCCACGATCCACACAAACCAACCCTAATATATCACTATACCCGCCCACATATCCACCCATACCACCCACGATCCACACAAACCAAACCCTAATATATCACTATACCCGCCCACATATCCACCCATACCACCCACGATCCACACAAACCAACCCTAATATATCACTATACCCGCCCACATATCCACCCATACCACCCACGATCCACACAAACCAACCCTAATATATCACTATACCCGCCCACATATCCACCCATACCACCCACGATCCACTCAAACCAACCCTAATATATCACTATACCCGCCCACATATCCACCCATACCACCCACGATCCACACAAACCAACCCTAATATCACTATACCCGCCCACATATCCACCCATACCACCCACGATCCACACAAACCAACCCTAATATATCACTATACCCGCCCACGATCCACACAAACCAACCCTAATATATCACTATACCCGCCCACATATCCACCCATACCACCCACGATCCACTCAAACCAACCCTAATATATCACTATACCCGCCCACATATCCACCCATACCACCAAAGATCCACTCAAACCAACCCTAATATATCACTATACCCGCCCACATACCCGCCCACATATCCACCCATACCACCCACGATCCACTCAAACCAACCCTAATATATCACTATACCCGCCCACATATCCACCCATACCACCCACGATCCACACAAACCAACCCTAATATATCACTATACCCGCCCACATATCCACCCATACCACCCACGATCCACACAAACCAACCCTAATATATCACTATACCCGCACATATCCACCCATAGCACCCACGATCCACACAAACCAACCCTAATATATCACTATACCCGCCCACATATCCACCCATACCACCCACGATCCACTCAAACCAACCCTAATATATCACTATACCCGCCCACATATCCACCCATACCACCCACGATCCACTCAAACCAACCCTAATATATCACTATACCCGCCCACATATCCACCCATACCACCCACGATCCACACAAACCAACCCTATATCACTATACCCGCCCACATATCCACCCATACCACCCACGATCCACTCAAACCAACCCTAATATATCACTATACCCGCCCACATATCCACCCATACCACCCACGATCCACACAAACCAAACCTAATATATCACTATACCCGCCCACATATCCACCCATACCACCCACGATCCACACAAACCAACCCTAATATATCACTATACCCGCCCACATATCCACCCATACCACCCACGATCCACTCAAACCAACCCTAATATATCACTATACCCGCTCACGTTACACAAGCCTAAACTTTATCCACAACCAGTATTTACTATTGGTCTGTTCCCCCTATTACCCAAAATCTATCTCTGCCTCCTACTATTGCGTTTTTCATGGATTTCATAGCTCATGTATTTAGCACGTTACCGGACCATTTCGTAGCTCATGTATTTAGCACGTCACCGGACTATTTCGTAGCTCATGTATTTAGCACGTTACCGGACCATTTCGTAGCTCATGTATTTAGCACGTCACCGGACTATTTCGTAGCTCATGTATTTAGCACGTCACCGGACTATTTCGTAGCTCATGTATTTAGCACGTCACCGGACTATTTCGTAGCTCATGTATTTAGCGCGACACCGAACTATTTCGTAGCTCATGTATTTAGCGCGACACCAGACAATTTCGTAGCTCATGTATTTAGCGCGACACCGGACTATTTCGTAGCACATGTATTTAGCGCGACACCGGACTATTTCGTAGCTCATGTATTTAGCGCGACACCAGACAATTTCGTAGCTCACGTATTTAGCACGTCACCGGACTATTTCGTAGCTCATGTATTTAGCGCGACACCTGACTATTTCGTAGCTCAAATATTTAGCGCGACACCAGACAATTTCGTAACTCATGTATTTCCCGCGACACCGGACTAACTTTGGGAGACAGCCGGAAGAGTTACAAGGCTGGTTCTGTGTTAAATTGTCCAGGCGGAAGTAAGGAATGGTGACACTTCCGGTAAACTCACTATAGTTATAATGGATCCTTCAACTTGAGGACATTTATGGCCGTTGGTTATGGAGTCACTCATTAATGGGGGTCACCGGCTTTTGTTTTATCTTTCTCTCTTTCCCTGGCTTGTATCCATTCGGCCCCATTCAGCCAACTGTTTTAAGACGTTTATCCCCATCCAGGTTTCGATTTCTTCCTTGCAAGCGATAGCGACCCAGCATTGTATGGAGAAATTCGGCTTCGCTGGAGAAGTTTTTCTATCGAAAAATGTACAAATTTAGCTTGCTGTCAAAACAAAAATGATATATATACTGGCTTGCTGCCGCTCGCCAGGAAAATATTGACACCTGGATGGGGATCAACATCTTAAAACAGTAGGCTGAATGGGTCTGCATGGATACAAGCCAAAGAGAGAGGGAGAGAAAGAGTAAAAAAGCGAGGTGGGGTCCCTTAACAGTATATGGCGTTGTTGAGACCTGTGGAGAAGGACGAAGCTGCGGATATTCAAGACACTTATTATATGGATGTGAGACATGGACACTTAGCAGTGAGTTGAAGATACGCATCAACTCCTTTGGTACTAAATGTTTTCGCAGGATCATGGACTATCGGTGGCATGACAACATCTCAAAGCAGTTGCATGGTCCGTGAACACCAACTTCGGCTATATGGGCATGTGGTTCACCTCCCTGAATCTGAACCCTGGTCACCATGTCCCTACAGAGTACAACCTGAGCGGAGGAGGCCTAGGGGAAGACCATGGAACTAATGGCTGAGGCAAGTCGAATAATTTTGCGATAGGATACTTGATATGGGCCGGGCAGATGCCAGGAGGATCCCCCGGAGTGGAGTTGGAGGATAAGGGAGGCTATGGGCTGTAACGGCGTATTGATTGATTGATTGTTTTATCCTTCCAATACCATGATTACTTTCCTTTCTTAACCCTTTTAGTATGTATAGCATAATTCATTCTTTCATTTAGTCCTGCCTGTATATTAGAGTGACTATTGAATAAGACAATTGTAATAAGATTAGAAAGGGTCTGTGGGAACCAAAGGGAACACATTTCCTATGATATTATTGCTGATCTTTTATTTTATAATGATTTTTAAAAATCTAACTTCTAACTTCCATTTTCTCTCTCTCTCTCTCTCTCTCTCTCTCTCTCTCTCTCTCTCTCTCTCTCTCTCTCTCTCTCTCTCTCTCTCTCACTTTAATCCATCACGTATCACATGCCAGTTTCCTGCCTTATCTCTCCTGTCTTACTTCATTTCTCTCTCTCTCTCTCTCTCTCTCTCACACACACTCTCACTCTCACTCTCTCTCTCAGCCGCTTTTAGAATATGCTATACAAATTATAGCTCTCATTCAGATATTTGAAAGGATCCAGGCTAGGACTAAAAAAACTATTCCATCGATTAGGACACTGGGCTATGAGGACCGGCTGAAAAGTTAAATTGCTTTCATTTAATCGCTTTAGGATATGATGACTCGTTTCTTCATTATATTCTGGCTATTACTAGACGATTTTATGCAGTTTTGGATGATTTTTTACGAATCAAATGGTTAATAACTATCTTTATTAACCTTTTTAGCTTCTAGAATGTCCTTCCTAAACTAATTAAAATAGTTTATTGATAGCCTGAATCTAATTAAGAAACGCGTTCTCGTATATGGAAAAGGTTAACATTCGTAAGTTGCGAGGTCCACGCGTTGAAATATATATAATACCTGATGGATTTGATAAAGTGAACATAGCAACCAATATGTTTAGTTTCAACCATGGCTTTAAAGTTAAAGGTTCAAGAAGTTAAACATTTGAATACTGTATGTTGTAACTTAGGCCTATTTGTAATGTATTTTACGCTACCCTGTATGGTTTAAGGGAGCCCACCTCGCTTTTTTATCTCTCCCTCTCTCTTTGGCTTGTATCCATTCGGCCCCATTCAGCCTACTGTTTTAAGACGTTTAATCCCATCCAGGTGTAATATTTTCCTGGCGAGCGGTAGCGAGCCAGCATATACAGTATATATATTTTTTGTTTACAGCAAGCTAAATTTGTACATTTTTCGATAGAAAAATGTCTCTGGCGAAGCCGGATTTCTCCATACAATGCTGGCTCGCTATCGCTCGCCAGGAAGAAATCGACACCTGGATGGGGATAAACGTCTTAAAACAGTTGGCTGAATGGGGCCGAATGGATACAAGCCAGAGAAAGAGAGAAAAGGAGAGAAGGATAAAAAAAGCAGGTGACCCTCTTAACATAATATTTGTAATGTATTTTGCACCTCCCTGTATCTTGTAATATATTTGTTACCTATTCTGCACAACTCTCTCTCTCTCTCTCTCTCTCACACACACACACACTCACTCACTCACTCACTCTCCCTGGCCAGGTAATTACTGAGCGTTATAATCCACTTAATGGTGTTAGTTATAACAGGCAGCCGAGTCAGGTGGATGGCAGGTGAAGGGTGGGGGGAATTATAGGGAGTGGGATTTACATGGATTTACATAGACACACTGACCATACACGCCTTACGGTCAAAGCGAGGTGGCCGGGACTTAACTATGATAGAGATGGCAGAATCTACACTATGGAAATGTGGAAGAATGGAATAACACAGTAGAAGGTCCCTCTCTCTCTCTCTGTATCTGTCTGTTTGTCTCTCTCTCTCTCTCTCTCTCTCTCTCTCTCTCTCTCTCTCTCTCTCTCTCTCTCTCCAATCCCTCCTTGCACGTTTTTTCGCGTACTATTTTGAGGCTCTTCGTAATGGTATTGGAAGCTAGATCGAAGGTAGTTTAATTCTTACGGAACTTGTATTTTTAAGCCTCCACACTACAATTGCCAATAAAATGGATGGAATAATAGCTCGTGTGGCCCCGCTTCAGGCAAGTAGTGTTGATCCTTGCAGGATTTTAATATCATCTGAGAGAGAGAGAGAGAGAGAGAGAGAGAGAGAGAGAGAGTGTTGATCCTTGCAGGTCTTGAATATCATATGAGAGAGAGAGAGAGAGAGAGAGAGCATATTACACACAGCAGTACTTAGTGGGTTGTACAGATTAGTAATTAGTTTGTCAATTAAGGGGTTAAGGCTAATTAATTAGTTTGTCAATTAAGGGGTTAAGGCTAATTGATTAGTTTGTCAATTAAGGGGTTAAGGCTAATTGATTAGTGTGTCAATTAAGGGGTTAAGGCTAATTGATTAGTTTGTCAATTAAGGGGTTAAGGCTAATTGATTAGTTTGTCAATTAAGGGGTTAAGGCTAATTGATTAGTTTGTCAATTAAGGGGTTAAGGCTAATTGATTAGTTTGTCAATTAAGGGGTTAAGGCTAATTGATTAGTTTGTCAATTAAGGGGTTAAGGCTAATTGATTAGTTTGTCAATTAAGGGGTTAAGGCTAATTGATTAGTTTGTCAATTAAGGGGTTAAGGCTAATTGATTAGTTTGTCAATTAAGGGGTTAAGGCTAATTGATTAGTTTGTCAATTCAGGGGTTAAGGCTAATTGATTAGTTTGTCAATTAAGGGGTTAAGGCTAATTGATTAGTTTGTCAATTAAGGGGTTAAGGCTAATTGATTAGTTTATTCATTTATGTTTGTTTTAGTTTCCTCCCTAGACCTTCACCAAGCTAAATAAATTATGCTCAAGATCCCCCGTCGAAATAAATTTGTACATTTATCGGTAGAAAAATGTCCCGGCCGAAGGCCAGTTCCTCCATAATTACAGGCTCGCTATCACTCGCCAGGAAAACATCGATACCTAAGTGACACGAAAGGTCTTAATATTGATGAAGACATGGGACGACAGGTCTTAAAATCGACAAACTAATGGGGCGAACGTCTTAAAATGTCAAAACTAATGGGGCTAATATGAGGGAAAAGGGGGATCCATAAAAGCCACCACGTCCCCCTTAAGTGAAAGAGAAGGCGGTGGTGGGGCTGGCCGAAATAATTAACACCCTCCCATACGACGTCTTAGAGGGGAATTATGATAGTTAACCCTTTGAGTACCAGCGACGTGCGTTATATTTTATTCTACCTATATGTAGACGATATTATGCAGCTTAGGAAGGATCTGTGGTAGTTGAAAGGATTGGTTGAGATAGTTTGAAGCTTTATTATTGCTAGAGGTCCTTCCTAAGCTTCATAAACATTGTCTAATAGTTGCCAGAATACGATGAATATGACGTCCCTAGTTCTGTATGGGTTAATTGGCTTAATTACTGTTCAGGGTTTGGATTGTTTTGGCCATTTCTGCGATATTTTGTGCCACTTCCGCGATATTTATTTTAGTTCCTCCTCTAGATTAAAAAAAAAAAATAATAAAAAAAAAATAAAAATAAAAAAGCCTCCCCCAAACCTTCTTAAAACTTTAATCCTCCCCCAAGCTAAACATGTATATTTGTGATAGAATATGTCCCGGTCTAAACCTGCTTTCTCCTAATTTATAGGCTCGCTATCGTTCGCCAAGAATAAAATTCCACACCTGAATAGGGTAAAATGCTTTATAGTCGCCAAAGAAATGGGATGAAACGTCTTAAAATCTCCAAACTAATGAAGTGAAACAAAACGGCCGATCTCCTAGATAGGGTTAAGGGAAAGGAGTAGGCTAGAGTTTTGTTTATCATCTTGACTCTCTCGAGTTTTGAGGACGCATTTTTACGCTTGATTTTGGTTATCATTAGACAATTTTATGCAATATAGGAAGGATCTCTAGGAATCAGAGGGGTAACTACTACCTCAATTAATCCTCAAACTCCCACAGATCCTTCGTAAGGTTAATAAAATCGTCTAATCATCTCCCAAGGGGGAGATTGTAGACAGCAATCGAGCAGTTCATTACCGAGGGGAGGCCTCATAGGCATATGATAAGGAGTTGCTGGAACTCCTGTTTCACTTGTCTGGCGTCCCTCACTGTGTCTCACCTACACAGAGAGTAATCCAGCTAGCTCTCACAAACACCTCCTCCTCCTATTCATTTCACTACACTAAACAAGCACACCACACTTCTTTCCGAAAATAAAATAAAATAAACAAAAGTAGCGACTATCACTCAACTTTGGGTTAGACACCTGATGCAGGCAGCTTTGCCTTTTATCTTCTTCATTCACATAAACAAAACATGTAAAAACGCGTCATAATCCTGAAGGGGCTAACCTATTTAGTATACCATGTCGTCTTTCCAGGGATCAAACCGGAGCAATCTCGTTTTAAGACTTGAATGATGGGGTGTTTTTTCTGGACCCCCTTCTCCTTCATGCTAAGCCCCATTAGTTTAGAGTTTTTAAGACGTTCGCCACATTAGTTTGACGATTTTAAGAACTTTCGCCCATGACTTTGTCAATATTATTAAGACCTTTCGTGCCATTTAGTTGACAATTTTTCCTGGCAAGCGATAGCGAGCCTGCTATTTAGGAGGAACTAATTGCACACATTTACCTCGAAAGGGGGTCTTGGGGGCATTTTCTTTAAGCTTGCTGGAGGTCTAGGGAGGAAACTATTAACAAAAATTATAAAATAAAGAAGTACATAATTATATTCTCTTAAGGGGGGTGACCTGTTTTTGTTCTGTCCTTTTCTATCTTTCTCTGGCTTGTATCCATTTGGCCCCATTCAGCCTACTGTTTTAAGACGTTTATCCCCATCCAGGTGTCAATTTTTTACTGGTAAGCGATAGCGAGCCAGCATATTTTTAAAATGTTTTTGACAGCAGGCTAAATTTGTACATTTTTTGATAGAAAAATTTCTCCGGCGAAGCCGGATCTCTTCATATAATGCTGGCTCGCTATCGCTCGCCAGGAAGAAATCGACACCTAGATGGGGATAAACGTCTTAAAATATTTGGCTGAATGGGGCCGAATGGATACAAGCCAGAGAAAGAGAGAAAAGGAGAAAAATAAAAAAAAGGTCACCCCCCTTAACCCCTACTTTACCGGTGACGTCCTTTCTGTTATATTCTGGTAACTATTTGACGATTTCATTCAACTTAGGAAGGACCTCTAGCAATGATAAGACTTCAAACTATCTCAACCAACCAATATAACTACAACAGACCCTTCTTAAGCTGCATAATATCATTGAAATATGGCTAGAATAAAATATTAAACGTGTCGCTGGTACTCAAAGGGTTAATATACTGTGTAACCCATTCAACCAATCCCTAGAGGGCATTCCTAGCCTGAGTAAAATCGTCCAATGTTATCCAGAATACAGTATACATTTGGTCATCGTTTACTGAAGGGGCTAATTGCCTTATTTTGTATTGCATATATATTACATTTTATTCAGATGCTACAATATTAACCATCTCAGTTCTTTAATTATTTTGGAAGATTTTACGCAGCTTAGTAAGGGCCTGTTATCAGAGGGGCACACACTATCTTAAATAACCCTTTGCCTCAAAACATATTATTCCCAAATTAACGAAAACCTTATAATGCTAGCCATAACAGACAGCAGGAATTCGTCACACTACCGAGAGGGTTAATAACGCTCTCACTATTACTATAAAGAATATTTGTGAATGTAACTATTTCCGTATCATGCATCTTTATCTCATTATATTCTGGCTATCATTAGACGATTGTTGTAGTTTAAGAATGGCTTCTATCATATAACCTAATATTAGAGAGCCTTTCCTTTCACTTATTTTACTTTCGGGTTTCTTACCTCTACTAAAATTAAGTGTTGACCACCTCGCTGGGATCGTAAGGTCTGTGTGGCCAGTGTATAAATCTATGTAAATCGACAAAATATCTAAATAAAGTTTTTGAGTCACAATTAACTCCTCTTTCAATGCATTCATGAGACAAATTATGTCAAAATCATATACATCCGTAAATATATAAATAAATATAAATAAATATATATAATAAATATAAATAATATAAATAAATAAATATGATACGTCAGCTGATCTACATCCAACTTAGTTTCCACGGATTCTTAACACTATATGGTCCGACGTCTTGTGGGTTATTATGATATTTGGTTTATTAATATTGAGGATTATGATTGATCCAGCCATTTTCGAGCACTGTATTTTAGTTTGTCCCCTCGGCTAACATAAACACCTTCCCAGACTTCCTTCAAACATAAAAATCCACACCCAGACCCCCCACAGGCTAAATTTGTACATTACTCGATAACAATATGTACCGGCAGAAAGCTAATATCTTCCAATTTACAGACCCACTAGTGCTCGCCTAGGTCATATCGACATCTGAATGGAGTGAAGCGTCTTATCATCGCCAAACTAATTGAGTGAAACGTCTAACAATATCCAAACTAATGGAATGAAACAGTGGGGGTCCAAAAAAGATCTCCCCCGGACCAAACAGGGTTAAAGGTCTCCGAGTTGGTTAATTGGATCGGGCGTGTGAAGCTGTTGACTTGTGGTGGACAGCGGGGTCTGTGTGGGCTGTGTTGTTAGATAGTAGTTTAATTGATTATAGTGGGGTATGTGTGTGCTTGTTCTTTCTCTCTCTCATATCTCTCTCTCTCTCTCTCACACACACACACACACACACACACACACACACACACACACACACACACACACACACACACACACACACACACACACACACACACACACACACACACACTCTCTCTCTCTCTCACAGCCCGTAGCCTAGTAGGTAGAGCTCTCGTCTCACACACGAGGGGTCGGGGGTTCAATCCCCGGCCGGGCGGAGACAAATTGGGCTTGTCTCCTTTCATGTGTTAGCCTCAGTTCACCTAGCTGTAAATAGGTACCTGGAATAAGTGGACGACGTTGTGACGTCCCATCTGGGGTTGGCAAAAATGGTACAAGGCGAGATGGGTTTCATACGGTTCACCTAAGCTGATGGCTACCTAAGCCTTCGGGCGAGACGGTACCGTCTATAGTGAGAATGGTACCATACAGATTCACCCTAAGCCTTCGTTTCCGATGTCGCCAATTGGCTAAATACAGACTACACACACATCCACAGCCATTCCAACAGTAATGCATTTCACGCAATACATTCCCAGTTAAGGAGGCGCGATAATAATGAGCTTAGCTCGCATTGCGTGGATTCCCCTTGACGAACAAGTAACTGAGTAACTGAGTAACACTCTCTCTCTCTCTCACTGTCTGCTGTCTGTATGTAAGAAAATATTGACCTCATTCAGGTGTCGATTTCTTTCGATAATATCGAACAATTTACAAATTCTACTTGCAGAGGGCGTGGGTGGGCATTTTTTGTATATTGCGTGTATATAATATAAAATATATATATACTGTATATATATACAGTATATATACTGAATATATACAGTATATATAAAATATACTGCATATATATATATGTATACCGGTATGTATATATTATATATATATATATATATATATATATATATATATATATATATAATATATATATATATATATATATACTGTATATTCTTTTACTTTCAAAGAAGTCTGGGGAGGCGTGTTTGTTAGGCTAGGGGACAAACTTAAATACATTGCTCGATTATGGCAAACACAAGCAAAATCTTCTAATGTAATTAAACAGATTATCATAATAACCCCCAACACGTCGGCCCAAATAGGGTTAAAAGTTTCCGCGTTGATTAATTGGATGAGGAGAGTGTGGTGTTGTGGAGGTCCGCCGAGGGAAGGCCGGGGGGTTTGTGTGGGCTGTGTTGGTAGCTAGTAGTTTAATTAATTATAGTGGTATGAGTGTGTGTGTGTTCTGTCTGTCTGGTTATCTGTTTGTCTCACTCTTCTCTCTCTCGCTCTGTCTGTCTGTCTGTCTGTCTGTCTGTCTCTAGATATAATTGCGATAACAGAATCTTATTTAGACGCCAACAATATCGATTTCATACACGAATACCAGATCAACTCATATAAACTATATCATAAAGATAGAGTAGGTAAGAGAGGAGGCGGTGTACTACTTTATATAAAAGAAAATGGATGCTCACTTGAGGTTCAAATTCCTTCTATAACTCAGAAGTGTTGTGTGTTAAAATTAATAACAAGGATATAGCCATTAATGTGGTTGTCGTATATCGTCGTCCAACTCATACCTATCAAGAGGATATAGACCTATACAATAATTTAGAAACAAATATCAACAAAAGAAACCCTTATCATAGGCGATTTTAATCTTCCCAATATTCATTGGAGATAATTAAAAGGGTCTGGCCATGCATCAGAAAAATGACCGAATTTATTCAAGATAACTTCTTATATCAATTAGTCCAGAAACCCACCAGGGGAGATAATATTTTAGACCTAGTAATCACGACCCACAACAACTTAGTTTCCGATTTAGAAGTTGGGGAATTAATGTCTAACTGCGATCATAATATCGTCAGGCTCCAAATTAATATGTCGCACGCAAACAGTACTAGCGAAACTTTTATTCCCAACTATAATATGGCAGACTTCAATAGCCTAAGAAATGACCTAAAGGATATTAATCTGCATCTCGAAGGTCTCACCAACATTGACGATATATGGGAAAGATTTAAAGAAATATTCATGAGTGCTCAAAAAAAAACAAAAAAAAAAACATATCCCAATGCGTAAGCTAATAAACAAACCCCTTTGGTACGATATAAATATCAGTTGAGCAATTAGGGAAAGAAATCGTTTATACAGGTTAAAGAGCAAAACAATTAATAATACCATATGTAAACAATACCTGGCCGCTAGAAGAAAATAAAAATCACTAATAAAAACGACAAAGAGGAAATATGAAATAAGCATAGCTAAAATAGTAGGACTAATCCAAAGCAATTTTACAGTAGTAAACAAATCAAAAGTGAGATAGGACCCATACTTAACACTCAAGGTGTTCTAGAAACAGATAGCAGAGACATAGCCTCTACGCTTAACGATTATTTCAGCTCTGTTTTACCACTGCTACCAACATGAACACTCCACAAGCTACTAATCAAACATGCAAAATTGTACTCCCTGACTTCAAAATCAGCCAACCAAACGTCACTAGAAAGATTGAATTACTGAAAATAAATAAGTATCCCGGCCCAGACCTATTCATCCCTAAAATCCTAAAATTGGTCAAAGATGAAGTTGCCGAACCCCTAACCAAAATGTTTAACATGTCACTCCAACATGGACAATTACCCACTGACTGGAAGACAGAGAATATTACATCAATATTTAAAAAGGGAGATAACAAACTACCAGGTAATTACAGACCCATTAGCTTAACTTCCGTTATTGTAAAACTATTAGAATCAATCATAAGAGACGAAATTGTACTTTTCATAGAGAATAACAATCTTATCAATAATAGTCAACACGGCTTCAGAGCAAAGAAATCATGCCTAACGAACCTTATCGAATTCTATGACAGCCTATTTAAGAGTAAAGATTTTACCAAAAGTCTTGATATAGTGTACTTGGACTTTCAAAAGGCCTTCGACAAGATCCCTCATAATAAATTACTGCAGAAGGTCGAGAACCTAGGAATACAAGGCAAAACACTCAATTGGATAATGAATTGCTTAAACGAAAGAAAGCAAAGAGTAATTATTAATGGAGTGGAATCAGATTGGACTACAGTGAGTAGTGGAGTCCCCCAGGGTTCAGTACTGGGTCCATTATTGTTCATAATATATATTAATGATATAGACAACGGCATCAATAATATAATTTCCAAATTCGCCAATGACACTAAGATAAGAAATGCAATAATCTCAGAAAGCGATAGAAGTAGCCTGCAATCAAATCTAAACAAAATATCGGAGTGGTCAGAACGTTGGCAGATGCCCTTTAACGTAAACAAATGCCAGATACTAAAAATAGGCTCCCAAAACAACAAATACGAATACCACATTAATGGAGAAAAGATCAAGAGCGTATCACAGATAAAAGACCTAGGAGTGCTTATCAATGGAAATCTAAAATCTACAAGCCAATGCACCGCAGCATCTAACAAAGCAAATAGAGCACTAGGTTTCATTAAAAGAAATGTTCATTGCCATAGTAAAGACATAGTTGTACCATTATATAAAAGTATTGTGAGGCCACATCTGGAGTACGCTGTGCAGTTTTGGTCTCCCTACTTAATAACAGACAGAGAAACTCGAACCCGTTCAGCGTAGAGCAACAACATTAATCCCTTCTCTAAGAAATAAACCATACAATGAGAGATTAAGAGAACTCGATCTGTTTTCGCTTAAGAAACGGAGAATAAGGGGACAGCTGATATAGTGTTTTAAGATACTAAAAGGATTTAGTGACGTAAATTATAATAATCTATTTAAGATAGCCAAATAAAGTTCCACAAGAGGAAACAAATTAAAACAAACAGGCAGGAAAGTGAACCTAGACATAAACATTTCTTCACCCACAGTATTATTAGTGAGTGGAATAAGCTCCCTAATGAAGTTATTGACAGTGACTCAATATACACATTTAAAAAATGGTTAGACACATATCACAGAGAAGTTGATCACTGACAAGAGAACCTGGCAGAAATGAACAAGTTTTCAGTTGAAGAGAGCAGACAAAAAGTGAAGGTGTGCATGCCTTTTCCTTTCCATTTCTAACTATACTATAAATTCCTTCAGGCGACTACCAAGCCCTGCAAGGTTATTCACTTCTGACTGTTTTCATGTACGGCAAATTGCCGGAGGGAAAGGAGGGTGGGGAGAGAGCCTTCATCCTTGCTATCCTTTCCTTCAACTTTCTCTTAGGGTTGCTATCTCTACTAGGATTAAGTCCTGGCCACCTCGCAGGGATCGTAAGATCTGTGTGGCCAGTGTATCTATGTAAGTATATGTAAATATATGTAAATCTCTCTCTCATTGAATATTATGATTAACAGTATGGTTTTGTCTCTCTCTCACTCACTCTCACACTCTCTCTCTCTCTCTGCCACGAACCCAGTAGCCATCACACCAACTGACTGTGACCTTGTTAATGCCTCCCACTGAGCAAGAGAGAGAGAGAGAGAGAGAGAGAGAGAGAGAGAGAGAGCGAGAGAGAGAGAGCGAGAGAGAGAGAGCGAGAGAGAGAGAGAGAGAGAGAGAGAGAGAGAGAGAGAGAGAGATCAGCAGCTAGGTTGTCTCTGGGTAGGAACTCAGCTTAAGTGTTGGTTGTTCCTTGTATTGTTGGTGTTGACTGGTAAGGGTGGTTATATACAGCTCAATAACCTGATAACCTATTTCTGCGTATTTCAGCATATTTGTTTTCGGTTGAAGTGATTGAAGTGTTTTTAAAGTGAGTGAAGTGTTGTAAAGTGAGTGAATTGGTTTTTAAGTGAGTGAAGTGATCTGAAGAAAGTGACTGTCACCATGCCTCGTGCTTGTGCGACCTGCGCCGGTAGGTTTGGCGAGTCCATGTTTGCTACTATCGATCTTCAAGTCTGCCGGCTCTGCCAGCAACGAGAGAATTTTACAGTGAAATTAGATGAAGCCTACAACAAGATCAACATCCTCACCATGAAGCTGGAATCACTCCAAGAGTTTGTAACACTCAACGTTGGAGTGCCACAAACTTCAATTGTCACCGCAACTCCAGCAGCCACCAACGCCCCAACGTCAACTGCCAACAATTCAACGCCTACAGTACCCATTTCAGCTGATGTTTCCGATACTCAAGATACAAATAGCGACTCTCTTCCCCCTCAAGACAACTTCCGTGTCGTGAGGAACAACGTTTGCCCCAAGACCAGGAAACACATACCGATTACCGAGTGTCAAAACCGTTTCCAGATACTCGCAGACTCAGATGACGAAGAGGAAATAGAAGAAGTCCGGCTCGTGGGAGACTCGATGATACGTGGTCAGCTCACAGAGTTTTGCGCCAGGGCACCTAAGACCAGGAAGCGTTTTTTGTATCCCTGGTGGTGGTGTGGATGACGTAGTTGCAGCAGTTGACGAAGTATCAAAGCTGGCCCCAGCTAATACAATGTACGTCATCCACGTTGGATCCAACGATGTACAGCGAACCCGGTCGGAAGATTTGCTTTTAAAGTACCAGCAGCTGATTAAGTCGTTTAAGGAGAAGTCATCAAGGATCATCGTCTCAGGAATCGTCCCCCGGCTCGGTGTAGAGAGCCGATTTTACAACATAGCCACCAGCACAAATCGTTGTCTAGCAAACCTCTGCAGGAAGGAGAACGTGGGATTTGTCGACATCTGGGACAATTTCTACTACGATCTTTCGTGCCATTTAGGTGTCGATTATTTCCTGGCGAGCGATAGCGAGCCTGCAATTTTAAGAGGAATCGGCCTTCGGCCGGGACAGTTTTCTACCGAAAAATGTACAAATTTATCTTAAAGGGGGGTCTAGGGGGTGTTTTTCTAAGCTTGATGGAGGTCTAAGGAGGAAACAAAAAAATATATGAATACATTAATTAATAGACCAAACAAACGGTCAGTCTCCCCTAAAGGTGTGTTGATGTCAGGGTGGTGGCAGTGTGTAGTATACTGTATAATTATCAAGGAAGGTATGGTCTGTGTCACATGATAAATAGTCATGGATTATTTTCTGTGAGCTCCCGCTTTCCTTTTGCATTGATGGTGAACTTATGTATTTGTATGGACGCCATATGGCAAGATCGTGCTATTATAAACAACATAGAAAAACAATAGAAAAAATAACCTTTTCACTTAAGGGGGTGTTTTGTCTGGACCCCCCTCTCCCAATATTTAGCTCTATTAGTTTTAACATTTTCAGATGTTCGCCCCATTAGTTGGCATTTTAAAAACCTTTTGTGGCATTAAGGGGTCGATATTTTCCTGACGAGTGATAGCGAGCCTGCAAATTAATTCTACTGACAAATATTATAATTTATCTCGAAAGGGGTGGGGGGGGGGGGGTCTTGGGGATATATAATTATGTTATAAAGCTTGACGGAGGTCTAGGGAGCAAACTAAAACCCTCCCTTTAACATGTTACCAGCTGCATAAACACAGTAACTGGATCCCACTGAATATTCTGTTTGTCTTTAGTTTATGAAGTAGCTCATACAGTGACAGTATATTTGAAATAGTGAGACTGTTTTGGCTACATCGGTACGCTTATGGCAAAGAAAGCACACTGATCACCAATAACTCCTCCTCTAGTAATGCCGGGATTCGAACCCCAGATTCGTGGTAAGGAGTTCAATGCTCTTACATGTCTACCATACCTCCTCACGCAACACCAAATAAATAAGTGAATACCTTGACACTATTCGGCCTGATGCATTGTGGGTTAGTATATTTTGTTTAATAATTAATGCAGATTTTGCTTGCTTGAGCCATTTTCGAGTAATGTATTTTAGTTTTTCCCCTAGACCAACAAAACCGCCTTCCCAAACTTCTTTCACACTAAAAAACGCCCAACCAAACCCCATTCAAGCTAAATTTGTAATTTTGTCAATATATAAATGTCCCTGCCAAAGGCCAATTTATTTGACGTTACAGGCTCGCTATCGCTCGCCCAGCAAATAATCGACACCTGAATGGGGCGAATCGTCCTACTATCGCCAAACTAATGGGGTGAAATGTCTTAAAACACTATCGCTCGCCCAGCAAATAATCGACACCTGAATGGGGCGAATCGTCCTACTATCGCCAAACTAATGGGGTGAAATGTCTTAAAATCTCTAACATTATGGAGCGAAATAGGGAAGGCCCAAAGACTCCCCTCGGTCCCTCTATCTTTATAAAAACACATGTCATAAAAAATCTCAATATCCAAAGTTGCTATCACGAGAGAGAGAGAGAGAGAGAGAGAGAGAGAGAGAGAGAGAGAGAGAGAGAGAGAGAGAGAGAGAGAGAGAGAGAGAGAGAGCGAGAGAGAGAGAGAGAGAGAGAGAGCCAAGACAAACAGCCGTAAATAATTAGCATACTAAGCTCAAGGCTAATCTTAAAAGACCTTGCAGACTTGGAGCAACTTCACACACACACACAACACACACGCTCATGCACACACACATGTACACAAACACCCACACCCACAAATACACACACACACTGGCACACAGTAACAGAGACGATTAACTCGTCCCCACGCAGTCACTCACTCTCTTTCACTTACTCACTCTCACTCTCTCTCTCTCTCTCTCTCTCTCTCTCTCTCTCTCTCTCTCTCTCTCTCTCACACACAGACACACACACACATAGCCTACAGTACACACAATTTTTTTCTATGTGTACGTAATTTTACAACATTATCTAGCGTTATGGATTACGCTGTGCAATTTTGGTGTCCCTATTACAGAATGGACATAGATTCCTTGGAGAGAGTACAACGAAGAATGAAAAAACGATCCATAATATTAGAAATCTTCCATATGAAAAAAGGTTGAAGAAAGTAGGCTTACGTTCATCAGAGAGACGCAGAGTTAGAGGGGATATATTAGAGGTGTTCAAGTGGGTTAGTGGGATTAATTAAGGAGACATGAAAGATGTATTGAAGCTCAGTGATTGCGAAAGAACTTGAACAAATGGCTTCAAATTAGATACATTTCGTTTCAGAAAAGATACAGGCCTTGGTTTTACCTTGGTTTGGTAACAGCAAGGTATATAGATCTTGGGTGACAGAGTTGTAGATAGGTGGAATAGGCTACCGAGTGCTATAGTGAGAGTTATAAGATAAAATTATATAGACATATGGACGAGATGGATTGGGTATGAGGGGGATCTGCCGGATGTGGGCCAATCGGTTCTCTGCAGACTCCCATTTTCTTAAGTTGACCTCTGACAATTTTGGTGAGGTTAGTCCTCATAGTAATAGTGAGTTGGGCTTATAATTGGGCCTTATAGTTAGGGTTGGGTGTGACAGGGATCTGCCTTGTATGGGCCAATCGGCTTTCTGCAGACTCCCATTTTCTTATGTTTTTATGACGGAGACAAAAGGCAGGTTGCTTGTAACGGGCCAATCGGCTTTCTGCAGACTCCCATTTTCTTATGTTTTTATGACGGAGACAAAAGGCAGGTTGCTTGTAACGAGTGTCTCTCCCAAAGCCAGAATAGTGACAAGAGCCAAATTCAAGGGACGTTAGGGTCAAAATGCCCGGACACACACAATTTACATAGGAACATATTAACATGGGAGTCTGCCGAAAGCCAATTGGCCCACACAAAGCAGATCCCTCTCATACTCAACCCTAATTATAAGGCCTAATCATAGGTCCAGCTCACTAACACCATGAAGACCGACCTCACCAAAACGGTCAGAGGTCAGAAAACGGGGTCTGCAGAGCGCCGATTGGCCTTCACCCGACATATCCCACTCACACCCAACCCATCTCGCTCAGGATTACATTGTTACAAATTTCTCAGGAATCTGGAACGCGATTGGGAGCATGGATTTTGTATCAACCTTTTCAGTACTGGTAACATTCTTTTCATTATATTCTGGCTACTATTCAGCTATTTAATTCACTTAAAGAAGAACCTCCAGTAATTTAAAGGCTGCAAACTATCTCAATATTATTAATAATTTTAGCTACCATATATCCTTCCTAAGCTTCAGTGAATCATGTAAATGTAGATACAATAGAATAAAATAGACGTGACTTGTACTGAAAGAGTTAATTGGATTTGTTAACAGTGACCTTGTGTGACCTCTGACCTTGTGTGACCTCTGACCTTGTGTGACCTCTGATATTGTGTAGCCTCTGACCTTGTGTGACCTATGCCCTTGTGTGACCTCTGACTTTCTGCAACCTCTGATCTTGTGTGACCTCTGACCTTGTGTGACCTGACCTTGTGTGACCTCTGACCTTGTGTGACCTCTGACCTTGTGTAACCTCTGATCTTGTGTAACCTCTGACCTTGTGTAATCTCTGACCTTGTGTGACTTCTGACCTTGTGTGACCAGCCTCCCAGAAGTCCATTTCAGGTTACTTGGAATGGATGGAGGCGATTGACTTGATGAGAGGGACTGAGCTGGGAATGAACATGGAATGAATTGGAATTAGTGGGAATGGGGAGTTGATGGTGTGTGTGTGTGTGTCTGTGTGTTTGTGTGTGTTTGTATGTGTGAGCGTGCGTGTGTGTGATATCTTTGAGGGTCATATAATTTACTTCCATCTGGTTCTCGTGATATTAATAAGATGTACTTAACTTAATTAAACCCTTGCATGCCGACATTATTTTATCTTAATATAATTCTAGCTATCTTCCTAAGCAAGGGAAAACAAAAACTCTCCACTAAATTCGAGCCACTTGGACATCGTTTTCGGCAATTCGACCTCCGTTCAAAATAAATTTGTGCATTTTTCGGCAGAAAAATGCCTCGTCCGAAGGCCGATTCGTACTAAATGGCAGGCTCACTAACGCGCAGCAGGGAAAAAGTCGATACACAAAAGAACATAAGAAACCGGAAATCTGCATAAGGCCGACCGGCCCACACGAGGCAGAGCTCATTCACACCCAACCCATATCATTCATATGACTATCCAATTTGCACTTGACATTTTCTACCGTTCCTGAGCTAATCACTGCACTAGGCAATCTATTCCACACTTCTACAACTCTGTTCCCAAATCATTGATTGCTATATCTTTGATTGCTATATCTTTTCTAAAGCGGAACATATCCAATTTGAAGCCATTTGAAAGGGTTATCTCACCGTTATTTATCTGCAAATCCTTATTAATATCTCCCTTATTGATACCTTTCATCCCCTTAAACACCCATCATATCTCTTCTACATCTTCGTCTTTCTAATGAATGCAAGCCAAGGGTTCTCAGTCTCTCCTCGTATGATAAATGTCTATTAGTGTGGATCATTTTCGTCATTCTTCGTTGGACTGCCTCCAGAGAGTCAATATCAGACACGAAAGGTTTTCAAATCACTGATATGATTGGGCAAATGACTTTAAATCTCAAACTAATGTGGCTAAACATGAAGGGTATGGGATCCAGAAACCCCCCCCCCCATAGACAATCAGACACCTTACATCCTCTACTTGCCAATACCAGTGTATCAAACCCCAGTTTTACCAGAATATGGACATTGTACACACAAGCCATTATTTACAGCAATATTTGATACGTAATTCCGGATTTTTTTTTTGGTGACAACTAGGCTGATAAAGTATTACCGTAATTTGGGAAGTTGCAATATAAATTAATGAACCGAAAATAACACATAAATATATACATTTTAATATATTTTTTATTAATTTCACCCCAACACCAAACACCTCCAACGAAATTAATGAAAGCATATAATTTATATTTATGTGATCCACAGGGATTCGAACGTGGGTTATTACACACAGATTTTTAAACACTGACCATTACACCACCAAGACAAACATATTTTGTGGACCCCAACTAACATCCATTACTGTAAATGATCCTGTAATTGGTCCTGATGTGGCGGCGTCTACGTCGTGGGGCCACCTCCCGAGGCTGCCAACCGCGGATGGCTGCCGACCCTCCACGGCCGAAGACAAAATCAACGACCAGTGGAGGAAAACCGGATGCCGGCCGCGGGGAGCAGTTTCGGGAGCCAAACCGTCACAACCATCCCCTGCCCCCTCTCTGGGGGCACGGGTCCTTGGAGCGGCTTCGGTCGCGCCGGGAATTTCCACACCTCTCACACCACACACATCACACAGTTTTTCCTACACCGAGAAATGACTCTCCGGCTGTCATTTCTCGAAGACTTCTTCTAGCCGGAGACATTGAGAGCAACCCAGGACCCACGTACACATACATATGTCCAACTTGCTCAAAACCCATCACTTCGAGTCGCCATACTAAGGGTTCAGTTCTCTGCAATTCATGCGGGAACTGGACCCACTTCACCTGCACAACACTTGCCTCCAAGAAACAGTACACAAACACCTGGACCTGTTCCTCATGCCCCTCCCTCTCCCAGTCAAATCCCTCACCTAAAACCTGTCCATCTCTCCTCCCCAACCCACCTAACCTTCCCATATCATCCACTCCCCCCCCTAAAACCCGTCCACCTCCTCCCTAACCCACCTAACCTTCCCATACCATCCACATCCTCAACTCAACACACCACACCCCATCCTAATCCATTCCAACCCCCATCTCCTGCTCCCCAATCCCCACCCCCACCTCACCCATCCCAACACCCAGCCCCTCCCTCACCCCTACCTCCATCCCATCCTCGTGCAGCAGCACCCAACATACATCGTGCACATAACATTAACATTCTTCAACTGAACATAGATGGCATCAACACAAAGAAACACAAACTCTCACACTTCATCAAACAACACAACATACACATTGCCATCTTACAAGAAACAAAACTCCGCACAACACAAAAAACACCCACATTTCATAATTTCACCACCATCAGACAAGACCGGGCTGTCGGCGGGGGCGGTGGACTCATCACCCTGGTACACAAAGAAATATCATACATAGTAACCAGTGTACAAACCAAATCCCTCCTCCCCCCAAATGATAACACAACAGAAATACAATCAATTAAAATACGCACTGGCAACAACTCCAACATAACCATCATAAACACATACATCCCTCCCCAAACATCCCCTACAGTACCAAATGAATACAGACCACACTTACAACACATCACAAACACCCCACACATCATCCTGGGTGGTGACTTCAACGCCAAGACGTCGGCCTGGTTTGTCGACAACCCCGACACAGACAGAGGGCTGGTACTACAAAACCAAACCGATAACCTCATCATCCTTAACGACATCCATCAACATACCCATATTCCTCACCAAGCCCTCTATAACCCATCATCTCCAGACATCACCTTTTGCTCCCCAGAACTCGCCCCCACAACATCCTGGAGGTTGGTCAGAACCTTAGGCTCTGACCACCTCCCGATCATTATCACCACCAAAACCAGACTCACCCCAGCTAGCCACAAACACACATACACCAATTATAAAAGAGCTAACTGGGAAGCATTCACAAATGAGACAGAACAACACTTCACAACTCTAAACAGTACACCCATCACTAACATCAACAATGCTGTACACATACTCAATAAAACTATCCAAAACGCTGACAAGAAACACATTCCAAGAGGTAACAGGAAAAAGACACAACCCCAACTTCACACCAGAAATTCAAAACCTCATCAGACAACGCGACATACTGAAACACTCCCCAGCACCCCACACACAAGACATCACACAACAAATTCAAGCACTCAACACCCAAACTAACAACAAAATACAAGAACAACAAAAACTAAATTGGAATAACTTCCTACAAACACTTGATCACAAAACAAACCCCAAAAAACTCTACAAAACACTAAACAGCATCACACTTTCCAACAGCAACACAACACAATCACATGCTGCAATCACAACAACAGACTCTACTCCTTCATGTAAAAAACACACAAACACTCTCATCAATCACTTTTCACATGTCAGCCACCTAAAACCTCACAAAGACGACCGACGTGTCATCCGACGTAAGAGACAATTCCCCACAGACCCTGACTATACACCCTTCACCAATCACCAGACAAAGCATATCATCAACAATCTCAAGCACTCACCCGCCTGTGGCCTAGACAACATAAGCAACATACACCTCAGACACCTGGGACCACAAGGCATACAAGCACTCACTAACATATCAAACTACAGCTATTCACACAACACAATACCAGACATTTGGAAGCATGGTATCATCATCACATTCCCCAAACCCAACAAAGACCCCACGCTACCCTCCTCGCACCGCCCCATCACACTTCTTTGCTCCCCCTCCAAAGTCATGGAACGCCTAGTATTACAACTAATTACACCTGACCTACCCCTAGCTCCAACACAACATGGCTTTATGCCACTGCACTCCACAAACACTCTTCTCACAGACCTTACACAAAGAGCTTTCGACGGCATCAACTCAGCTAGACCACCACACAGATCACTATTAGCCACACTCGACATTAGTAAAGCCTTCGATGCCATCCCCCGCCACAACCTAACAAACAAAATCTACAACACAAACATGCACAACAACACAAAAAGGAGGCTGGCCAACTTCCTAGCAGGCAGATGTGCACACGTATCTTTTGCCGGTCAGTCATCTAAAATCAGAAACTTTCCAAACGGAGTCCCACAAGGATCCGTCCTATCGCCCGCACTCTTCAATCTGTATATGCACGATATAACTACACCCAATACGCCCCAAATAAACTTAGCCTCCTATGCAGATGACATAACACTCACATGCACACACCATGACCCAAAAAGAGCAACAGATCTCCTTCAACCCTATCTCAACACACTACATGGTTGGTGCACTACAAACAGACTTAATCTAGCCCCAGCCAAATCCACCGCAACCCTGCTCACAAGTTGGACAGGAGAACACGAATACATCCCTCAACTCACCATAAACAACACACCCCTAACACATACACACACACCCAAAATCCTAGGAGTAACATATGATACTCATATGACATTCAAACAGCACACCACAAACATTAAAAAGAAACTGACACCCAGACTTAACGCCCTCAGGTCACTTGCTCACACAAAATTTGGACACAACAAAGAAACTACCACCACAGTATATAAACAATACATAAGATCAGTGATGGAATACGCAAGCCCAGCCTGGGCTTCTAACCTAGCTGAAACACATCATAAGACCTTACAGACTATTCAAAACAAAGCCCTGAAGATCATTATAGGCTGCACAGCTACTTCACCCACAGATGACCTACATCAAGAAACCAAAATCCTCAAAGTCAAAGACCATCTGGACATGAGAGGCACTCAATTCCTGGCAGCAGCCTCCACGAACCAAGACCACCCACTAAACTACATGGCAACACACCCACAGACACCAAGAAATATCAAAACAACACCCAGCACACGGTATCACACACAATTATTGTCCTCTCTCCCTCCCTGCCCACCCCGAACCAACTTCCAGAAGCACATCCATACTCATATCTCTCACCGATCCATCCACTCACTCACAGACAACATGCAGCTGCATGCACGACCTCCCGAAATCCATCCTTCCGAATCCTCCCTTCCTCGCGAGGACAGAGTCCCACCTGGCCAGGCTGAGATGCGGACACCATCCAGCTCTCCTGAGCTATCAGAAGAGACTGGATGACTCCGTTGTCGACGCCTGCCCGGGATGTAACACAGCACCCCATACCATTAAACACATCATAGAAGACTGCATTTCACACAACCACTTACGCCAACAACACAATCTACACTCAATGAGAGCTCTGTGGGAAAGCCCGATCGTGGCCATGGCCTTTCTCAGGGACTCGGGGCTGTTCGGCCAGGCAGCTTAGGGAACAACAACAACAACAACAACAACTGTAAATGATATGTGTTCACGTGCAATAATAATGATATACTTACTGTAAGTGTTTCAGCCGTTTATATTTTTAAAATAGAACACAAACGACTGAAACACTTTTCAAATGAACGTTTTTGTTACATATGAAGAGTTGAACACACGTTTTACAGTGTATAATACGATATTGATATTGTGTCTCATTGTCATGAGCTACTTTGAAAGCGATATATGAAGGTGTTTAGAGTATCACTTTCAGTATATGATGTCACGGTTGTCACCTAATTATATTAATTCTTGCCATGATTAGACTATTTTGTTATGCTTAAGAAGGACCTGTGGGAGTTATTAGGTTTTTAGTAAGGTATGGATTACTGCATTTATTTCTAGAGGTCTTTCCGGAGCTGAACAAAATCGTCTAATGCTAGCCAGAAAAGAGAACAGGGTTATCATACTGAAAAGGTTGAATGGAAAGCATAGACAGGTTAAATAAATATATAAGCCTCTTCAATAACTACACATTTACTGATATTCGTAGAATATAATATAGCAAACATATATTAAATACATATTTCGTAAGCACATACCAAGAAAACTGGAATGTAAAACGTCCAATTAACCCTTTGAAGATCATGAAGCATTTTGACAGTTTATTCTGGCTATCATTAAACGATTTTATACAATTTAGGCAGGATCTGTGGGACTTACAAGGGTAAAGACTATCTCAACTCTCTGACTTCCATATACCCTTTCTAATATATACCCTTTCTAATATGTAAAATACCAGAAATAAAAATAACTACCATGCCACAACAGACCAGCCGGAACCAAAATAACCACCATGCCACAACAGACCAGCCGGAACCAAAATAACCACCATGCCACAACAGACCAGCCGGAACCAAAATAACCACCATGCCACAACAGACCAGCCGGAACCAAAATAACCACCATGCCACAACAGACCAGTCGGAACCAAAAGCGCTACCATGCCACAACAGACCAGCCGGAACCAAAATAACCACCATGCCACAACAGACCAGCCGGAACCAAAAGCGCCACCATGCCACAACAGACCAGCCGGAACCAAAATAACCACCATGCCACAACAGACCAGCCGGAACCAAAATAACCACCATGCCACAACAGACCAGCCGGAACCAAAATAACCACCATGCCACAACAGACCAGCCGGAACCAAAATAACCACCATGCCACAACAGACCAGCCGGAACCAAAATAACCACCATGCCACAACAGACCAGCGGAGACCAAAATAACCACCATGCCACAACAGACCAGCCGGAACCAAAATAACCACCATGCCACAACAGACCAGCCGGAACCAAAATAACCACCATGCCACAACAGACCAGCCGGAACCAAAATAACCACCATGCCACAACAGACCAGCCGGAACCAAAATAACCACCATGCCACAACAGACCAGCCGGAACCAAAATAACCACCATGCCACAACAGACCAGCCGGAACCAAAATAACCACCATGCCACAACAGACCAGCCGGAACCAAAATAACCACCATGCCACAACAGACCAGCCGGAACCAAAATAACCACCATGCCACAACAGACCAGCCGGAACCAAAATAACCACCATGCCACAACAGACCAGCCGGAACCAAAATAACCACCATGCCACAACAGACCAGCCGGAACCAAAATAACCACCATGCCACAACAGACCAGCCGGAACCAAAATAACCACCATGCCACAACAGACCAGCCGGAACCAAAATAACCACCATGCCACAACAGACCAGCCGGAACCAAAATAACCACCATGCCACAACAGACCAGCCGAACCAAAATAACCACCATGCCACAACAGACCAGCCGGAACCAAAATAACCACCATGCCACAACAGACCAGCCGGAACCAAAATAACCACCATGCCACAACAGACCAGCCGGAACCAAAATAACCACCATGCCACAACAGACCAGCCGGAACCAAAATAACCACCATGCCACAACAGACCAGCCGGAACCAAAATAACCACCATGCCACAACAGACCAGCCGGAACCAAAATAACCACCATGCCACAACAGACCAGCCGGAACCAAAATAACCACCATGCCACAACAGACCAGCCGGAACCAAAATAACCACCATGCCACAACAGACCAGCCGGAACCAAAATAACCACCATGCCACAACAGACCAGCCGGAACCAAAAAATAACCACCATGCCACAACAGACCAGCCGGAACCAAAATAACCACCATGCCACAACAGACCAGCCGGAACCAAAATAACCACCATGCCACAACAGACCAGCCGGAACCAAAATAACCACCATGCCACAACAGACCATCCGGAACCAAAATAACCACCATGCCACAACAGACCACCGGAACCAAAATAACCACCATGCCACAACAGACCAGCCGGAACCAAAATAACCACCATGCCACAACAGACCAGCCGGAACCAAAATAACCACCATGCCACAACAGACCAGCCGGAACCAAAATAACCACCATGCCACAACAGACCAGCCGGAACCAAAATAACCACCATGCCACAACAGACCAGCCGGAACCAAAATAACCACCATGCCACAACAGACCAGCCGGAACCAAAATAACCACCATGCCACAACAGACCAGCCGGAACCAAAATAACCACCATGCCACAACACATCAGCCGGAACCAAAATAACCACCATGACACAACAGACCAGCCGGAACCAAAATAACCACCATGCCACAACAGACCACCGGGAACCAAAATAACCACCATGCCACAACAGACCAGCCGGAACCAAAATAACCACCATGCCACAACAGACCAGCCGGAACCAAAATAACCACCATGCCACAACAGACCAGCCGGAACCAAAATAACCACCATGCCACAACAGACCAGCCGGAACCAAAATAACCACCATGCCACAACAGACCAGCCGGAACCAAAATAACCACCATGCCACAACAGACCAGCCGGAACCAAAATAACCACCATGCCACAACAGACCAGCCGGAACCAAAATAACCACCATGCCACAACAGACCAGCCGGAACCAAAATAACCACCATGCCACAACAGACCAGCCGGAACCAAAATAACCACCATGCCACAACAGACCAGCCGGAACCAAAATAACCACCATGCCACAACAGACCAGCCGGAACCAAAATAACCACCATGCCACAACAGACCAGCCGGAACCAAAATAACCACCATGCCACAACAGACCAGCCGGAACCAAAATAACCACCATGCCACAACAGACCAGCCGGAACCAAAATAACCACCATGCCACAACAGACCAGCCGGAACCAAAATAACCACCATGCCACAACAGACCAGCCGGAACCAAAATAACCACCATGCCACAACAGACCAGCCGGAACCAAAATAACCACCATGCCACAACAGACCAGCCGGAACCAAATATCCACCATGCCACAACAGACCAGCCGGAACCAAAATAACCACCATGCCACAACAGACCAGCCGGAACCAAAATAACCACCATGCCACAACAGACCAGCCGGAACCAAAATAACCACCATGCCACAACAGACCAGCCGGAACCAAAATAACCACCATGCCACAACAGACCAGCCGGAACCAAAATAACCACCATGCCACAACAGACCAGCCGGAACCAAAATAACCACCATGCCACAACAGACCAGCCGGAACCAAAATAACCACCATGCCACAACAGACCAGCCGGAACCAAAATAACCACCATGCCACAACAACCAGCCGGAACCAAAAATAACCACCATGCCACAACAGACCAGCCGGAACCAAATAACCACCATGCCACAACAGACCAGCCGGAACCAAAATAACCACCATGCCACAACAGACCAGCCGGAACCAAAATAACCACCATGCCACAACAGACCAGCCGGAACCAAAATAACCACCATGCCACAACAGACCAGCCGGAACCAAAATAACCACCATGCCACAACAGACCAGCCGGAACCAAAATAACCACCATGCCACAACAGACCAGCCGGAACCAAAATAACCACCATGCCACAACAGACCAGCCGGAACCAAAATAACCACCATGCCACAACAGACCAGCCGGAACCAAAATAACCACCATGCCACAACAGACCAGCCGGAACCAAAATAACCACCATGCCACAACAGACCAGCCGGAACCAAAATAACCACCATGCCACAACAGACCAGCCGGAACCAAAATAACCACCATGCCACAACAGACCAGCCGGAACCAAAATAACCACCATGCCACAACAGACCAGCCGGAACCAAAATAACCACCATGCCACAACAGACCAGCCGAACCAAAATAACCACCATGCCACAACAGACCATCCGGAACCAAAATAACCACCATGCCACAACAGACCAGCCGGAACCAAAATAACCACCATGCACAACAGACCAGCCGGAACCAAATAACCACCATGCCACAACAGACCAGCCGGAACCAAAATAACCACCATGCCACAACAGACCACCGGAACCAAAAAAACTACCATGCCACAACAGACCAGCCCGGACCAAAAAAACCACCAAGCCACAACAGACCATCAGTCGGAACCAAAATAACCACCATGCCACAACAGACCAGCCGGAACCAAAATAACCACCATGCCACAACAGACCAGCCGGAACCAAAATAACCACCATGCCACAACAGACCAGCCGAACCAAAATAACCACCATGCCACAACAGACCAGCCGGAACCAAAATAACCACCATGCCACAACAGACCAGCCGGAACCAAAATAACCACCATGCCACAACAGACCAGCCGGAACCAAAATAACCACCATGCCACAACAGACCAGCCGGAACCAAAATAACCACCATGCCACAACAGACCAGCCGGAACCAAAATAACCACCATGCCACAACAGACCAGCCGGAACCAAAATAACCACCATGCCACAACAGACCAGCCGGAACCAAAATAACCACCATGCCACAACAGACCAGCCGGAACCAAAATAACCACCATGCCCCAACAGACCAGCCGGAATCAAAATAACCACCATGCATGCCCACAACGACCACCGAACCAAAATAACCACCATGCAACAACAGAGAGCCTGAACAACCAAAATAACCACCATGCCACAACAAGACCAGCGGAACCAAAATAACCACCATGCCACAACAGACCAACCGGAACCAAAATAACCACCATGCCACAACAGACCAGCCGGAACCAAAATAACCACCATGCCACAACAGACCAGCCGGAACCAAAATAACCACCATGCCACAACAGACCAGCCGGACCAAAATAACCACCATGCCACAACAGACCAGCCGGAACCAAAATAACCACCATGCCACAACAGACCAGCCGGAACCAAAATAACCACCATGCCATAACAGACCAGTCGGAACCAAAATAACCACCATGCCACAACAGACCAGCCGGAACCAAAATAACCACCATGCCACAACAGACCAGCCGAACCAAATAACCACCATGCCACAACAGACCAGCCAGAACCAAAATAACCACCATGCCACCAACAGACCCATCCGGAACCAAAATAACCACCATGCCACAACAGACCAGCCGGAACCAAAATAACCACCATGCCACAACAGACCAGCCGGAACCAAAATAACCACCATGCCACAACAGACCAGCCGGAACCAAAATAACCACCATGCTACAACAGACCAGCCGGAACCAAAATAACCACCATGCCACAACAGACCAGCCGGAACCAAAATAACCACCATGCCACAACAGACCAGCCGGAACCAAAATAACCACCATGCCACAACAGACCAGCCGGAACCAAAATAACCACCATGCCACAACATACCAAGCCAAAAAATAACCACCATGCCACAACAGACCAGCCGGAACCAAAATAACCACCATGCCAACAACAGACCAGCCGGACCAAAATACCACCATGCCACAACGACCAGCCGGAACCAAAATAACCACCATGCCACAACAGACCAGCCGGAACCAAAATAACCACCATGCCACAACAGACCAGCCGGAACCAAAAGCGAAGCCTGGAGAGAGAAGGGGAAACTGCAAGAAAAGAAAACAGCAGAGAACATACACATCAAAGAAAACGGTGAGAACGAACAAGAATACCAGCCAGACAAAAAGAGATATGAAAACCCAAAGATCCACCACACAATCAATAGAAGCAAAGAAGAACAAGAAAGAGAAACAGAAGGAACAAGTAAACTTGCCCCAACAAGTAAACACCAAACAACCGCCGCAACCAGAAATAAATAGAAAGAAGAAGGAAGAAGGCAAACAACATGGCCGCCCAAGACCAAGATTAGCCCCGCCCCACACCAATACTAGGGAAGCCAGAATTGCCACCATCAACCGCAATCTACCACCCACCCCAGGAAAAAAAATCAGCATCACAATTAACCATGCAGGAGAACAGAAGAAGAAAGTACAATACCGCCAAATCAACGAGGAACAACATACCCAAATCTCTCCGCTCCATATGCGCCGCTCTTCCGCGCAGGTTTCCTACCACCAGCGTGGGAATTTCTAAGGGGGCCTACCTCAACCCATTAATCATCCCCTTGCACCTATGACCTTCTGACCTCCAAGTACCAGCCCTGGGACATAGCAGCAATTGTCATGACATCTCAACGAGAACAAGGTAGAGTCAGTAATTTCATGCCATGGCTGTCTACCTTATTGTCTGAGAGTTCTTTACTCTATTAGTGAACTTTTGTTCTTACACACCATGGTGTAGTGATAACATTGGGATCTCTATTAGACTGCAAGTTTTGACACAGAAAGTAGCACCGAGGGCATGCCACAAACTGACTTTCAGGATCAATCCAGTACTCTCCAAAACTCTTAAAGAAGTCTTTGCCATGGCAAGATATCTATAAGTAGTTCGGGCTTTGCGAGATACCGTATATGTAACGACGCTTTGCACACAGAAGTCCATACTGCATTTATCCAACACCATGGTCAAGGACATATGCTGTAAAAAGGTTTAAAACCGACCCCTGGGTTCTTTGAACACTCTTATAATGGTCAGAGGCAGATTGGGAGAATTAGATGATCATGATCTTACTTATTCCCCACGTTAGCCCGATACCTAGTTACTCTGTCGTGACACGAGCGACTTTGTATTAAAGACCCTACATCAAGAGAACCGAAACAGAACTTCACCAACGACTAGTATAACGGTCAGGATAGTCGAGCAGCCATAACTCAAGACGTGTCTCAGTTAATGCTTGCGTTCATCCGATAGTATATCCCCCTATGTCATGACATATGGAACTACTATTTAAGACCCAATACCAACTAGTCCATCTGTATCCCTACCAACTTACCACACGGCAGGAACACTTAAGCGGCTCGACGGGACCAAGAGAAAGGACTCGGCTATCAACACTTCAGTTACCAGTGCCTGTATCTCCAGATCTACCCAGTGTTAGAATAGGAGTGTGATAAAGAGTTATATTACTTCTATTACCAGTTCAAACGAAGTATATCTCCGAAACTACGCAAGTGATAAAATAGGAGTGCTAAGTGAATTCTATAGGTCTGTCGTGGATCCTCGTCCGTGCTAAGCATATATATATATTGTGATTATTCTATGTATCAGTGTAAGGTGTAGTATCCGTGTTGTGTATTAAGTGATTATTAAAAGTAAATTCATGTGTGTATTCAGTATTATATTTACCCTTTACGACTTTTGTGCATGTGTAGTTTGGCTTTAGTTTTTCCAGTCAAGTAAGACCCTACCATTGTCCAATTAAACCCCAGTAAAAAACCTGGCATTACAATATGAATAACAGCCATAAAACAAAAATGAAATGCGTCAT